>CM029378.1:10983175-11054962 GCA_017165825.1 Hepsetus odoe
CACACACACACACACACACACACACACACACACACACACACACACACACACACACACACACACACACACACACACACACACACACACACACACACACACACACACACACACACACACACACACACACACANACACACACACACACACACACACACACACACACACACACACACACACACACACACACAGGTCATGCACCACCTTAACACACTTCTTGTGAAAAGAGCCAGGTCTCATTCTGTCCTCCTCTCATTCCTAACATTCCGATCTGCCTGTCTCCTGATTTGTAGCAGTGTGTTTCATAAACCAATGCTGTCTCATAAGCCATTTGAGACCACCAGTTTAAAGAGTTACTCATACAGTTTATTGAATTCCCTCCATGACACAGATATGGGCTCAGTGCCTATTGGCTTGATGAATCCTGCTGTGATGTCAGTACCTTTGGTGCACTGCAGGCCATAGCAAGGCACACTTAGTTTGGCGGTGAGGGTGCGGAAGGCAGCAATAGAGCCCTCAATGGGGTGGATGAGAAACAGTGGCCTTTCTGCACTTTGGACCTCATTAAGCCGTGTCACAGTGGGGCTGTCTGGGTTCACCAGCATCATGCTGAGATCTGATTCTAGCAGTGCCTGAGCACCAGTGCGCTTCTCCTGGGGTGTTCGTGGTTCTGCAAAGGTTGAGAAAAACACACAATCATTTCATTCTCATGTTTACCATCATGGTCTCAGTCATCTGCATTTAGGCACAAACATATTCTCACCTTCAGACCCTCCTGACTTGCTCGACAGGTCACGCAGCTTGTTAATGGTGAGTTGACGGATATCTCTCATTGCCATTACAATATCATAGTCTCTCTCCAATGTCTGCCTCACTTCCACACCCATCAAGGAGTCCAGACCCAAATCAGCTAATGATGCATCCGCATTCAGGCTGCTCACATCACGGACACCTAAGCAAAGGACACAGTGTAAGGTTTTCTTAGTTAATGACACCACTATGCTTTAAAGACTGTGTACCATTTAGCAAAGTACTGACCAATCTGTTCTAATTCACACAGAATAAAAACAGCTCTAATAGGTGTCAGTGTTTCAGTTCAGGAAACAAAACCCTGAAATTCTTACCCAGAATGTGAGCCACTGCCTCCACTAGGTCCTTCTGCCCACTTTCTCCCTTTGCCACCTGCACCCTCTCTGCCAGCACAAAACTGGACATGACTGCCTGTTGCTGGCATAGGAAACGGTCCAGTACCTCCAAACATGATGCCATACGCTGGGGTAAGGTCCCACCAATGACTGCATCATTACCACCCATGGTTTCCAAGACAACGCCCACATCACCAATAGCACCCCACTGGATGGCCAGGCCAGGAAGGTTATCATGACGACGCTGCTCACACACACGCTCCATGGTGGAGTTTGCAAAGCCATAGTTGCTCTGACCTGCATTTCCACGGCCACAGCTGACAGAGGAGAAAACTACAAAATGCTGCAGCTCAGGACACTTCTGCCTTGTAACTCTGAAAGAAAAAAAGTAAAATAAATCCATTATTCACTGAATTCCACTGCAACATGAGCAAGAACCAAATCAGTAGTTAGAAGCTTACTGGTCCAAATGGAGGGTTCCATCATATTTAGGCTTGTTGACCACAACAAACTGTTGAGGTGTTAGATTCTCAAGCATGCCATCATTCAAAACCTATAAAAAAATAAATAAATACATGAATAAATTAATTTTTTTTCCAAAAGCATTTAAATTAATTCAGTTAAAACTGAGAGACCCTTACCATGGCAAGGTGGAAGACACCTCCCACAGGGCCAAGTTGACAAGCTTCGGTGATCAGATGCTCTGCCCCATCCAGGGTGCTGACATCACTGGTGGACACAAGGACCTGGATGCCCATTGCTTGCCACTCTCTAACACGCTTGGCCTGGTATCCTGTTTTAAAAATAGACTTCTTCAGCTCACGCTCCGAATGTAACGAATTGCTCTTGTGCAATTGAATTTGCGTTAGACAACTTTTACTACAAAAAGGATAAATGGTGTCACTATTATATCCTAAAACAAAACATGAAAACTTTTCCAAGCTTAATTCCAAGCTTAATGTGTTATGTTCAAGAGGGTTACCATTTCGAATTCCAGAACGAGAGGTGAGTATCAGCTTGCGAACTCCTCTCTCGGTTAGCCAGTGAGCCAGCTCCAGTCCAAAACCTCCCAGGCCTCCTGTGATGATGTAGGAGTGCGAGGCAGGGCAGAACGTTCGGGAAATAGCAGGAAGAGCAAGAGGAGCACCTGCTGACACACTGCTGCCCTTCTCCTCTGAACGTACCTGAGGAATGAAGACATGATGCATTAAAAATACACTGGGGGGTGGGGAGGGTTGGGGGGGGTCCCAGACAGATGCTAAAGAATCATCCTTTAGAATGCTACTTGACAGTATTAGTTCTCACCTGCAACAGCACTTTGCCAATGTGTTTGCCCTGAGCCATATAGCGGAAGGCGTCTTCCACTTGGTTCCTTTCAAACACCGTAGTGCACAGTGGCTGCACCACTCCATCAGCTATGCCCTTCTTCAGCAGCTCCGACACCTCCTGCCATTCACGGTTGCCTTCTTCAAAAAGTGCATCCAGCAGGATTCCATGAAAAGCCACATTTTTCAGGAACAGAGCCATGCCTGGTATAGGTGCCATGGGAAGAGTTAGACCATACTTGATCTGCTAGTACTTGATTATTGGAAAATGTCATTTTGAGTTATAAGCTGTATAAAACTCCCACATCTGATCATGTAGAAAGGTATTCAGTTGCATTGCAAAATGGGCATTCTGTGCCATTTTAGGACAGTCTATAAGTCAAAAATTTTTACTTTATCCTTGTGTGTTTCATCCTTCTGACTGTTTGCATTTATTAGAATAGAGATTTACAGGCTGAGCACACTTACTGCTGAAGCAAACAGTTTCGGCTACGACTTTTGAACAGTGTGTGTGTGTGTGTGTGTGTGTGTGTGTGTGTGTATATATATTATACATCTAGGATGCATAATTATATACTTTAATATTAATGCAGGAAATTACAGAAGCAAAATTGCTCAATTAAATCAAAAAGGTAACAATGGTATGATTGGTGTATGTCCAAGTTATCTACAACTCACCCAGAGGGGTGTTGTTTGACAAATCATATTTGCCAATCTCCAGGAAGCGGCCATGCCTGGCCAAACAACGTAAGCTGGCCTGGAGCTTCTCCTCAGCCAGGGAGTTCAGAACCACATCAACTCCTAAATTTAGCCAAGAGAACAGTATAGATAGCATTTAAGTATGTTTCAGTCAGCATCACTGATCTATGTCAATTCTTACATTAGTCTAACCTTTGCCCTGGGTGTGCTTCAGCACATGTTGCTCAAAAGAAGTGTTTCTGGAGTTAGCAAAGGACTCTGCAGTGAGCTGAGGGAATCGCTCCTGCAAGTAGGCCCTCTTCTCTTTGGAACCTGTAAAATATCAGAAATGTCACAGATCTAGAATCTAGAATTATCAGCCTCATCCACTGCTAAAATAGGAAGGCATTCTTTTCATATATTTTACTGACTTTGCACCAATGGTAAGAAAAACTGAATAATGCACAATTAATGGTGCAGATTCTTGTGATGGAGCGCTTACCCACTGTAGCGAAGACTTTGCAGTGCATACTGAGTGCAATGGCAATGGCAGCCTGGCCCACTCCTCCTGAGCCAGAGTGTATTAGCACGCTCTCACCATGTCTTAGACGCCCACGCAGCACCATGGAGTAATATGCTGTAGCATAGACAACAGGCACCGAGGCAGCCTGTTCCAGTGTCCTACACACACACACACACACACACACACACACACACACTGTAAGAACTACCCAAGCATCATGAAAGTTATTTTTCAAAGGGCAGATTTTAAGCCTAGTCTAGGATTAAACTATAAAATCAAATGTGATTTCCCATTAAAATGCCTTTTTAGTCAAGGACAGAGTTACTGTTGTGCATGGTGAGTAATACAATAATCAAAAGGTGTGGTATTAAAATGAAAAATAAATAAAATTCTCATAAAGAGACTAGACAGGTAGGACTGAACGCCAATTATTCATATTTCTTCCAAATTTGAATTTAAATAATGATCAATCCAAATGATGGTGGTCATGAGGCTTTTCACCGAATTTAGCATATTTATTTACTTGACAGCATTATATAGAAGTACTAAAAATTTTTCTTGCAGGTGATATAATGGCTATGTACTGTGGGTGCTTCTCATACAACATTAGTCACTTTAGTTACTAACCAGCTGGAAGGTACTTCCCAGAGGAATCGCTTGTCTGCGTCCACACATGTGGCCAGGCCTTTAGCAGGCAACAAGCCCATCACCCGCTGCCCGCTGGGGTCAAGGCCAGAGAACTCCATTCCCAGCATGCACTGCTGCAGGGCTAT
Organism: Hepsetus odoe; assembly: GCA_017165825.1. NCBI lineage: Eukaryota > Metazoa > Chordata > Actinopteri > Characiformes > Hepsetidae > Hepsetus > Hepsetus odoe. The sequence continues at coordinate 10,987,617 of CM029378.1, forward strand.
ATCTCCTGAAGAAGAAGAAGAAGAAGAAGAAGAAGAAGAAGAAAAAAAAAAAAAAAAAAAAAAAGCCCACAGTGTTCAGGTAATGCAGTCAGTGGAAACAACGCTGTACACATCTGAATGTAAAACTTGACAAAAACAAAACAAAACAAAAAAAACAACACTACTGTGGCAGACAACTGTGTTCAAGCTTTGCTAAAATTCTTGTCTGTATGGGTGCATTCTTTTAGATCCTCTGTTCCTGCAAGTGTGAAGAAATGGAGCTGGTTACCAGGAATAGCATCTGGAGGCAGTTTGCCAGTTGCCAGCATGATGTCTCTGAAGTTGAGGGAGGCATAGTAAACACGACAGAGCTCCACGTTAGGATTGGATGGAATGAAGTGCCGCAATGGGGATGCAATCCAGCGCAGTGAAGACAGATCTCCACGAGTCAGTACATTCACATAGGCCTGCTCTGTGAATTCCTCATTTAAATCTACAATGCAAACAACAACAAAGTCAGACTGAGTCAATAAATAAGAGCAAAACCCTCAATACTCATGCAGTCGCATTTGATGAATAATCAGCTGTAAGCTGCCATCTAAAGCTAAAGGGCACAATACTGATTATTGGGATATTAAAACGGTCCTCTTGTACCTTGTGTGACAAGCTGGTGTCTAAATGCCCCCCACTGGCCATCACGATACACATTCATAGTAAGGTCCCTTTGCAGCACTGTCTGCATGTCTTTATTGGTAAGTGTGAGGGTGGGGGCTGCAGAAGACTTCTTCAAATTAGATACAAAAGCACACCTAGAGAGAAGATACAAACATTTGTGCCTCAACGAATAAGAAGCCTAATGTAAAATGTATATTTTAACAGACCCAAAATACAGAATATTTTTCATTTTACTTTTCAAAACCTTTTTTTTTTAAGTTACAAATCAACCTGGAAGTATATGGAATTCTTCAGTTGTGGTCTCAGACTTTTTTACCCCACACCATTTACAATTACAATCACAAATGTGTGGTATCCACATCATACAAACTTGTCAACAGATTCAGTAGCTAACAAATGTATTGGCATCATTGCATATCTCTAGTGCAGCAAGGATAAATAAACTAACCGAATGCGGTTGCCTCCAGGTTCCTGTCTAAGGCAGTTGACCATTCCCACCACTCCGTTGTGGCTTTGAGTAGATGTGAGCAACAACGGTTTATCTGATGTTTCAGCAAGTATGCTCTAATGAAAGACAAAGTATGCTTAAGGAGTTTAGAGGGTACACGGTTAAAAACTTCTGCATCCCACATTAAACTGAATCGGGCTGGGTGTTGCGTTTAATTGCATACTGGCTGTATAACTAGCATTTTTAAGTAAGTCACAGTTACCTTCAGAGTCTCTACCCATTTGTAATTAGTTGAGTCAACAGACACTGCAATAGGCTGCTTGAAAGGGGTCTGCCTACGTCCAAGAAAGAGAACCGAGCCGTAGAAGGATTTCTTCATCATGACCATGTTAAGAGAGGCCTTCTCAAACAGTTTCGCCCATTCCGCCTACACACACAAAAATACTTGAATAAGACAAGAGGGAAAATGAAAGATCAGGAGAATTAAACTTAATTGTCTACATGCAACTTTCACACAAACCTGATTGAGAAGTTTGTTCTGATTGTCTAAAGATGTGAGAAAGGCCATGGTCTCTCCCAGTGTGTCTCCCCTTAGAAGTGTGTGAAGCAGCACAAAGCCACCCTCCCTGGTAGCAGAGACCAAGTTTTCCAGCAGCGTGGCCGGGCTAGCCACAGGTCCTGGCACACAATTGCACACCACCAGGTCAGCTCCTGTCAGGCTGCCTGAGGCCTGGTCCTTCTGAGGGTCCCACTGAGCAGAAGAAACCCCTTGTTCTTCCAGGGAGTTTTGCTGTGAAGCTAGCAGCTCCATGCTACGTTCAGAGGCTGTGTAGTCCAGACGCAGCATAGGCTGAATGTTGAGAAGACTGACTGCACGTGAAAACACTCGGCCATTGCTAGAGAGAGCCTGGAAAAGAGGAGGACAGTGTGAGGCCGGGCTCTTTTCACAAGAAGTGTGTTAATTCTCATGTTGGAAATTAGTTCTTGAAGAAACTATATAATGCACCCATGTATATAAATCAGCTTAACAGTTATGCACCATAAGTTGTTCTTTGAGGACAAAGAGAAGTTTTACTGTTACATTAGACAGTTTATCAGGCATGATGTTTTAGATTTAACGATTGATTCTTGAGCTTTGCACGGATGAATTACTTACAGCTGAAAGCCTCAATAAAAGGCAAACTAGACACTATATTTCTTGTCCGATCAACGAGGAAACTTTACACAGTTTTGTTTGCTAAACTACTGCTTAATTATTGCTTTTATTACTTTAACTGTACCTCAATGACTTTGAGTTTTCCAGGAGTTGCATTCTCCAGAGCGGTGTCTAAGCAGTGACGCAGAGCATGGGAGTCCAGCAGGCCATTTAGAAGTGGGTCATGCAGAAGGCACTCCCTCTCCTTCTCGACAGTCTGCTCCAGTTCGGAGTGTAAATTACCATTCAGCTCCAGGCCACACAGTACTGAGAGCAGCCGCATCAGGCCTACCTCTGCCTCTCCCTCAATCAACAACTGGCCTTCAGATGCTTCCTCCAGCCCTGGAATGGAGATCTTGACTCCCTGACTTGCCAGCTTGCTTTGTAGACAGTTAATCAGACCTGTAATGGAGTCGATAATAGAGAACGCTTAAGTCCCATTTGACATTTTGGTCATCAAATATGAGCTTTACTAAAATGTATTAATTAGCTGCAGTACTGTGCAAAGGTTTTAGGCAGGTGTGGGAAAAAAAAAGAATGCTTTCAGAAATATAAATAATGATTGTTTATTTTTATCAATTTACAAAAAGCAAAGCGAGCGAACAAAAGAAAAATCTAAATCTAATCAATATTTGGTGATACTATCTTTTGCCTTCAAACCAGCATCAGTTCTCCTGGCCCCCCACAGAGCCCTGATCTCAACATCATCCAGTGTGTCTGGGATTACCTGAAGAGACAGAAGGATGTGAGGAAGCCTACATCCACAGAAGATCTGTGGTTAGTTCTCCAAGATGTTTGGAACAACCTACCAGCAGAGTTCCTTCAAAAACTGTGTGCAAGTGTACCTAGAGGAATTGATGCTGTTTTGAAGGCAAAGGGTGGTCACACCAAATAGTGATTTGATTTAGATTTCTCTTTTGTTCATTCACTGCATTTTGTTGACTGATGAAAATAAATGATTAACACTTCCATTTTTGAAAGCATTCTTTGTTTACAGCATTTTTTCCACAGTACTGTATGTTCAACATACTCTGTCGGTCTGAGGGAAAACTTGCCTTTGCAGTATCTCAACTGTTCCACCAGTTTCACATTTGATCTCAGGCACTGAGTTTCCTCATAGGGCACAAAGACAAACTCTTCCAGAGTAGGTGGACTCTGTTGCTGTTGGCGGCGTGGTGCTACAGTGGCATGGAGACCACAGATCTGAACTCCACCAGCTGTAATGTTGTCTAGACAGCGGCTGACATGAACATCAATAGCTTAAAAAAAAGATAATGGGACAATTAAAAATTATATTGTGGCAATTTTCAATTTCTATTATACTTTTGAGGCACTTACAACTCCAAGGGCATTACAACCATTTCAAAGACAGAATAAAAGCACAGAGATACATTTACCTTTCCTGTCCCCTGGGTAGTCCTGAATCCTCTCCTCATGTAGAATGGGGTCGACATACACTGAACGGATACGAGTGGGGAGGCGTAGGCTACGACCGGACAAACCCACAACAATCATTTGCAGCATGGTGTCCAGAAATGTCACCCAATTACCTGTCCATCGCAGTTTCCCATGGTCACCTACAATTGGAACCAGAAGAGTGAGACAGGATAAGTTTCATACTGTATTTGTTTTTTCGCAGATGCGTGTTTTGAGCGCTGCTTTCGCTTGCTGGGTGCCTTGCATTTTAGGCACCCTTCTTAACATCTTTGAATGCAGGACAAAAAGGCAGACTGACCATCACATTGTTAGGCAACATTATCATTAAGACACATAGCTGGGTGCAGCATTCAAAAAAAAAAGGGGGGGGGGGGGAATGTGTCAGACATTTGATTGTACAGTTTATAAAATATTGGCTAGACACTGTTGTAAAGCTTTTACCAGCATTATTAGATTCCAAAATGCCCTGGAAAGTTTTTCCATAGTCATATCCACGCAGACGGAGTTCTTTGTAGATGTCTCCAGCTGTCAGATGCAGTTTTGGGTCTTCTGCCTCCACACTCACAGGCTCTGCCAGCTGAGAGTGGAATGAGTCCAGCGCTGCATCTTCCAACACACTTACCTTACCTGAAGGAGTGGGGAGCATCAGAAAAGTAGACACAATAATGTCAGCTTACTGTTTATTTAACTAAAACTAATATATGCATGCTCCCCACACTGAGATTTGGTTAAGAAATGTATAACTTACCACTGACTGCAAGGTTGCCATTCTCTGACACCTCAAAGCGATTAGTGGCAGGCATGAGACGAACCTCCAACTGGACAGATCCTGTTGAGATAAACATCCAGTGTCAAGTTGGTTCACTTAATTCTTTCAAGAACTTAATTTCTTCAAGTTCTTTCCAACAGTTATGTAAAATAAATCCACTTTTCTACATAAAGGTTAAATAAAAGTTACTGTCAACTCAGAATAATTCAGTACATCCTGTCTATAAATTGTAATCATATGCATATTTATTTTGCTTGAAAAGGTTGCTTACCAAGACATTAATATACTCTTACCAGTTTTGGGCAGAATAGTGGCTCTATGGATTGTGACATCCTCAAAGGTAACAGGCGTTTGCTCCATAACCATGCCCAGACTCTTCATTAGTGTTCTCCATGCCAACACCAGGTAACCTGTGGCTGGGTACAGGACTCGCCCATCAATGCAGTGGCCAATCATGTAGTGGTCTGGGGATTCAGGGTTTACATCTGCATAGAGAAGTTTGAGAAAAAGAAAAGATGTTAATGTCAGTGATAAACCGCTACTGGCTATCACCCTTCATCACTGACTGAGGTTCAAGAAGAAGTCAGTGGCAATGAGCAGAAACTTCCAAATGCCTAAATGCCTCCATCTCAACGGTTCATAATAACTGATGTAAACTAATAATAAAAAAGAGTTGATTTAAAACTTGTATCTTCTTTACCAATGTTGTATACTGTGGCTGAGGTGGAGCCTCCAGAGCCAGCTGGGAAGTCTTCCACCTTGGGCACATCCCAGCTCTGAGAGTGGTCCCACAGGATTAGAGGGGAGATGAGAGGGGTGCCTACTGGAACAGGATACTCAATAGGTGGATAAAGCTTGTTACTGTCCACATTAATGCTGCAAAAAAAAAAAAAAAAAAAAGTTTGAATTCATTAGCTAAGATGAACACACCTAATCTCAATGAATAAATACAAGATTAATTTGAACAGAAAAGACAATACAAACCCATTCATGTAGATCTTCCCAACATGAGAAAGAAAGAACTCCAAGTTGTTGGGAAGCCCCCTCTTCATCAAGGGTAAAATAGAACAAGTGGACTTGAGGCTGCGCTTCAGAATGGCCTGTAGGGAAACCAGAGTGTATCTTGTAGAACAAAGCAAAAGAACAAACAACAAAAAAAAGTGGCCTTAGGTCACACTCCCTCACCTGAAGCAGGGCATGAGGTGCTATCTCCACCACCACAGCATTATCAGGCACTAGGCTCAGGCCTTCCTGGAACAGCACTGGGCTCACCAGGTTGTTGACATGATACTCAGCCGAAGAGTAGAGAGCCAGCGGGCTCTCCCAGTCAGACTGAGGGATGGAGGTACTGATCCAGCGTGGAGTTCGGGGTTTTGGGTTTTTGATCACCTAAGAGGAAAAGAATATCTTTTTTAATTTCCTTTTAAGAATGCAGGTATTGTAGCGCATACAAAGATGGGTGCATCTCAGAAATGACCACCAGGTGGTACCATGAACAAAGTTAAAGGGCCCAAAATTGTGTCCTGCACTGGTGAGCATGTAAATGGTTTCAAAGCTAACCAATCAGTTCAGGTTCACTGACCCATACAATGAAAACAGGCCAAAGTTTTTACTAAATGTAATTTAGTGTTTAAATATAACATGGGGCAGCAGTGGCCAAGTGGTTAGAGAATAGGCTCCAGGATCAGAAGTTGTGGGTTTGAATCCCAAACCAGTAGGATGCCCTGAGGTAACCTTTAGCAAAGTACCATCCCCTTCATTGCTTCTTGGGCACTTTAAATAATTGGCCCTGCTGCGTGTGTATGGGTGAAAAGCAGAGGCTGCATTTCGTTTCACTGTGTGCTGTGCCATGTTTCCCAAAGACAAACAGTCCCTTTCACTTCACATACATTCTTAACATTAAGGTAACAAATAAAGATGAAAATGGTTCTGTAAAAACAAGTAAATAAATGCAAGTAAACAAGTAAAAAAAAAATAAAATGCAGGATATGGATGATATAAGTCCCTAGTTTACCTTCTGTAGTGCAGCCAGCAGCGATGGTGCGATTGAAGCCATGTAATAGGAGTGGAACGCAACCCCAGCACTGCGCACCTCTTTGGCAAACACTCCACTCTCCTTCAGCTCAGCCACAAATTTGCTCACTGCCTCCTACAAAACACAGGTTAAAAAAGTAACAATGTTTGTGTTTCTATTTTAACTTTGGAAAATTGCACAGAGTAAGATGAAGAAGTCAGGAAAACTATACCTGCGGTCCAGATATTGTAACTGTGTCTTCTGCATTATGGCAGGCTGGGACTACCCCCTGTGGGCACTGAGCCTTACACTCCTCCCAGGTCAGACCTGGAAAAAATTTTCACACTGAAGTTTTAAAACTTATTCAAGTTTATTTCCGAAAGTCAAGATCTCAAACAGTACATCTGTGTTTCCCCAGCCTCTTAACCTATCCCATCCAGACTGTCCACACTTTACTCTCTCTGAATAAATAAATACATGGGACAGGCGTGCTACAGATATACCAGGAGTTGGGATATGGCAAAAAAAAAAAAAGGGGCAGCGGTGCCCTAGTTGGGAGTTGGCCCCAGTTCGGAAGATTGTGGGTTTGATTCCCTCACTGGTAGGTTGCCCTGAGGTACCCTTGAGCAAGGTACCGCCCCTGTCACTGCTCCCCGGAGTGTTTTCAATAGCTGCCCCCTGCTGCACGTGTGTGTATATGGGTGAAATGCAGAGGCTGAATTTCGTTGTGTTGTGCTGTACTGTGCTGCATTTCACAATGACAAGGGTAGTCACTTTAGTTTGCAGAATGGTTTGGAAAACACTGCACTATAGGACAATGGTGGATACATGGCTTAATGTGCAGATTTTCTTACCAACTGCAGCCATGCCTCCAGCAGGCAGATTAGCTTCTTTGATGCATCTTCCTCTCCAGTAGGCAGCCAGGATCGCCTCACGATGGCTTAGGGAGCCATCAGCGTAGCCACAAGCAAGTTCACCAACAGAGTGGCCTATGATTCCATCAGGGTGAAGACCCATTTTCTGTAGCATATCTATCTGTGCAATCTGGAGAATTGTGCATAAACATCTAAATCATCTGACAGAAGTAGTTAACGGTTGATTCTCAATGAACTCAAAGAGCTCAAACAACTTTTGATATAAAGGATTATGGAATAACCTCTTACAGAATCGTTCAGAGGTCAGATTTCTTTAGCTTATTGCACCACAGCATGTTGCAATGCTAGGACTGGAAGGCACAAGTTGACTGATATTAAATGTGTGATGAAATGTCCAGTAACTACATGACCATGACTTTAGAGAACTCTGACCTGAATTGCTGCAAGGCCTACAAAGGCATGGACTGTGTCCTCAAAGGTGTTCTCATCAGCCTCCATGAGCAGGCGTGACACACACAGCCCGGTTTCTTTCAGAGCAGTGTCTGAGCGCAGGATGGAATCTCTGAACTCCTGCAGCTGCATCAGGCTACGGCCCATACCAGCCCACTGTGTACCCATACCTTGACAAATCCCGCATGGAATTAAAAATGTATTAATTTAAGATCACAAGATGTTTTTACAATAGGTTCTCACACAGCCATTATCTTGCCTGGCAGACAAAAGGAGTTTTAATCAATAATATTACCTTTGATCATCTAAAACGTTTTGTAATATTTCCAATGTACAAGTTGCTTTTATTGAAAAATAGTATTTAAGGTATTTTAGAAGGAGGAAGATGCAGAGGACTAAAAGAAATGGAGATGGTCGATCTGCTGTGGCAACCCCTAATGGGAGCAGCCGAAAGATAAAGTAATATCTAAAAATAAAACTTCTAAATATGTGTATTTAAAATCTTAATTTTACCAGATTCTGCTTTCTTATTCAGCAACATGATTTGAGGGCTTTAATATGCCAGTATATATGTAATTGCAGGCCACTATTAAAGTTTTTACACAACAGTGCTGAACTGTACAGCTCTACTCACCAGAACAGATGTACCAGAGAGTTCTGGGTGTAGGCTGGACCTGCTGGACTTCCTTTACTTCCCCTTGAGATCCCAGCAGTGTGTAGCTCCTAAAGGGCATGCTGGCAGTTGGAACAGCAGACACATCATTCAGAAGGTTCAGTAAGGCTGGGTTCTGGCTATTCTCTTGAGCTTTCTGCAAAAGAGAGTTAGCAGCCTCCTCAGTGCGCCCGCACACCTGCATCAGCTTGGGAATGGACAGTGGTGAGGCTGGCAGAGGTGGCCTGGGCCCAGGAGGGCGAAGGATCACGTGGACATTTGAGCCTCCAAAGCCAAAGGAGTTGATCCCAACAATGCCACCACGGACAGGAACAGGTTCTGTGACAACATGTATGCGTCCATCCGTGATTGCAGGGATGTCTGGGTTGGGGTTGTGAAAGTGGATGTTGGGTGCCCACATTCCATTTTCCAGAGATAAGACCACCTGAGAGCGAGCAAAGAAGCAAGAAGTCGGAGGAAGTGTTCATTATTAGCTATGATTCTGTCTCTATTATGAATTTTAATAATTAGAATCATAATAATTAGTAGTGGTGAGATCATTACTTAATGTTCACATTAATCATTCAAAAATACAATAACAGGAATGTAAAGATTTGTACTTAAATGGCTCCTTTTGCATGCAGTCCTTGATTTTTTACATTTTTTTTCTTAACATCAGCGGATTTAATTTTAGCTCCTGTTAGTAAATTACTGACAGAGTTTGGGGAGGAAACCCACCATATCTACATTTATTTATTGCGCTAAAAAGAGGGGGGGGGGGGGGGGGTTAATAATGCTTAATTATATGTTGAGTCTTACTTTGGCAAGGGCAGCCAACCCAGAGGCTGGCTCAGGATGGCCCATGTTGGATTTGGTGGAGCCAATAAGCAACGGCTCCCGCTCCGACTGGCAAAACACGCTGACAATGCCATTTACTTCCTGTGGATCTCCAACCTGAAAACAGCAAAACAAAACCATGGTTCTTTTTAAAAGCAGTTTAATTTAAGACTACATTTGTGTGTGTATATGTGTATATGTTTAGACACATACCTTGGTGCCAGTACCATGGGCCTCTATGTACTCCACCTGCTCAGGTAAGACACGGGCCTCTTGGTAGAGGGAGCGGACGAGGCGCTGCTGCATCTCCCCTGAGGGAAATGTCACGCCTACACAAAGGAGAAAAAGCACACAACCCGTCAGGCACCTTAAACACATGCACTTTCCATTCATGAGAACTTTAACATTCAGAAACCTTTAAAAAATTATTTTCATAAATATCCTGCAGCAGTGAGCCATTTCTAAACTGTATCGGAAATTATTTATATCTGTCACAGAACATTGACAAAACAAAATCTGTCTTTATCCAACCACTGTGGCATGGAATGGTTTTGTTTTTGTGTGTATTTATGGAAGGTGCTTGGGTATGTCACCTGAGCCCCTGCATGGAGGGAGCACTCATTATTATTTCAGCAGTTACCCCTTCACCCATTTTAGAGTTATGTTGAGAAATACTGGCTAGTCAGATTATTAACAGGCACTGGGGGAAAGGGACAGCAAAGAAAATACCCAGAGGAACCAGGTCACTTTTCCCATTACAGTAATATTCATTGGCCTGAGAGGATTTGGCCTGAAAGTTTGGTAGAGAAATTGTTTGGCACATTTCACCACTACAAAAGGGATTTCAAATAGATTTGGCACAGAAATGAAAGAGGGAGAAAAGGGGAGGTTGGCTGCACTGTATGCAACACCTTGCTCTTTGTAGCCATCTGTGTTGTTGCCAGCATTGAGCACTGTGGCATAAACTCTCTTGGCCACTGACTTCTTACACAGAAGTACAGCCACAGCAGCCTCTGAACGACAGTACCCATTTCCTGACAAAAAAAAAAGAAATACATTATGGTTTAACTGAATTTATGGTTTCAATACTTTATCTAACATGTTAATGTACGTCACTGGATCATCTATGAATTTTCTATGCAGTCACAGAATGGCTGGACAGATTTCTGATATATTTACAAAGTCAATATTATAATGCTTTGGACCAATATTTAATACAAGTATGATTGCAGAAAATGTGTGATTTAAATATTACCTGATGAATCAAAGGACTTGCAGGTTCCTTCAGGACTGAGCAGGCCCAGTTTCATGAACTGCACTGAGGTGTTGGGCTTGAGAAGCAAGTTAACTCCCCCAACAAGAGCTGCATCACACTGGCCATGGCGAATACCATTAAAGGCGTTCTCCAGAGCCAGAAGACTAGAGGAGCACGCTGTGTCTATAGCCGTGCTGGGTCCTTGACAACAAAGCAGCAACAACAACAACAAAAAAAAAAAACAAACAAAAACAAAAGGTATGCAGTCAAATCAGTTCATGCAACAAATCACACTGTTTAAGAAATGACAACACATCAGTCATGATTCGATCAGTACCGACTTGAGGCACCAACTTGGATTTTGTTTGTTACATTTGTAATTGCTAACACAATAAGAGAATTTCTGATCCCATTTAAGACATCATACATTTATTTAGAGGTGACGAATGATCAAGACTGTTTAGAAGCACTGTCAAAATGTTGTCATTATCACTGACTAAAGGCCACAGATCATGAACATATTAATAGTTTTCCTACCATTGAAGTCAAAGAAGTAAGAGAGGCGATTTGCGAACATGGCGCGCTGGCAGCCAGTCATGCTGTAACCCAGCAGCTCCTCTGGGTCTTTACTGAAGGCCTCAGCTGCCTCAGAACCACTCACACCAATGTACACACCAGTCTTAGTGCCACGCATGGACACTGGATTTATGCCTGTTGGGGAGAATATACCATCAGCACTTTCATTTCAACATGTTGTCATGTTGTCAACGAGAAAAAAAAAAATAAATAAAAGTATAAAAATTAATAATTTGAATATGTCAGTGTAGCGGGCACCACACCATTAAAGAGTAAAGTTCGAGTGTGTTAAGTATTCTTGAAAGAGCACTTTAGTAAAATGGCATGTGTATAAATAAAAAAAAAAAAAAAAAAAAAACACAAAATCTCAGGCTCACTTAGGAGCCTGAGAGTAACATTTACAGTAGCAAAAAAATAAAATAAAATAAAAAAAATGTAAAAAAAAAAAAAAAGTATAGCAGTAAATTTCATTTGACCTCATACACAGGAAATGTGTTACTACAGAAGTACAGGGAGATCCTGCTGCTGAGAGTTTCTTTTTTAAGTGGTGTACAGCAAAACTATTTCTCATCATTTAGTCTAAACATTTCTCTCAGAATCTTTAAACTAAACATGTCTTTATAATGACCTGCAGACACCCTGTTTATTAGAGACGTAGTATTGCTTCATTTTATGATGCAATATTACATCAATCCAGTGGTTTTGATATTTAATGTTTTTTTATTTTTAATGAACTCATTTGGTTTAATATTATCATCATTTTAATGATATTTTATTTTGGCACATACTTCAAACATCCCAAATGTCATCCACCCATATTTATCATTCCAGCTGCAAAACAGTTGCAGAAAACACATCTTTGATCATTTTTTTAACTGAGTAACTGATTTTATTCAGTGTACTTCACTGCTGGACAACATCCTTTACTGTTATCCCTTAGTCTCCAAGGCAACTGACCTCCATCAACGATTGCCTCGTATGATATCTCTAGCATAAGTCTCAGCTGTGGGTCCATGGTGTGGGCCTGTTTGGGATGGACACCAAAGAAGGCTGCATCAAATCTGTCTATTTCTTTTAGTTTTCCATTTCTGCGAGGAAGTCCATATAGACCTACGAGAGGAAAAAAAAAATATGAGAACCAGGAACCAGGAAGAAAGTTTTTTTTCCCCTGTTGTTTCAAAGGATTTGCTTCAGCCTTTAGTTCCTTGAGCCTGCTGGTACTTTAGCACATGAATGTGAACATTAGTAGGTTGCCAAGGAGTGAAAGGAGTGAGAGGAGAGAGGGGCCTATTCAGAAGTGCCAGGCCAGCCAAGGCCACCACAGAGCAGCAGCCAGGTAGGCAAGGAGACCAGCAGAGCCAAGAAACCAGACACCGCAGCGAGGGCTGCTGAAAATTTAATGCACCATTAGTGGAGTGAGCTCTACTTCATGCATGAAAATGAATCACATGTATGTTACATGATTATTTTTTTTACTGTTTGTGACAAAGCACATACATGGATTTCTACAGAAAGTAGCTTTCAATCGCTGTAATATTACAGATGTGCATCAGTAATCAAATATTTAGCTTAGTCAGCAATTTCTCAAATTCTAAATTCACACTTGATTTGTATACAAAATTTATTTACTGCAGATTTCTCTTTTTTTTGCATTTCATGTGTTTCCGATTCAAATGTCAAGCGGTTTTAAATTACGGTCTTTTTAGCTTTTGTCAAACACATACTGCATGCGAAGCTCAATAAGTAGTAAGAAAACGTTCACATTTGCCCACATCTTTTGTTACAGACTTAAATGAATATCAGTTTATTCAATTATTTTATAATTTAAGGTAAATCGGAATAATTCTTTTCCATAATTTGTTTTTCTTTCCTATCTTTTTCTTTACTATACCTGGTTTCCACCTCCTGTCGTCCTCTGTGACCATGTCAACTCCATTGAAAAGGTTCTGCCAAAACTCTTCCAAATTATTACACTCTGGCAACCGACCTGAAATTCCAGCTATGACAATCTCCTCCATGATGGCTTGAGGGGTTTCTGGAGGTTAAAACAGAAAAGGAAAAAACTAAACAAAACAGCAATCAGACAGTAACAGTTACAGTTTGAAATTCAGGATTGTGTGTGTGTGTGTTCATACATGTGTGACCCATTTCAAGCCACGTTTCTGACCCCTAAATCTGCCCAGAGTGAGAGAGTGCTGGGAGATGCAAGTGTTTAAAGGGGGGGGGGGGTCGCCTGAAGGACTGTAGGCTTTGTTCTACGTTTCAGGGCAAGCGCATTCAGACTAATGCTGTCCATACACTGCTCACCAACAAAGCAGGAGCGGGGATGGGATTCCTGCTTACTGTGAGGTGCAATCAAGCGCCACATTCAGCACAAAGTCGCCCTCTGTTCTGCTCCCCTCAGATGCACAAGTAGTGCTCAACAGGAGGGAAAAATTCACTCTATGCCCACAAAGAGATTCATTTAAAGTTTACCTTGGACAATTCTCACCAGAAATCATTCAATCAGAATCACTGAGACTTCGTTTTCCTGCTCCCTGTATATCCGAGGTTTTAACAAGCAAACGTCTATGAAAGAGTAAGGAAAACGTCAAAGTTCAGTGCATTATAGGAGTGCTGGAATTAGTTCAGGTTTATTTTCTTCTATTTTGCAGCTTTCGCCACAGCAGAACATCGACTAGACAACAAGGTCAGCATTACAGCATTAGTTTCATACGCCAGCAAGGTGCTAGACCACAAATACAGCATTGTAAAGTCTTCTAGAGGGCAAACAAATATTGGTAAAAGATGCTTTTGAAATAAGCGAACAAATGAGTCTTCCAGGAATGACCAGATCCATCCCTCCAACTGTTATCTAAGCTGGTGGTGCTGGAGCCGATCCCAGTCTTCACAGGGTGAAAAGTAGAGAAACACCTTGGAAAGATGATCGTTTCATTGCATGGTAGAAGTACAGACACAGTCTACACAATACACAGTCATAAAGTGGGGCAATTAAGCATCTGCAATCCAACTGAAATGTCTCTGGATGATAAACGGAGCATCTGGAAGAAATCCAAACACCGTGACAGTATCCTGCACATTTAACTGAAGTATAAAGCTTTACATTTTATATGAAAAATAAATTCCCCGCACTAACAAAAGTTGTGAATTCAAACTGGGATAATTTAAAAATAAAAAAAATTTAAAAAAAGAGAAATGACTACATGCGAGTGATTCCATCCCCCCCGACCCCCTTCTTATGGTATAGGTATTCTAACCTGACCAGATCATAAATAAACATGGACATGGTCATCGAACATATTAACCAATTTTTAAAATGATATTTTTTGAATGATTAATTATTAACTGTGGAGAACACATCTTTGAGATAGGTTAACATCCACGCCACATTGAAGGAATTGGCAGTATAATTATGAGGGTCACATGTCAGACTGCAGTGCACCTCTCCACTTTGCATGTAGAAGAACAGGGTTTAGACAGAGTTTCTAGGAAAGGAGGGGTAATAACTACAGAGACTACCAGAAGGAAACTTGCCAGGCAGGTGCTGGCATGCAACAGCTCATCACAGCAACATGTTCTCAACCTTAAAACATTCTTCACAGCATTACCAAAGTCTGCCTAAGATTAGATGATTGCAGTGCTATATGTGATCTGTAACACATTGTTTGTGCAGGTAGAACTTAAGGTAAACTACAGTCCTTTCATATTTCAGCCATGCCAATCCCTTAGGTTTGAGCAGATTGAGAGACTGAGTAAACGGATTTACAGGTGGAGGGATTGTAATCCACCTGACCCAGATCTAAAGAAGCCTCTTCACTTACATTTCTAGAAGAATGACAGTCATGCCTTACATTGCCTATAACGGACTGACAACCCCTCCCCCAACACACACACACACACACACACACACAGTCAAATGCACAACAATGCCTTTGTCAAATTAACAGCAAGGATCCATTTTTGGCAGCTGATTTGCTTTAGGAGCAGCAACTTTCACTTTGCTGAATAAATCTTTGTAAAACAGAGGGCGACATTAATGAGGAGAGTAAAGCCAGAATAAGCTCCTGCACTGATAAGAGGAGGATGCTGAGGTGATAAGACATCACCCTTTCAGCAAAATTACACTACAAATGGAAAAGTTTGCAGACACGTGCTTATGCGCGACTCCTTCTGAAACAAAGGGGATTAAGGGACAGCCTCTACTCTTCTGGGAAGGCTTTACAGTAAATGCTGAAACATTGCCACGAGGATTTGAATACATTCAGTCAGTAGTGATGTCAGGCAACGATGCTGGGAGCGCCATCACTCCCAGTCTGAGTGCAGGGAAGCTTAATACCCATCTAGCCTGGCACCTAAACAAAGCCTCCCAATTCTACTGGCAATGTTTATACAGGCCATGAGCCAGGAACGAGTGTGCCTTATAGTAGATGAAGTTACTGGATTCTTTTTGGGCATAAAAAAGATGCATCACTCCATCAGGAATTAGGGCTGGGCAATGATTGATCGTCACTGATCGTTTCCATCAGAGTATTTTTTGCTGAAAGTATTGCGATACCACCAGTTATAAAAGAACCCCCAATCGGCTGCTGTTTCTGTACAGAGGGGACAGAGTTTTCCTGTTCAACTGGATTTTGTGTGAAATGCTGATGAAAAACACCGTATTAATATTTTTGCACCACTGCTTATTCATGCGACATGAAAAATGTTAAAAGATATTTTTATATTTGTGTTACACAGCCTGATCATGAATCCTGCTCATCACATGCATCACAGATCATATCGCAGGCAAACCTCATCCTGGTCCCACCAGATCACCACCTGTGGGGTAGTGGTCTAGTGGTGGGATGCTCTCCTACAGACCAGGAGGCCACAGGTTCAAATCCCTACCAGGATAGAAAACCACTGGGTTCCTGAGCAAGACCCTCAAGCTGTTCCAGGAAGACTGCCATGAATATAAACTTCTCACTCGTGAAGATATTGAACAGATCTGTTGGTCCAGATCTGTCCTTTGAGGAGTCACCAGACCGCCGCTCCTGGACAGATGTAGCTTCATCATTTCGATCTGTAGATCAGAGATCGCTGCTCTGAGTTCACCAAGAACCAAGATCAGCGACAGCCGGAGGGTTAACTAGCCATGACATCTTCGCCATCAGCACAAGGTGAAGAGAGGAGCATTAAATGAACGATCTCCACCCGAGATTTGAGCTGGCCTTTCAGGATGAGCTCAGCACTTCAACAGGCCGGATCCTTAAACAGACCCTCTCTCGAATCCTCGGACAGGATCAGAATCGTACAGCACAGGTAGCCGGACATTACCGAAGATCATCATTTACACAGAGGCTTTTGTATCTGCGCCCTAACGTCATCTTCCCTTTCTGGGCGAGAACAGGCTGGTTCCCCATCCAGAGAACATCCCTCTGGGTAGAAAAGCACAAACTTCAGCCCGGGACCATCGCTAGAACCTACTCACCAGGCCGCCGCTTTCTCTGATCGATGGCTCTACAAACAAGCTGGAATCGGTGAGCATCCAACGATGACCGCTGTCTGATCTGACCTATATTCCGCTCAGTCCCCCTTTATCTCCTGCGTGCCTCCCGATGAATGTGGCTGAATAAACCCTCTGCTCGTACCCGGCCTTGTCCTAAAAAATTACTCTCGCTCCTGCGCTCCCCTGCCTCTGTTTCATTTAAATGTGAGCCATGCTGTGTGGCCACGCCACATGGGCTGACAGTTGGCTCTGCTGTACAGTCCAATGAGAGGAGAGGCAGCGCTCCCGGAGCTCGGCGATGGGCTGATTTCCTAACGCCGCTCTTTTAATTCCGTGTTTAAAAAAATCGGGGTTACTAAAGTTCATGTGCAGCATCTCTCTCTCTCTCTCACACACACACACACACACAAACACACAAAAGCGTACCACTGCTCACCTCGTGCAGGTTCAGGACCTAAGGTGCCATGCGATTTTCGACATTGTGTATTTTAGGACGATTGCATTAGCAGACGATCAGATAAGCGATGACATTATTAAGCCCGTGTGGCTTATCTTAAATTTTCCTGTCTGCCTCGTAAACCTACACTTACGCAAAAATATACAATTTTTAGTGGAGCAATAAACGAATAAGATGTAATATGTATTAGTTCTATAAATAATCAGCATCACACGGAGATGTGGATAAAAGATTATCTTTTTAAAAAGCTTTCTCTTGGTTTTGGACCGCCTGATGATATACTATCTCAGTCTGCTGGAGTTATAATTCATCCCATGTAAATGTGAAAACAATCATAAGTGACCAAATGGCCTTAAACAGTGCGGGCCGGTCATGTGTTTGAAACAGAGATGTTTAAAAAGAATGAAGTGAAACGAGGTCAGAAATGGCTGAGAAAGAAAAGGGCTGCGCAGTTCGTTCCCGGCGTCCGGTGAGACACGTGGGACAGCCTGTGCAAAATCCCGTTTATGATGACATTACAAGCAACCAATCAGTAAATGGGGGTGTGTAGAACTGACCAATGAGGATCAATGCAAGGGAGTTGCTAGGCTATAGGGTGAGGTGACGACACGGGATGGGAGGAGCCCTGTAGCAGACGGGCGCAGACTGTGATGTAATGCGGAGGGTTGGGCCTGTTCCAGGGTTACTGTAGTTAAAAGTGTTTTACACACAATAAAAATATACAAATACAACACAGACAGAGCACAAAAAGATGTTTAATTTTCTAAAAAAAAAAGAGTAAATGTTCAAGCTGACAAAACTGTAACAGAAGACAAAGGAAACAATGCCTTGTACAAGTCTCTACAAAAAATATACACCGGTACAAAAATGAAATATTTCACTTCATTTTAGTTGAGGAAATGCTGATAATTAAATGTGTTTTAACCTGAGGCAATTAATACATTCCTTCAATAAAAGCCATTGTTAAAATACATACTGTAAACCAACACATATAATAGTTACTTTTCCCAGGGATTATTTTAAAATGGGCATTTAAAAAAATAAATGAATAATCAGAGAATTAAATTTTTTATTGAATATACAAAAGGTAGCAGACTGCTTATTTTCAGTCTTTAATGTTATAATTTCTAATTTTCACTACCTTACCAGCGGGCCGGGTCGTTTTAAAAGGTTCAGATGTTTTCCTGGCGTGTTTATTTCTTTCCTGGACCGCTGCTTTTAAGCTCTGGACTTTCTCTGGTAGTCCTGGATTTGTGTCTTGTTCCCTTTCCGGTGAGGCCCCAAGCCCATCTGTACATAAAATACTGGTAAATAAATCACTAATCAACCCTGCAAAAATGAAGTAATCACACATAAAAGAAGGTTATTAACTTTTTCCATTTTTTTTCTCATGTTTTCACTTTTTATTTCCCCTGTTGATGAACGACCGCCAGGATGTTGCTGTAGGTCAGCTCACATTTATTCCAGTAAAAAAGAAAGTGGTCTTGTATGACCACATAACATTTCATAATTTGTCAGTCTGACTTAAAAAAATAAAAAAAACAAAAAAAAACTTTAAGAAAAATAGAAGTTTAAAACAGCTGATGCTGAAATCCCTTGGAAGTGGGTATATCTTTTCAACAAGCACAATGAGGAGATTGGTAAGATTGTTTTTGGTAAAAATTGTTTTGATATATGGCACCCTGAAATCAAATAAATTTTTAAAAAGAAAATAAAGAAAGTTTAGCTGCCTCTGTCAAAAAGCTAAAAGTGGTTTGTGGTTGGAACCTCCAGTGGAACATTGGTCCCAAAAAAAAAGGTTCCTTGAGGTTCTAAAGAGATTCAGGTATAAGGAATGGTTCCACATGGCTCACTTTGAATTCTCCAGCCTCATCATGCATTACTGGTAAATCGGCAAAGACATACTTGACACAAAGAAAGCCAGAACTCCTGTGTCTGGACTACCTGCCTCAGTGCCAAGCCAGCACAAAGCCTCACAAATGATGCAAACATCTGATCACGGTGCAGAGTCGTGAAACTGATATGACCGCGTGTTGTAATAAAAGCAAATTAGAACACACTCAGAAGGTCACTTGAAAATGACCTGTTAAGTCTGCTAATGTGTACTGATCAAGAGAACATAAAGTAACTATTGCAAACATGCAGTTTTAGTCTAGCTGGCACATTCTAACTAGAAAACAATCTGTTCTAGCTGTTTTTAATTTTCTAATAATACAAAGGCTGACTTGCATTTGTTCAGTTTTGAAATAACTATTCAATATTTAATTGCAGTTTTATTATTTAAGTTGCAGTTGTTCCATGCTTACTGCGGTATTTTATATTTTTCTATTTCAATATAAAAGGAAAGTTAAAGCACTCTATCTTGACGGATTGTAGGTTGATTTTAGTAATTTATTTCTCCTTGAACCGCCACCTTATCGTGGTGGAGGGGTTTGCGTGTCCCAATGATCCTGGGGGCTATGTTGTCCGGGGCTTTATGCCCCTGGTAGGGGCACCCAAGGCAAACAGGTCCTAGGTGAGGGAAGAGACAAAGAGCGGTTCAGAGGACCTCTGATGATGCATAAAAACCTTGGAAGACGTTCTCCCTCGCCCGGACGTGGGTCACCGGGGCCTCCCTCTGGAGCCAGGCCTGGAGGTGGGGCCCGCTGGCGAGCGCCTGGTGGTCGGGCCTTCACCCATGGGGCCCGGCCGGGCTTAGCCCGAAGAGGCAACGTGGGTCCCCCTTCCCATGGGCTCACCACCTGTGGGAGGGGCCAAAGAGGTCGGGTGCATTGTGAGCTGGGCGGTGGCCGAAAACGGGGGCCTTGGCGGTCCGATCCTCGGCTGCAGAAGCTGGCTCTAGGGACGTGGAATGTCACCTCTCTGGTGGGGAAGGAGCCTGAGCTAGTGCGCGAGGTTGAGCAGTTCCAGCTAGATATAGTTGGACTCACCTCGACGCACAGCTTGGACTCTGGAACCAGTCTCCTTGAGAGGGGCTGGACTCTTTTCCACTCTGGAGTTGCCACCGGTGAGAGGCGCCGAGCAGGTGTGGGCATACTTATTGCCCCACGGCTTGGCGCCAGTACATTGGGGTTTACCCCTGGAGATGAGAGGGTGGCGGCCCTCCGCCTTCGGGTCGGGGGACGGGTCCTTAGTGTTGTCTGCGCTTATGCGCCAAACAGCATTCTGGACTACCCACCCTTTCTGGGGTCTCTGGAGGGGGCGCTAGAGAGCGTCCCTCCTGGTGACTCTATCGTTCTGCTGGGGGACTTCAATGCTCACGTGGGTAATGACAGTGACACCTGGAAGGGCGTAATTGGGAGGAATGGCCCCCCCGATCTGAACCAGAGCGGTGTTTGGTTATTGGACTTTTGTGCTCGTCACGGATTGTCCATAACGAACACCATGTTCAGGCATAAGGATGTCCACATGTGCACCTGGCACCAGGACACCCTAGGCCGCAGTTCAATGATCGACTTTGTGGTCGTGTCATCGGACTTGCGGCCCCATGTCTTGGACACTCGGGTAAAGAGAGGGGCGGAGCTGTCAACCGACCATCACCTGGTGGTGAGTTGGCTTCGTTGGTGGGGGAGGATGCCGGTCAGACCTGGTAGGCCCAAACGTATCGTGAGGGTCTGCTGGGAACGTCTGGCAGAGTCCCCTGTCAGGACAAGCTTCAACTCCCACCTCCGTCAAAGCTTTAACCATGTCCCGGGGGAGGTGGGGGATATTGAGTCTGAATGGACCTTGTTCCGCACCTCCATTGTCAAGGCGGCTGACCGGAGCTGTGGCCGGGAGGTGGTCGGTGCCTGTCGCGGTGGCAACCCTAGAACCCGTTGGTGGACACCAGCGGTGAGGGATGCCATCAAGCTGAAGAAGGAGTCCTACCGGGCCTTTTTGACCAGTGGGGCTCCGGAGGCAGCTGATAGGTACCGACAGGCCAAGCGGAATGCGGCTCTGGTGGTTGCTGAGGCAAAAACTCGGGCATGGGAGGAGTTTGGAGAGGCCATGGAGAAGGACTTCCAGACGGCTTCGAGGAAATTCTGGTCCACCATCCGGCGTCTCAGGAGGGGAAAGCAGTGCACGGTCAACGCAGTGTATAGTGGGGATGGTGCGCTGCTGACCTCGACTCGGGACGTTGTGGGTCGGTGGGGGGAGTACTTCGAAGACCTCCTTAATTCCACCAACATGCCTTCCGAGGAGGAAGCAGAGCCTGGGGACATCGAGGTGGACTCTTCCATCTCTGGGGTCGAGGTTGCCAAGGTGGTCAAAAAGCTCCTTGGTGGCAGGGCTCCGGGAGTGGATGAGATCCGCCCAGAGTTCCTCAAGGCTCTGGATGTTGTAGGACTGTCATGGCTGACACGCCTCTGCAACATCGCATGGACATCGGGGACGGTGCCTCTGGATTGGCAAACCGGTGTGGTGGTCCCCCTCTTTAAGAAAGGGGACCGGAGGGTGTGTTCCAATTATCGAGGGATCACACTTCTCAGCCTCCCGGGGAAAGTCTATTCAGGGGTCCTGGAAAGGAGGGTCCGTCGGATAGTCGAACCTCAGATCCAGGAGGAGCAATGTGGTTTTCGTCCAGGTCGCGGAACAGTGGACCAGCTCTACACCCTTAGCAGGGTCCTGGAGGGTGCATGGGAGTTTGCCCAACCAGTTTACATGTGCTTTGTGGACTTGGAGAAGGCATTCGACCGTGTCCCTCGGGGGCTCCTGTGGGGGGTACTCCGGGAGTATGGGGTATCGGATTCCCTGTTAAGGGCTGTCCGGTCCCTGTACAACCGGTGTCAGAGCTTGGTCCGCATTGCCGGCAGTAAGTCGGACCTGTTCCCGGTGAGGGTTGGACTCCGCCAGGGCTGCCCTTTGTCACCGATCCTGTTCATAACTTTTATGGACAGGATTTCTAGGCGCAGCCAGGGCGTTGAGGGGGTCCGGTTTGGTGGGCTCAGGATTGGGTCTCTGCTTTTTGCAGATGACGTTGTCCTGTTGGCCTCATCATGCCGTGACCTTCAGCACTCTCTGGATCGGTTCGCAGCCGAGTGTGAAGCGGCTGGGATGAGAATCAGCACCTCTAAATCTGAGGCCATGGTCCTCAGTCGGAAAAGGGTGGAATGCCCTCTCAGGATTGGGGGTGAGACCTTGCCCCAAGTGGAGGAGTTTAAGTATCTTGGGATCTTGTTCACGAGTGAGGGTAAAATGGAGCGGGAGATCGACAGGCGGATCGGGGCAGCTTCTGCAGTAATGCGGGCTCTGCATCGGTCCGTCATGGTGAAGAAGGAGCTGAGCCAGAAGGCAAAGCTCTCAATTTACCAGTCGATCTACGTTCCCACCCTCACCTATGGTCACGAGCTGTGGGTAGTGACCGAAAGAACGAGATCGCGAATACAAGCGGCCGAAATGAGTTTCCTCCGCAGGGTGTCTGGACTCTCCCTTAGAGATAGGGTGAGAAGCTCAGCCATCCGGGAGGGGCTCAAAGTAGAGCCGCTGCTCCTCCGCACCGAGAGGAGCCAGATGAGGTGGCTCGGGCATCTGATTAGGATGCCCCCTGGACGCCTCCCTGGTGAGGTGTTCCGGGCACGTCCCACCGGAAAGAGACCCCGGGGAAGACCCAGGACACGCTGGAGAGACTATGTCTCTCGGCTGGCCTGGGAACGCCTTGGGATCCGCCCGGAGGAGCTGGAAGAAGTGGCCGGAGAGAGGGAAGTCTGGGCATCCCTGCTGGAGCTGCTGCCCCCGCGACCCGACCTCGGATAAGCGGGAGAAAATGGATGGATGGATGGATACTTTCTCCATGGCCCTTTCACCCCCGTTACCCTAAATCCCTTCCCTAGGTAGTATTCACGTCCCTGTCACCTTTAAACTGTATATTTTTAACTGCATCTCTATTTTTCTATGTTCTCTTCTGAGTAACACTTTCTTTGCACAAAAACATCCAAACAAGGTCATAGTCTTAGATTAGGTGTCTCCACCGGAGGCCTTGGAGCTCCCGGAGACAGATAAAAAGGCACACTCTGAACTGTGCAAATTAGAGAGAGAAAGGATTCCACACAGATAGGAACACTGACCAGTCTTTTGAACATCTTGCAAGAACTTCGCTACTTTTCTGTTAATAAACTTTGCTATAGCTTAAAAACCTCTTCGCCTCATCACTGACTCCTCGAACCTCGGTTCTCAATCGGAGAATCCAACATACTAAAAAACATTCTAAAGGTACTTTATATTCTTACATTCTAGGATATATTTACATCTTTTGTTTCTTGGGTGATTCAAACACACATGGACAGTTTGTAACAGCCAGATTATTGCAGTGAATCTGTGGACTTTATAAGACATGTTATTTTGGAGACTACCTACCCTTTCCAGGGTTAGACTGCCTACCCACCAATGTTATACTCACCTCTTTGTATTGTTCAATATCACCTTTCAAGCAAGCACAAACACATGCCAGTCACCAGCTGTAATTTATGTGTGACTGCGCAAATTTCACAGAGGAGGTCAGAGTGAGACAACGAGAGGTTTACATTACATGCAGCCGGTAACATGGCAACTTGGGCAGCTCTAATTTTACAGTGTCAGGCTGGTGTGTCAGGGATCTTAAACACATGAACTTGCTGAAATGTATCAAGAGCCTTACTTTTGTCCTCTAATTCACAGGGAGCAAGCACTGTTGGGCTCAAGCCACGATCCAGCATCTGCCATACGTCCTGCAGACACTCATCAGTGCCCGTGGATGACAGTAATGTCTGGGGAGAGCTAGCCCGACGCACAAGGAAGTCAGATAGCACAGGAGGAGTGTTCTCTTTACTACCAGAATGCTAGTAAAGAAAAAAAAGATAGAAAGAAAAAGATTTAGCTGATAAAATGCTATCAGAAAAACAATCAAAGGATATTAAATAAAGGATTTCAAAGGATTTAAATAAAGAACATTTGTGCATGTGTTAGGTTTCACTTAATTCACTATCATTAAAAAAAAAAGGTTATTTATTGCGATACCGGGAATTTTTTTGCTGGATCCCATGGGTTGCTGGTTCTGTCTCTGTCTCCACTCTCACTGCCAGAAAGTTTAGGGTGCATTGTAATAGTTTTTTGCTTTATTTGGTCTCTCTGTGCATATTGCAGTTCCTGTAAGAGAGGTGAATTATTGAAATTGCTTTTACTTCTAATGAAATATGTTTTATTTTAAAATCATACAATCAGCATAATTTGTGTGAAAAGCTGAATCTTTGAAAGCTTTACACATCTAAATATACTAGTATGTGACACTATGAAAAATTTGCGAAATTCATCCAATTACATTTCCTCTGGACGTAGGCGCAGTGGTAGCTGGCAAAGGAGGACAACCCAGATGTTTCTTTCTCCAGTCCCCTCAACTGCTCCTTGGGGATCCCAAGGCACTCCCTGGCCATTTTGTGGATCAGATCTGAGGTTTCCTCCCAGCTGGTAATACCCAGGTCAACTCAATTTGAAGCACCCAGGAGGCATCCTGACTAGATGCGAATACAACTTTAACTAGCTCAGTTCAAAGCGAAGGAGTAGCAGATCTACTCTATGCTCCTCGCCTTCATTCTGATCTACTCATCCAAATATTAAGTAAAAAAATGTAAAAACTTTTTCCCTTTCCTCTGCATCTTCCTCTTTCCTGCATTTGCTCCCTTACCACAGCCATAAGCCTCCTTATTGGCCTTCCTCTTTTCCTCTTGCCTAGCATCTCCAATCTCAGCATCCTTCTCTCAATACTCCTCAACCTCCCTCTGCACATGTTCAAACCAACACAATCTAACTTCTCTCCAAACCATCCAACCTGAGCTGTCCCTGTAAAACACTCCTTCCTAATCCTGTTCATCTCGGTCACTCCCAATGCAAACCTTTGTATCTTTATTTCTGCCACCTTTACCTTTATGGAATTGTGTATCCCTACATTGATATGCCTTGTACACCTTCCCCTTAATTCTTGGTGCTATACTAAACAAAATAAATATATAAATATGTTTCAGGTTTTCATGCTGAATATGTCATGGTGGGTATTTTCAAGTCTGGGGGTAGTTTCCTCCAGAGTCTATTTCTTAAACACTATCAAGGATTTAAAGGGGAACCTAAAGATCATAAAGCTCTTTGGCATATTGTAAAATCATGCTGAGATAACACAGATCATTATATTTTACTACAGCATTCCATGCTAGCGTGAGTGCACAATGTCAATACAAGAAAAGGGACTCATCATATAAATTACATTCATAATATCTAATTATTATTTTCTCTTTAATTTTTATGCTGATATGACTTTTAAAGAAAAACATGTTTAATTAAGAAAAACACAAAATGGAAACAAAAAATATAAATAATGGGTTTACTTCTGTATTGGTTCTAATGTTAAATCAGAACCAGTTCTGGCACTCTCTAGTGGCCTTGCTGATAACAATGACTAAATCAGATGAAGTAAAATTGATCTTTTACACATAGAAATGACACAAAAGTCAAATTCTCTGACTTTTGTTCCATGTGACACAATAAGTATGTGTTGCTAGCTTGTGCACCTGTGTGGTAAGCTTGTACTGAAGTTGTTCCAAAGTGGACAGACGACTCCTAGGCTGGGTTTGAAGTTGCACTTTGCAGCTGCTGTTCTCCAAGCGGTTACATTTCGGCTTAGTTCCTGTTTCAGAATGCTGTGGATCTAATAAAACACAATAATTACTTTAAAAGTAAGTGCAAAAGAAATGCAGGTTTAAAGAAAATAAATTATATATATATATATACACATATATAAATCACAAGAAACTAAGCAAAAATATTATACTTAATATAAATACATTATACTTCTAGTTCAAGTGTATGTACAAACGTGTAGAATTGTGTTAAGATGTTCGAGTGATGCAGACATGCAGTATGCTACATGTTTACTTCTAGACAGAAGTAAGTGAACCATTTTGAGGCATTAAAATAAACAGAGGTTAGAGAATTTCCGGGCGAGGGTGTTTGGTTCTCTGTTCAGAGACACAGGGGTATTTGTGTAATCCTCATATAAAACATAGATCAGTTCAGTGTGGTGGAAGACCAAAACAGCAATGAGGGCAGAATCAGTCATGTTAACCCATTCACTACCATACAAAAAGATGGTTATTAGGCATCCAATAAACCATCTTGTAGCAAACAAGTCTTTTTTCTGCATAAACTCCACCACACAAAAGCAATATCTGTCTAATGTAATTTAATTCCTGCCATGTAATTAAAAAATAAACACACATTTCATTGCCTTACTGGCTTTTACATGTGGTTAAAAAGTTAGTGGAAGTGGGTCTACTGAAACAAAATCTTACTATCCAGTCCAGCCTCTGCCAGCTGAGCCCTGAGCCTGTTGCCCATCTCAATGAGCTGTCGTTTGTCCTGGCTGAGGCAGGAGATCCAGCCTGCTGCCTGTTTAAGTTTGGACTGAAGGAGTCGGGCGTCACCAGAAAAGCCCTCTTTGCCAGAACAATGCAACAGTAGTTGCTGCCTGAGAGAGAAGTTCTCCTGTTGAAGCTGGTTCACTATCTCACTCTAGAACAACCAAAAAGACAAGAATCTTATTTTTCAGAACACAAAATCCACATTCTTAATCATTATTTAGGGTTATGTTTACACATTCCACTTCAATTAATTTACCTGTTCCAACACTATGGGTTCTCTTCTGCTTGCAATATCCAGTTTAAGTGCTGACAACTGTACAAAAAAACCATACACTGTATCACTAAAGAACATTGTTAGAATAAATAGAAGAGTTGTGAAAAAGTATGAATGGCTCTTTCTCTTTCACTGTGGGAGTGGTGCATGGAGGGATCAGGGACATCAGCCCAACCCTTGCTGCTACATGACTTAATGTGTGTTCTTGTCTCCACATTTTTGTAGAGTGTAAACAACAGTGCATTTTTCTCACCATTAAATATGAATATTTTAAACTTTCTATGTAGTATTTAAATTACATGACACAAAATATGTCACTTGTCAACACTCTTAATATTACGCCTGACTGATATATATCTACTCACCTGGTTGCCCAATGCTACTGTTTCCAGATTATGAAGAATGCTACCTTTTTGGTATTCTTCTGCTTCTTTCTTCATTACTTCCAACTCCATTTCAAGAGTAGCCAACTTTTGTTTCAGTCCTGTCTCTTCTGCTGCTGCTTCTCTCTTTAAATTAGCCAATTCCAAGCGTAATCCCTCATTTTCCATCTGTCTTGAATGACACTAAAAAGACATAAGACAGTAATCACTGAATAGTAGTCAGCAATTCTCTCCACAATGGATGCCATTTTCCCCTACAAAATAAAAACATAACCAAGAGTAATCTTATGGACCCCAGCCTTGGAATTTACTGTAAAAACAGTGTCATTGAACCATGCTGCACATCTGAATTGTATTCATTTGAGCAGAGTGAACTATGTGGAAGGTTTGTATTCATGACTTCCTGAATAACTGGGGTACAAATATGAGGAGGCCCAATACCTTTGTTTTTTAATTAAGAAATGGTTATAAAAAATTCATTCCTTAAAATGCCCATTTTAGGGCAATAATAAAAAAGATGTAATTTGAAAATGTTTGAAACTTCATTTTATATTTTAAATTATATTTATATTTACAGTACTGTGCAAAAGTTTTAGGCATGTGTGGAAAAAATGCTGTAAACAAAGAATGCTTTCAGAAATATAAATAATGATTGTTTAACTTTATCAATTTACAAAATGCAAAGTGAGCAAACAAAAGAAAAATCTAAATCAAATCAATATTTGGTGTCACTACCTTTTGCCTTCAAACCAGTATCAATTCTTCAAATCAAGAACTGATGCTGTTTTGAAGGCAAAGAGTGGTCACACCAAATATTGATTTGATTTAGATTTCTCTTTTGTTCATTCACTGCATTTTGTTGATTGATGAAAATAAATGATTAACACATTTTTGAAAGCATTCTTTGTTTACAGCATTTTTTCAACACCTGCCTAAAACTTTTGCACAGTACTGTATTTATTACATAGTTTATTTTGCCCTGATGGACAACGAATGATCTCTCCTAGGATCCATGAAAAATCCATGAAAAGAAAAATGGTGGGGTTACCAATGATCAAAAACTATTGTTAGACGGCACCTTTTTATTTCATTATTCCAGTTAATTGTAGAATTTCCTAATATGTTCAGTGAGAGATGAAGCTGCTTCATCCAAAAGTGGATATTTAAAAAACATTTTTACTAATCTTTACAATGGGTGTCTATAATAGGGGAGAGCACTGTATTAATCATCATCAACTTAGCTTAGATTTGCATATTTTGAACAGTGTGCTATCTGAATAATTTTCAAGGTTTGTTTTAGCACCTGCTGTGTGAGCTGATTCACCATAGTTTCCAAGTGTGCCAGCCTCACTTCTTGCTTCCTTATAGTAGCGGCAGTGGCTACTTTTTCAGCGCGCAGCCCACCTGCCAAAAATACAATTTATTCACAAAGTAATTTCAACTCCTTATTTTGTCCAGCTTTGATTCTAGATGCTTTTTGAAATTTATGTTAAATTCATTCTTAAAGCCATTAAGAAAAATAATCTACCCATGTCTTAAGATTTTTAAGACATTTGCTTTAATTATTTTATTATATTTTTTAATCAATACTCCCTGAATTAGTCACAGTAGTTGAAGTAAATTCAGATGAAGCTGTTGGACTACAATGAAGCTGGGGCTTGTGAAAGTCACCTATGGTCTCATTAAGTGATCTGATGTGGTTTTGAAGGTAGGCGTTGTCTGGGGAAACAGGAAGCACAGGTGCAGAAGTCGGAGTGGGATTAGTTGTCTTAGAAGCCCCTTCTAATTTTTCCTCCAGGCGTCTGCATTTGGCCTTTAGGTTCTGTAACTCTTCCTCGAGATCCTGGTTATAGTCTGTAGTCCCAGCAAAAACACACTAACACTTGGTCATCATGGTAATGAAACAACAAGAAGCAGTCTTTAAGAACAGCTCTACTCTAGTTTCACTCTCACAACAATGTACCTTGTACTGTTAACTGTAGTGAATATTGCTGTCAAACTAGCCCATAAATGTTAAGTATGATGGCCTTTACCTGCAGTGCTGGGTGCATGGACAGAGTGCTGAGGTATGGCTGGATTCAGAGCAGGGGGAACCTCTCTACTAAGGGTCTCCATTTGTCTCCTCATTTCAGCTACCACTTCCCTTAGGTTACTGTTCTGTTGCTGCAGTTTTCGAATCTCCTCTGAGGTAAAACTGCTGCTCTCCTCTCCAGCTGCCTAATGGAGAAAACACATTTTGCAGATTTTTAATCAATGTTGGCAAACAATGGTATAATTAATAGACTACAGAGTCAAGTTATACTTCCAGCAAAATATTAGGTTGATTTCTAGAGTGCATATGCCCATGTCTTCTTTGAGCTGGAAAGGTAGCTCACCTTTTTATAGAAAAGAAAGCTTGTTTGTCATAGCAAACATACACTAAAATAGCACTAAGTTCCACTTTACATAAAATACACAAACGATATATGGGCAAATTAGCACTAAAACAAACAAGAAAATAAACTAAGTTTATCCAGTTTCGTGTTGCTAAGTCCATGAGTTGCCAGTAGATGGAGACACAAAGATGTTACAAAAGCAAACCTTGATTCCTAATAAACTATTTGTCTAACTATGCTATTAATCTTACATAGTAATAATCTATTGAAACCAATAACATTTTCAGTTTACTACTCAGTGGCATTCTTTGAGCAGTGATTATTGTTTGATACCATAAATCAGAAACCTCTTCATATAAAACAATTTCCACTTTATGTAGCTGCCCATCTTAACTTTAAACCTCTAAAATTCACATACAGACAAGCCAGGAACAGACCAGTCCCCCAATAAATGATTGCCATGGTCAGTTTGAGTCTTTTAAGCCCCTTCCCTTACACATAGAAACAAACATGAAGACTTGATATTCTGCCCCTCAAGTGGTAAAAACTTCCACTGGCTGTCTGATCAGCAAGGTCATTCACTCTTCAAATGCAAACTGAAGACCTAAAGGAAAGATTTCTAAAGGAAAAATCTGTCAGAGCTTGGAGGGAGGGATGGATGGATGGACAGAAGTAAAACTGGGAGTTGGTTGGGGATTTTATTGAACAGAAAATGTATAGGCAGTACTCATAAACAACAAACACAAACCAAAGGGAGCAAAAGACACAGTCTATAAACATAAAGGGGAAACCGTATTACAAAGAGAAGATGATAAGATAACCGACAAATCTGCCTTGAAACACATATATTATCTATCTACAAGGACAAGGTCCTGGTCACAGCCAAGAGCTCCCCGTCGCGACGTATCTTGTCTTTCTTGTTCTTTAACTTTTTCGTGTCTGTATGATCACTCAGACATTAGGGTTGTTTTCATGGTCTCAGCAGGGCTGGGTGTGATCTTGATTTCTTGCCTGTGACCAGCACCAGTTTAAAACTACTTGCAGTACTACAGCGGGTCACAGAGTATGTCAAGAGACATAGGTCACATTCATGACAGGAGAGGGTCCCATGACAGAATGCCAAGCTGTGTGTTTGAATTGATGCATGTTACAAAGCTGGCACAGGTGCAGCCTTTCAACTTCAGATGTTCTAAATTAATGAGTAAGTTGTGTTATCGGATACATCCTTTCCTCAAACACACTTACAAGAGGCATCATGAACTTTCATGGTAACATTCTGTTGGTGTCATGGCATCCCTTGCTGACATGCTATTTAAAGGCCCTTAAAATGTTGCATGATAAATGACCTATAAAGCAGCCCACAGAAGGGATTTAATATCTGTTAGGCTTCTCTCTGACCTCTGCTAAATGTGCTGGCATCGCATAGAATAACTGTAGTATCATACCTTCCTGTGGTTAAATATCTTCATTAGTGCTGAAATTTTATTTACTGTACAGAAAGTGACAAAATATAGACCTAAATGAAAGTCACTGTTCACTGGTGCAATTTTACAAAAACTCTTATCATTTTGTCCTTAAAACTTTTTGTGTGCCCACAGCTGCCAAGCAAGCAATTGTTTATAGTGAATTTTTTTTTTTTTTAATTCCACCTTAAAAAGTTAAACTAGAGGGGAGTTCTTTTGTGATATCTTCTTGTGGTCTAACCTGAGAAATTGTGCTTGGGGCGAACCTAGTCAGAGCCTGGTCTCTTTCTATGGTCACAGTCCTCAATAAAGCAATAGTCTCCTGCAGCTCTCGGCCCTTCTCCGTCAGTTCTGCACTCATCTGGGGACACATGCGTATATTTATATCAAAGCATGAATCATTAATGGGTTGACATCTTACAGAAACTTAAGATGTGTAAGGTTAAGGTGTGTAAGGTTCAGTAATCTTTTACTAACCATCTCTACAGCCAGGATGGTTCAGCTGACTCACCTGGTCTCTGGCCTGGGTAAGACTCTGGATAAGCTCCTCACTCTTAAGGTAGTGTTCAGCACGGACTTCTTCATAACGGCGCTCCCAATCCAGCTCTAGCTGAATCCGCTTCTGCTCCAAAGCTTGCTCTCTCTGAATCCCACTTGCCAACTGTTGCTTATACCTAATCACACCAGAGACTCAGTACAAGAGTAGTGTGCAAAAGCACACTACTCTAATATTAATATTAATATATATTAATATTAATATTATAATAATATTATAATATTAAATGTATCTCAGTATTGCAGTATCTCAAATACAGCTTTCAAATTAATATACATAATGTCACATTGCTCTTATTACTTATCCTGTGTCTTTTGTGACCACTCACTTCTCCAAATCCTCTTTACACTTCTGCAGGTCTGCTCTCACTTTGGCCTCTCTTTCCCCTGCTGACAGCAGCTCTGTGTCCTTGGCAACAGTCTCTTTGGAGACTTGTGTGATGTATGCATCCCAGCCAGCCTGTGTGTTCTCCAGCTGTGTGCGGAGCCTTTCAGTCAACAAGAGATTCTTTGAATAAGGCAAATAAAAGATTTTCTCCAGCTGTAGGCATAATTACAATTACAAAGGCAACAGCTTTAACATCATGCTGAAGGTCTGGCAGACCAAAAGATTATTAATTTTATTAATAATAGCATTAGAGTCATAGGCGCATATCAAAAACACTACATAAAAACACACAAAACTGATTAAGGTTTGAATTGTAAGTCATGTTCCAATAGTTGTTCTCAGAGACACCAACACCTCCTGTCAGTATATTTACACTCACTGAGAACAGCAAGTGCCTGTTAGCACCGCAGTACATCCCACACACTGTGTACACAACTCTTTAACAGCCAGTTAAAAGCTCTTAACAAGCTGTTAAATTTGATACACATTTTGTTTGAACAAAATCCTGCATGTGAGAACATTTAAGCTTTTACTTTTACCTTTGAATAATCTTAATTGGCCACACTAAATCACTGTGATGATCTAGATTTCCCATGTCTTCTCTATATTTTGAAAACTAATATTAATTAAAATTTATATTTTGTGATAGGGTACTTGCCTACAGACCTATGGCTCAAGAGGTCCCAGTTTTGAATCCTACCTGTGGCACTATCACCACTGGGTCCCTGAGCAAGACCCTTAACCCTGAGTTGCTCCAGAGGGACTGTCCCTGTAATTAGGACACGGATGTCGCTCTGGATAAGAGTGTCTGCTAAATGAAAAATGCCGCAAAATGCCACAAATGTAAACGTAAATGTTGCAAATGTAAATGTAAATATGCTTCTGAATGCCAATGCAATCACACTTGGGAATCCTTATTTATACTTTTGCCTGGAACCACATGACTGGGTTTCTAAACTGTCAACATATGAGTTTACAGCCATGTCTTACTCCTGTATCTGCTGCTCTCTGCACTGCAGGTCATTTGCATGACTCTTCTCTTTCCTCTCCTCTTTCCAGACCAGTCTCTCCAGCTGGTTTTGAAGCTTTGTGACCCTCCTCTTTTCCACCTGCAAGTCATGAGCATGTGCCTCCCTCATGGCTTCCATCGCTGCTTCTTTCTCCCGAGCCCTCCGTTCCAGCTCTGCATGCCTACAGTCAGCGACACCACAACACTGATCATCCCCTACACAAAACTATAAATAGTGCATTGACAGCAGTGGC
Organism: Hepsetus odoe; assembly: GCA_017165825.1. NCBI lineage: Eukaryota > Metazoa > Chordata > Actinopteri > Characiformes > Hepsetidae > Hepsetus > Hepsetus odoe. Next base: position 11,020,787 of record CM029378.1, read on the forward strand.
ATGTGACTGACTCTACTGATTTTTTTTTTCTCCTAAAAAATACATTACTGTGCAAGTCTCGAGCCAGCAACTGCTCATTTCTTTATATTTTGCTAGGGAATCACCCTGATGCTGCAGAAATACTTTTTTTATGTCAGTCAATTTTGTGTTATCTTTGGCATATTAGGTAAATTAAATGAATAAAAGAACAAATGTTGGCACAGGCTGCAAAGTGCCTAGAGATATACGATGTATAGATAAAGAGTTTGTATAATCTTTGTATAATTCTTATAATCATGCTTATAATCACCAGCCTGATCAAATGTAATAATTTGCACCTGTTTCTTCACTGGTTCATGCCTCAAATTAGATGGCTCTGATACTCAAATGATTTATACATAGGTCACTTTGCAGCAAAACAAACAAAAAACAGTCCTTGAGAAACTGGAGTGGAAAGGGACTGGACTGAAAATGAGAAATGTAAAAGTCTTACTTCTTGTCCTTGGCTTCCTCTTCTTTTTCATGCTTGGATTCCACTATTTTCAGCTTCTCTTCAAGCTCTGTTATCCTATAAATTAACAGCACGTTTCTCAGTGAAAAAACTGAGCAATAAATCAAACATGCTATAGCATGCACAATTTTGGTGTTGGCACCTCGCATCTTTGACTGCAGCTGTGTTTTTGAGATCCCAGTCTCTGTGTAGGATTTCCTTCTGAGCTTGCTGACAAAGCTGCTCAGACACCTGCAGGGCCTCAGTGGCCTGGCTGTGTGCTTGGGCATGGACCTCTAACTCTTTGCTCAGGAGCTTCTCCTGTCATTTAAATGATTACTATGAAAATGCTGAAAATGGAAAGGACAGACTAATTTGTTTTGAGATATTTGTTTTGATATTTCTCACCTTAAGCTCATGAGACAGCACAACACTGCGCATCTCATCCAACCTCAGATTGAACTCATGCTCCCGCTTTCTCATCTCACTGTCAAAGTCCAATGCCATTTCCTAAAAAAATTCCAGATATACAAAAAGAACTATCAGGGAAAGCTGCTTATGAAGGACGATAAAAGGCAGCAAAGCCAAATGAGGCCTGCATTTGTCTCAAGGAATTTCAAACATCTGACACTGTTATATTTCCCTGGCAGTGAACTGATCTGAACAGTATGTGTTGCAAAAATGTTTTTTAATGATTATTATTATTATTATTAAGAGATTTAAGGGTTCAAAAATATGTATGAGTGTTAAGTGCAATCAAGGTTTCCCTTATATTAAGTTTGTGAACACTGGTTCTTCTCCCAATAAAACATTAATGAGATCAATATCATATTAATACTAAGATTTCAACATTAAAATCACTTTGTCATTATTATGTTAGTATGCAATAAAAAAAGACTTGTCAGATGAAATATTAATCAAACAGAGCTCTCATAAAGCAAACAGACTCTTATGTAAACTGCCCAGAGAACACAATGTGCATTTTAAAGGCTGAAAGGGAGAACCCTCATTCACAGTCCTGTTTATCAGTTAATTAGTATCCAGCTGCCCTACAGTTTCCAAATGTACCAGTACACTAAAATGTTAAACAAGCAGCTGTTGGTGACATCTCATAATTTCCCAGCTCAACAGTCAAATGTCAAAGGCAAACTGAAACAAACCTATTCTGGGTATGACCAAACAAAGAATATCACATATGGCTCAACAAAACCCTTTAATATGTAATCCCTCAACAGTTTCTCATAAGCATGCCTCTGGTGATCATCCAGAGTTCAGAAACCTAGGAGTACTGCCAGTTGGAGTCACTGCCAAGTCAACTAACTTAAAATATCACACGATGGGATGGCAAGCTGGCATGACAACTGTACGCTAGACAAAGCATGAAAGGTGTCAAATTTTAAACGGATTTATTTAAGTCAATGATACATTTTCTTTTCTGATACTGATTCAGATAAACTGAAACCATCAGTTTCTCTGACACAGTAAAAAAAACTCAGATTTTAAATGAGCTATTTTCAATTGAAACACTTCACTTAATGACCATCAAAGTAAGATGACCATAGAAGCACTTTATAAGAAGAAATGCATCGCTAACAAATGCGTTACAATTCATGATAGTGATGTTTGCTATTTCAGGTCAGGGGTGAGGAGAAAGTTAATTAAAGTGGAAAAAAGTGAAAGTGACAACCCTTGTCATTGCGAGGTCACGGCACAGCACACATGAACCACAACGAAATTGGACCTCTGCATTTAACCCATGCACACTCAAACCCGTGCAGCAGTGGGCAGCTATTGAAAGCGCCCGGGGAGCAGTGATGGGGACGGTACCTTGCTCAAGGGTACCTCAGGGCAACCTATTGGGAAGGGGTTTGAACCCCCGATCCTCCGATCATGCGGCTAACGCCCTAACCGCTAGGCCAACGCTGCCCCAGAAATTAATTCTCTCTGAATTCAGTTCCAAATTATTTAGCTCACGTCAGCCAACCACTAATCTCTGTTAAACACTGTAACCTTACCAACTTCTCAGTGCACCTATGGCCAACCTAACTGTAACATAAATTCTTTTTTCTTAATAAAAAAAAAAAAAATTCCAAAAACTTTCCAAACAGCAAAGCCAGATTATTTGAATCTGTTAGCAGAGTGAGCTGTACCTGTCTCTGCAATGCCAGCTCCCCTTCTGTTTCCCGGATTCGCCGCTGGAGATCCAGTTTCAATGTTTCATTTTCCTCCCGAAGCCTTTGAATTTCATCCTCCTTCAGGCTGCTTAACAAGAGTAGAGCTTGTATGTGAAAAAATTGGGGAAGAGTGACCACTCCTAACATATAAGCACAACTCAGTTAACAAGGTCTATGTGTTTCAAAATGTATTCTGTAGGGTAGCGGTGGTCTAGTTGTAGGGTACTTGCCTATGGACCTATGGACCAAGAGGTCCCAGGTTCAAATACCACCTCTAGCACTACCACCACTGGGTCCCTGAGCTCTGAGCAAGACCCTTAACCCTGAATGTCTCCAGGGGGGACTGTCCCTGTAATTAGGACATGGAAGTTGCTCTGGATAAGAGCGTCTGCTAAATGCCGTAAATGTAAATGTATTCAGATCAGACCAGTTAGCATAACATTATTGATGTGCTGGGCCACCACAAGGTGCCAGAACTGGTAAAACAGCCTTTATCATGTGGTATTTTGAATATAGAATTAACATTATTAACATTTAATGACATTATAAATAAATGCTTAGTTTAATGCAAATAAACAAAATTCACCAAGATGGCAAAAGGCTGTAATTAATTAATTTCAAGGCTCTTCTTAAATATTCAAATTATGATGATTCACAGCAATTAATTTCTTACGTCTGAACTCTTTCCAGCTGGAGTCGGTGCTCCACCCCTCTCTTGTGATACTGGGCCTGCAGATCTTCTTTCTGTCTTTTCTCCTCTCCCAGGGCATTCTGGAGTTTCGCTACCTGTATCCGCAGCTCACTGAGTTCTTCTTGCCGGGCACTGTCTTCAGTCTGTAAGCGGAGAACCAATGCATCATAGTGCTCCAGCTCTTTGTCCCTCTCCTCCAGCACATGCAGGTTAAACTGGAAGTCATCACGCAAATGGATAAAACGTTCCTTCTGAGTGGAAAGCTGGTTAGTGGCCTCAGCCAGTGCAGTCTCCAACTGCTGGATACGCAGAACCTGTAGCTCTTTCCACTCTCTTTCCTTACAGGCCAGCTGAGCCTCGAGGTCTTCAGAGTTCTGCATGGTTAATGGAGTTTCAAGACATTTCTACTGCAGCCCTGAAAGCATCTGTAAGGATAAGATATGAAGAAATCACCACAGGCTTAACAGGGCTTATTTCACTAAATGCATGGTATTTATTAGAAAAGGTATGCCTAGTTAGGTATCTGTTATAGTTCTGTTATATCAGTAGGATTCTGCCCAGGTCTGGAAGAAACACAGAGTGGAGTGGAGCCTTTGAGCTCTGACGTTAGTCCTAGAAGGAAATGATGAGTAAAGGAAACAGCTTATGTGGTGACTATGAGACAGTCAGTAAATGTACAAAGCAAACATCTTTGAGTGTGAGCACATTATATGACACTGTGCCAGTTCACATAGTGGTGATTGGTAAGGTACCAGGGTAACGTTGTGTTTGCTTGCACATGACGAATGGACTCGTTAAGTTTGTTAGGATAAACATCATAAAAACCACACCCCTGATAACTATCGTTAGGCAGTCCACACCCCTGATAACTACGCAGAATAACTAAACCTGGTAACCATCGCTAGGCAGCTCCCTTCACTCCAATACAGAAAATGTTAATAAAGCGTAATAAAGACGTTGTTCTTGGTTTGTATAAAATAAATCATAACTACTCGGTAAATATATTATGAACTAATAGATATAAAGTATGTTACTATGAGAAGAAGTTTGCTGCTTATTGCTATTGAGGCGATGCTAACGTTAGTTGCTAATTCGCCAGTCAGACGGTGAACAAGCAGCTAGCGCCGCGCACAAACAAAGCAGTGTGAAGGAGCGCTGGTCATGTAAATTATGTTCTATAAAAAACACACAATTTGTCGTAAAATATGTACGAAACTCTGAAAACTACGTTACCGGTTCACTCTTGACAGAGTGGTACTTGGTTGCTATGGGAACAGCAGGTCTGCGGTGTTACGCAAGAACACTCCGTGTAAAACATTTCCTCAGATCAGTTCCCACTTGTTCAAAAGGGGATCAATGGTCCGTAATAGCACCAAAAATAATCAGTCTTCCTGCTGTACCTCGATTGTCTAAGCACTAGCAGTGCTCCACTTCAATTACTGGACAACCGACCAGCCAAGCAGGACTCCTGTCGATCCACTGCTCGCTGACCTGCTTTGGATGCGCACCTTCGACAAGCAGGACCACTTATACTCACTAACGTCCACAGGGTGTCTTTGGATCTGCTTCCAACTAGTTAAACACGATCGTACAGACTTACACTCCTCGATCACTAGGTCGATCTGGGGGATGTCGTGTGGTAGTTTCATCCCTTCACACTTGACAGACTGTCCTCACTCTTGGGACCCTGGAGGTGAAATGGGCTACAGAGACGATCAAAGCAGGGCGTCCCTCTCTTCTCGGAGCTTCTCCTTTTCTAACACTTCAAGCACTCGCACTTCACCTGTTGACAGGCTTTACTAAATGATTTAGTGCTTAATGCTCGCTCCTCACTTCTTACTGCACTGTAGCTTGAAAACTGTTATTAACTTGTAAGTCCCTTTGGATTAGAAGGTGCTAAAGATGAAGAGTAAACTCCTACATGCCAGTGAATCTATAAGAACTGTGATCTATTTTAATGTGATACTAAATCTCCATCCCATTTCGTGCCAACGTTTGCGTGAATCAAACCTGTAAGCCTGTTTGTTTCCCATATATGACTCAAATGTTCATAAAGTTCATGATTCACAGTCTTGAAGGCAACTTCTGGGTCTAATTGTAAAACTCAAGCACGTGTTTCCTGTGGGAGCAGTGACAGGGCTGATCACGTCACACTGAAGCGGGAACTAAAAACCTGATTCAACAAGCGTCACCTGCCTGCCATCACGTATCCCGCAGTGAAATACTCGATCAGTCCAATTTACCTTGCCGTATAGTGGATGATGGCTGCACTGAGAGCTTGTCCTCAAATAAACCCACCCTCAACTACACCTGTGTCACACTGCTGACGGGGAACACCCCGTATGACGTGAACCCATGTTGATGTGGGTCCCCTTCAGCTTTACCGCTGATATATGAGCGCTTATATGAGTTCAAATAATACAGGCACGATCAAAGTGTTTAGGCTTCATGCTAAACAGAGAAAAGCGCACCTAGGTCACTGCTGCAGTGTTTCTGAAAAATCCTCTTAACTCCTTGAAGCCCATCGTTAGGAGCGTGTGTATACGAGAAGAGTGAAGGTGCGTCAGACACAGTGGGGGTGGGAATGGGAGGAGAGAGGGAAGGAGGAGGAGGGGAATGAGAGAGCATCACCACATACTGCACGTCCGCCCAGTTACATCCTCAGGTGACCGAGAGGGGCTCTTCCATTCCGCCATCGGTCCAGAGGGGCGCAGAGAGAGGGAGAGGGAGAGAGGAGGAGAAAGAGGGAGAGAGAGAGAAAGAGTGATGCTTGTGATACAACAGCAGCATCAGAGGACGCTTTCTTCAACATCACCGAGCATCTTCAAGGTAGGCGCCTCTCTATAGTGCTGTGATCATTCGTTTGACACTGACTGGATAAAAGCTGGCTGGAAAGACTTGTTGATCCTTTGCCTTCCTCAGTAACCGGCACTTTAACACTGGGGCTGAACTAACAGGTCAGACCAATAAAATATTCCGAAAACGAGGCATTCATCTCGAAGGAGGTTGATTTAACGACAAATAAAAGTATAGTACGGTAAAGTGAGTATGTATGGTAAGTTTGCCTCTTTGGACAGGCCTCGGTGAAGATGCCTGTTCGTTTGTTTTTGCTGATTTTTCCCAACATGCCGATAGAACGCGAATTAAGGCTCGCGTGCAGCTATGCCGCCTACGTCATCTGTTTGGTTAGCAACGCAGGCGAGAAGCACACTTTTCAGGAAAACCGTCCCTTAACGTTAAACCTGGAATAAGCTGTGGAGAAGGAGCTTTAATGTGTGAATCGTGCTCACAGGGACGCTGTATTAACGCTGTGAAAGAAGCTGGCCGGTTTGGTCACGTACGCACCGGCGCGTGGATCCGCCGGGGGCACGAGCGCGCGCGCGCACACGCTCGCATATAAACACATCCGAGCCCGAGATGGAGGACTGAAAATACAGGAGTGCGCTTCTCCACGAGGATGAGCTCTTCTTCTTTGTGGCATTTCTAATCGGAGGGAAGTGGAGCATCCCGCTTCAACACCTTGCCTCATTGGGCCCACACACACACACACACACACACACACACACACACACACCGGCCTCTGCTGCGGACCCTTAGTGCAGTGTGTGAGCACCATGTCAGAGGTGAATATAGGTCAGCATAAACGCGCACACACACATCAGCCCTGAGCTCACCACACAAGGTCAGGCCTGTCAGTCGACATGTTTGCTTAAAGGTCAGAATAATGCTTTGAATGATAAACTGATTCATACAAAAACAGTATCCCAAAGAAAACAAATACAAACGACAACAAAGAGTGAGATCTTTACCCAGCTGTTCGAGCCTGTCATTGAGAAGGTTGTACCAAAAGGCCTGTCATACGTGTGAACTGATGTAGAGTATGATGTGAAAATTAAGNAATGATGTGTGTGTGTGTGAGTATGGTGAGTAAAATGATGTGTGTGTGTGTGAGTATTGTGAGTAAAATGATGTGTGAGTGTGCTGAGTAAAATGATGTGTGTGTCTGTTTGAGTGTGGTGAGTAAAATGATGTGTGTGTGTGTGAGTATGGTGAGTAAAATGATGTGTGAGTGTGCTGAGTAAAATGATGTGTGTGTGTGTTTGAGTGTGGTGAGTAAAATGATGATGTGTGTATTTGAGTGTGCTGAGTAAAATGATGATGTGTGTGTGTTTGAGTGTGCTGAGTAAAATGATGATGTGTGTGTGTTTGAGTGTGCTGAGTAAAATGATGACGTGTGTGTTTGAGTGTGGTGAGTAAAATGATGACGTGTGTGTTTGAGTGTGGTGAGTAAAATGATGACGTGTGTGTTTGAGTGTGCTGAGTAAAATGATGATGTGTGTGTTTGAGTGTGCTGAGTAAAATGATGATGTGTGTGTTTGAGTGTGTTGAGTAAAATGATGATGTGTGTGTTTGAGTGTAATGAGTAAAATGATGACGTGTGTGTGTGTGTTTGAGTGTGGTGAGTAAAATGATGATGATGATGTGTGTGTGTGTTTGAATGTGCTGAGTAAAATGGTGACGTGTGTGTGTGTTTGAGTGTGGTGAGTAAAATGATGATGATGTGTGTGTGTTTGAGTGTGGTGAGTAAAATGATGACGTGTGTGTTTGAGTGTGGTGAGTAAAATGATGACGTGTGTGTTTGAGTGTGCTGAGTAAAATGATGACGTGTGTGTGTGTTTGAGTGTGGTGAGTAAAATGATGATGTGTGTTTGAGTGTGCTGAGTAAACTAATCTTTGTGGTTATTTATGGTGAAAAAATCTATATTCTGTTTGTGCTGGTAAATAAAACGATATTGCATGTCTTTGTGTGCAGTGAATAAAATAAAGTCGGATGTGTGTACTGTATGTAAAAAAACTCTTTTGAATGGCTCTTTTGTGAAAAAGGAGCTGAGACTGTAGCTGTTAAAGGGCAGTAATAGCTATAGACAGTTGTGAGGCATGGCTAAAAAAAGGACAGACAATGCCAGCTGAGACACTCTTTAGCAGGCCAAGATCAAAATGGCTTTTACACCCAGTGGAGCACAAAGGGTCTTTAACAAAAGAAATTGAAATGAAGCAATCTCATGTACAATAAATTATGGAAATCAGGCATCACAGTTTCAATGGCCCATCCAGGAGGATATGGGTCAGTGTGGTGACCCGTGATGTCCAGAGCACGGTCAGCTCACACGAACAGTGTGCCTGTTGATTTATTAGATAGCTACTGAGTGACTTTGCTAATTAATCTATGATGGGCTTATTACTCAGATGTATAATAATGTATTACTATTTTTAACTAATATTTTTAATTCAGTAACTCTGCAGCTATGTAGTGAATGGGCTCATAGACACTGTTCTGAAGGGGTTAAAACAAGTCTAAACAGGACTAAAAACTATGTTGTAAAGTGAGAATATCATTGATGATTTCTGTTGATATCAGCACCTCTTTAAGCACAGGGGGAAGGTATAAAGCACCACCCAACCCCACCCTGAAACATGTACATACCATGAAGAAGGCATGAGATGTTACCTTTCTTGACCCGACACCACCACAATAGAGAGTTATGAAATGGTATGCACACCATGCGTGATCTCTAATTATGGCACTAGTGTCTTACTGAGTGGAACATATCTTTAGAAAGGAAATGTCATGGTCTTTATTTAGGGTGAGTGAAGGCTCTGGCATTGTGCAGGGCAGGGTAAAGCTGCATTTGTACTGTGGGGGTAGACCCCACAACCCCCGCCCACAAACCCCCAGAAGGGTTGTTAACTATGTTCAGAGTTACACTCACATGTGGAGGAGCACCCTAGGAGCAGCTGGGTAGGTTGATTAATCCACACTAATGGTTTGAATTACTACCACTCTTATGCGTTGGTCTCTGGAAATCCTGTTGGTCTTGTAATGTTGCTTAAGGGATTTACATCAGCGAATGTAATGCTTATGAAATGTATGCTCCCTGGGGCCTTCTGTAAAATGTGCTGAGTAACTTAGCTGTGTTCTTTTGGTTATGATTGAGTTGAAGGTCACACTATGTTGACACCTGTTTACTGCAGTTTGTTTTAAGGAAGTTTCACAGAAGTTGACCAAGTCACAGGATGTTCGTCACAGTGAGAAACTGTACTTAATCATCTGGTTACGGTTGCTTGTCTCTAAGATCTTGTTTTGACACTTGTGTTCCTTTACTAAAGAGTAGCTAGATCTTTTGAACCTGAATTAAGAGTTTATTTGTATATGAAAACCATCAGCAAATTCAGGGTTTGGTAAAATGTGTAGATTCAAATATAATATTTGTGGACTGCGCCCTGATTTATAATGCTAGGCCCATGGGGAGGAGTGTAAATTTGCCACTGAAGACTGGCAAATTTGAAAATGTATACCTTGAAAAACAGACCGTTCTGAAATGTAAAGGGTTTTCTGTACTGTAAAAAAAAAAAGACTAGAAAATGGTTCATTTTGCAAGGTTACTGTCTGATTCTTAGCTCTCACAATGTTCCTCAGAATATGAGGAACAGAATATGTTCTAGGACATATTTCACTATATTTGGGATTAGAAGGGAATCCATTATGCAAAATCAATATTTGTGATTCTAACTCTAATATGAATACATTTTCACAAATATGAAGGGAACGTCACAAGGCTGATCTTTCCACTGCTTTAGACACTAGTGTGCACTGTGTTCTTAACATTTTGGAAGAACCCTTTTTACATTTCCTCCATTGGCTCAAAGTAGCTATTATATTACTCTAACTTGACTAAAGTTGAATTCTCAGCAGTAATGAGCTAACCTGAGATAGAAAGCATGATTACAAGATGAGAACGGTGTGGCATTTTCTTCAGCATGCTCAGGGAGGCAAAGCTTGCACCTGTTTTTAACCCTTTGAATCGTAAGTGCTTGCTGATGGTACTGGAAGCATGAGTTTGATTCATGATATGAGGAAAAGTTCAATCTTAGAGGTAGAAATCTTAAATAATCTTAAAATTTAATCCATCAGGAGTTGAGTTTCAGCCCATTGGCCTAATCTTACAACACATACTTGGATATAGCGACAGTGCATTTAGGACTGTAAACAAAAAGTATATCCAGAAAGTGGCACTAAGGTTGTTAATGATGTATTGATTTGTGTTTGGGAATACGTGTGGGAATTTCAGTTTGTCAGCTCTAGAGGGTATATTCAATACAGGGTTGGACAGCATGGACTCTCACCCCTCTCCCCCTCAGCAATGTGTGGCCCATCTGTCCGTCAGGGTGGAACAGTGCCTGAATTAAACCAAAGTAATAAACAACGAGATGCTGCGCATTACAGAGAAAAAAGCATTTGCTCAAATTGCCCTTTTTTAAATGACAGATAATATCTTATATGCATTTTTTGTTATTATGTTGTTATTTTGGCATATAAGTAATGTATAAACGTTATATAAACAGTCCTTCCAGGAAATGTCGTTTGTTCATGTTACTGTTGCTAAGCAACCATGATAGAAGGTAGAGGAAACACCCACCCCTAGTATACATATATTAACATAGATAACATAGAACACTTAAAAAGAAATAGAACTTATGCAATATGTGATACATGAAACGCATGGCTTTAAAAATAGTCTTTCCTCGTCAAATTTACCACAGGGACAATGCACACCTACCACCCGACCCGGCACTGAGGCCACGTCTCAAATGGCTCCCTATGACCCACACAGTGCACTACGTGTGAATTAAAAAGTGCCTCTGGCAATGAACAAATTTAACAAAGGAGCCTTTCGAGCCTCTGCTTATAAAGGACTAAACCATGTGCATTTGATCTCTTACTTTCTTATACTTAAATCCTACAGTGTATTTTATGGGAGACTAGTTTAAATAGTTAGATCAGACTTTTTACTTCCTCAGGTTAAACAAAGCCACCCGTTCACTAGGGCTGTTTGAGAGTAATGGACGATTATTGGTGGAGCAGCTTTTAGTCTGTTTAAGGTGAAGATGGAGACAGTACCTTGCTCAAGGGCACCTCAGGGCAACCTACTGGTATGGGACTCGAACCCACAACCTCCCAATTCCGGGGCCGTTTTGTGCATTAATTCAGTACCAAGCCAATAGCTCATATACTGAGTATTTTACAAAGCCCTCAGACCTGTCCCAACCAATCAGACTTTAGGACTGGATCTGTTTCATGAGACACTATAAAATAATGTGTTGTTTACACTTTAAATAATTCGATTCAGTTTGAAAACCACACTAATGTTTCAAAATGTAACATTTACCCCCTAGTCTATGCATTGAAATTAAAAGGACTTCTGGTTTTCCACATTTCACCTTGCCATATATTTTTATTTTCAAAAAAGTGGACTCAAGGAAGAAAAGTTATGAATGATTAATAAATTTGGAGAGACATGTACGATACTATGTTTTTTCTGTTCTGAAAGCTTTAAAGTTCACTTGGCTGTTGAGAACACACAGCAAGGAGAAGGACTGCCAGCACACACACACACTATTGTTCACACAATGGGCTGTTTCCTGTTTTCATGAAAGATTAAATAACACTTTATGCAGACTTGGATCCTGCTATCTTTAACCTGTGCTGCACTATAACTTGTATGATTTTGCTAATAAATGTACATTTTTTTGTAGTTTTGAGTGAACTGTGAACTGAACAAATCATCATGGGAGGAGTGGCACTAGATGACGGAGGCAGTGGTGTGAAGGCACCAGACGGAGGATGGGGATGGGCTGTGCTCTTTGGCTGTTTTATCATCACTGGATTCTCCTACGCTTTCCCTAAAGCTGTCAGCGTCTTCTTTAAGGAGCTGATCAGAGAGTTCGGTGTGGGTTACAGTGACACTGCCTGGATCTCCTCGATTCTGCTAGCCATGCTCTATGGCTCAGGTAATGGCATAATACAAGTTTTAGTAAAGATGAGTGAAAAATTAAGAATTATTTCTCTTTATAATTTAGTTTAGCTTTCAATTAATTCTGAGTCAGTTTGCACATAACGTATGGTCAAATGATTCAAAAATAAATATTTCAAAGAGTGGTCATTCATGTTTTTCTTTGGACTGGTGAAAAAAAGTTTCTTTGAGATGCAGCCCAGAGAGCTGTTCTGATCTCAGATCTTGAAAACCATAATGAAAATCTAGTGTTGCATATATTGTAAACAAACTGATTTAACAATTAATGAGTGACTGGTTCGTTTGACTTACAGGGCCCCTGTGTAGTGTTTTAGTAAATCGCTTTGGATGTCGTCCTGTGATGATGGTGGGTGGCCTTTTTGCTTCTCTTGGTATGATCTTGGCATCGTTCTCCACCAACATTATTCATATCTATCTCAGCACTGGAGTGATTACAGGTAAGTGCCAGTCTGATAAATCTTTCCATAAAATTTTTTATGCAAAGTTCATAATGGTGCCCTGATGTATTTGTGTGCTCCACTCTTGAACATTTTTGTCTTTTTGTGATGTATTGCAGGTTTGGGTCTTGCCCTGAACTTCCAACCTTCACTCATCATGCTTAACAGATACTTTAATGAGAAAAGGCCCTTAGCAAATGGGCTAGCTGCAGCTGGAAGTCCTGTAGCATTATGCTGTTTGTCACCACTGGGCCAAGCTCTTCAGTACATGTATGGCTGGAGGGGTGGTTTCTTCCTCCTGGGGGGCATCCTGCTCAACTGCTGTGCATGTGGAGCCCTCATGAGGCCCTTGACCGCTCCAAAAAAGAGGGAGGACGACCAAGAAGCAGCAAAGGCTGTGGAAGAGACGGCTAAACCAAAAAAAAAGTTGCTGGACTTTAGTGTCTTTAAAGACAGGGGGTTTGTCATCTACACTGTGGCAGCAGCTATTATGGTTCTGGGTCTGTTTGTGCCACCGGTGTTTGTGGTAAGCTATGCTAAAGAGCTGGGCAACGAAGACACCAAGTCTGCCCTTCTGCTCACCATCCTCGGCTTCATCGATATCTTTGCCAGGCCCACATGTGGCATCATTGCTGGAATGAAGTGGGTACGGCCACGTTGTGTCTACTTCTTTAGTTTTGCCATGATCTTCAATGGTGTCACTGATATAATAGGCTCTATGTCAAAGGACTACTCATCACTAGTAGTCTTCTGCATCTTCTTTGGTATCTCCTATGGCATGGTCGGGGCCTTGCAATTTGAGGTGCTGATGGCCATTGTGGGGACAGAGAAGTTCTCCAGTGCCATTGGACTGGTGCTTTTAGTAGAGGCTGTTGCGGTATTAGTAGGACCACCTGGTGCAGGTCAGTTCACATTGTTATTCTTCTTACTATATTACAGGCAAAATAACAAAAGCTTTTAATATGTTTTGGTAAACCTTTTCTTTTCTGAATTGCAGGGCGGCTCCTGGATGCCACCAAGGTCTACATGTATGTCTTTCTGCTGGCAGGCTGTGAGGTGGTCCTCTCAGCTCTAGTACTTTGCATTTGCAATATCCTTTTCATTAAGAAGAAACCCCAGCAGTCTGATCCTTCTGCTAAAATGGAAATGGCTGTGACAGAGACTGAGATGGAGCAGCTGAACAAAGTTCTTCAGGGTGAGAATGAAGGTGCACCAAGCAAGGAAGAGGCAGAACCTGAGATAGTTGAGAAAGAAGAAGAAGAAAGAATCCATGAAGCAAGTGAAAAACCTGTGGTGGAACCACAGAATTCCTCTGCAAAGGAACCAGAGGCCAGTAAGAATGAGGAAAGTGTCATGGTGGACTCAGTAGACCTTGAGAAGGTTCCTAAAGAAGCGACCAAAGCAAATGGATGTGTGGTTGAGCCTGAATCTTCTCTGTGAGACCATTAACATGAGAAACCACAACGTTTTCTGGAAGAACTGAAGGAAGAACCTTATTAAATCAGGTTCTTCCTTCAGAACCGCTTTTTGTGTGTGTGTTTAGTGTTTTGATGTTGTGAGCTTTACTGAACTATGCTGAAAGTGTCACATGCACCGAAAAAAGCAATAGTGTTTAAAATTCAATGACCCAAAGTCACAATAACTCGATGTATTTAGGTTACACCTCAGCCTCTCACTGCCTTGTGTGCTTAAAAAACAATAATGGAAAACTAAACACTCAAATTCAAATGTAATATCCCCAACTAAAATTATTATAGAAGTAAATAATCATGGTTTAAATTAACAAAAAAGTGAAAAGGTAATCAGATTAATCCATTCAGAAATAAATTACCCTTCTAGTAGTGATTCCCCATTGAAGACCCACAAGACTAAGTCAAGGAACCCAACCTTTAAGTACCCAGTATCTAAGAAGGGATAAGGAGCTATTTAAAGGGCACAGCTTTGTATGTATGCAGGGAGGAGATTAAAATGGATTGTTTAGTTTTGGAACCAATTCTATGATCAATCTTTCATTAGCCATCAATGTTATTGTGAATATTACATTTTTCATTGCTGTATAATTTATGAACACCAATCAGACACAACATTAAAACCACTGACAAGGTGTGGGCTATTATGTAGCAAGCAACAGTAAATAGCTAAATGGAAATAAGTAAATGGATGTGTTGTTCAGTAACTGTCAGTTATTGAAATTGGGCTACCGTAAGAATTTACTTTTTGGTTTGTTAAGATCTGATAAATTTCTGGCTTGCTGATCTGATAAATCGTGTTTTCTTCTTTACACAATATTAGATAGGTGGTTTTAATTTTTTAACTGATTGGTGTTAGGCATACTGTAAAGCATGGGTGTCCATTCTGATCCACAAGGGGCTGATGAGGTGTCAGGTTATTCCTAACAATCAGGAGCACATATGATTCCACTCTAACAGAAAGGTCTTCAAACAGCTGACCAGATAAGATCCTACTTTGCTGGAATGACCGCCTCCAGTTACAGTGGCCCTTTAAAGATAAGATTGTCCCCCCTGCTTTAAAGAACTGTTTGTGGCTTTACTGTCAGTCTTTGAGCACAAGAACATGTAACGTACGTTATTATTAGGCTTTAGTTGGACGGTGTTGCTGTGTCTAAATGAACTGCATAGCACACATCTGGCATGGGGTAAATAAGAAGGAAACATGTATAGCTCTGTTTGTCCAAAGTAAAGAATGGTTTTAAACATGGGTTCCTATTTCTTTAGATGAATGTCAACACCAGTGTTTCCAAGTGTGTGTCTTGGAGTATCCGTACACTGTACATTTTAGAGCTTTCCTCTCCTGACATACCTGATTAAACTTTATTTAACAGTTGATTGTGAGCTAAAATCAGGTGTGTCATTACAAGGAAAATACCAAACCAGGGTTTTGAGGGCCAGGATTAGGAAACACTGGTCTATACCTCTACAGCATAGATGAGCTTGAATTATTTTTGTGCTTTCAAATAGCAAAGTCATTTTTGGTACTGGTACCAATATTTTTATTGACATTGTTTGGAAATAACAGATTGATAGCATATTTTATAGTACTCTATTTATTACATTTTTTTGTGCAGTACATCTTTTATTGTTACATTTTGGTAGACTATATTCATTTTGTTGACAATAAAATGTCATCAGCTATTTCTGTCTTTCAAAATATGTTCATGCATTACATTTCAGCATTGAAAGGATATGTAATTCTCATGTACTAGTGTATTTCAAGATCAGTCATTGGGTCAGCCAAGAAACATTTATGTGGTCACCTGTCTGTTTGGTGTTCTTTTCATTTGCTAACCAGCAGAGTGTACTTGGTGCTCTTTGTGTATGTTGTGCATGGCTGTGCCTTAAACCTGAACTACAGTCACATGCTAATCCATAGATTATAATATTTTAGAAATAAATATACTTCTGCCCTGATTTATGGACCTATTTTTTTTTTATCTGGGTATGTGTTGAGTTAAATGATGGGGAGGTGGTGGTTTAAAAGTAGGGTGCTCACTTGGGTTCCTGAGATAGTCTCTCAACCCCAAGTTGCCTATTAGACTGTTCTTGTAATTAGGAAATAGAAGTGGTTATGGATAAAGATGTCTGCTAAATGCAGTACCTAACTGCATTAGAAACAACACAGTGATAGAAATGCTGGCCAGCGATGCAAGGGTCTAGTCTTATTTAAATTAGAGGATGTATTTGCATATACATCTTTGAAGCAAACTACAGGTAAAAAGTAAGCATGTTCCATATCAGGAAACAGTTTATCACAAAGGCTGATAAAATCATAAATACACTGACCAAAAAAATTCAAGGAACACTTTGAAAACACATCAGATCTCAATTAAACAAAAATCATGCTGGATATCCATACTGATATGGAATGGGTAATGTGTTAGGAACAAAAGGATGCTACATCATTTGATGAAAATGAAAATGATCAACCTACAGAAGGCTTAATTCGAAGTTACCAAGAAATTTAAACTGAAAATCTGACGTGGAAGGCTAGTCCAATTTGCTGAAATATTGTAGAAACCCAGAATGGTCCTCAGTAGTTTGTATAGCTCCCATATGCTTGTAAGCGTGCCTGACAACATTGGGGCTCCTTATGACATGATGGGTGGTGTCCTGGTGTATCTCCTACCAGATCCTGACCATGGCATCACTGAGCTCCTGGACAGTCAGAGGTGCAACCTGGTGATGTTGGATGGACCTAAACATGATGTCCCAGAGATGTTCTATTGGATTTAGGTCAGTCGAGCGTGGAGGCCAGTCAATGGTATCAATTTCTTCATCCTCCAGAAATTGCCTGCATACTCTTGCCACATGAGGCCAGGCATGATCATGCACCAGGAGGAACCCAGGACCAACTGCAGCAGAAAAGGGTCTAACACTGGGTCTAAGGATTTCATCATGACACCTAATGACCGTCAGGGTGCCATCGTTTATCCTGTACAGGTCTGTGTGGCCCTCCATGAATATGCCTCCCCAGACCAACACTGACCCACCACCAAATTAATTGTGAAAAGCACAGGGCGCCAGTGCCAGACCTGACAATTCTGGTGTTCTCTGGCAAATGCCTGTCGAGCTCTACGGTGCTGGGAAGTGAGCACAGGGCCCACTAGAGGACAATGGGCGCTCAGGCCCTCATTGAGCCATGAAGTCTGTTTCTAGTGGTTTGGTCAGTGACATTCACGGCAGTACTCATCTTCCTTGCACAAAGGAGCAGATTGATGGGTTAAGGAGCTCTGACGGCCCTGGCCAGCTCTCCTAGAGTAACTCCCTGTCTCCTGGAATCTCCTCCACGCTCTTGAGACTGTACTGGGAGACACAGCAAATCTTCTGGCAATGGCATGTATTGATGTGCCGTCTTGGTGGAGCTAGACTGCCTGTGCAACCTCTGTAGGGTCCAGGTATCACCTCATGTTACCAGTAGTCACTGACACTAATCCTAGTCAACTCCAAAACTACTGAAAAATAGTGAAAATAAGTTGAGGGAAAAAACCATTCCTGTTTTTGGGGTCGTCTCATCGTTGCCCCTTTAGAGCACCTTTTGTTAATTTCATTAACACCAAAACAGCTGACACTGATTAACAACACCCTCTGAACTGACCAGATCAATATCCCAGTTTAACTGACTTGTTACTTTACTCTGATTAAAAAGTGTTCCTTTAATTTTTTTGAGCAGTGTACTACTGTAAGCTGAGCTAAGTTTACAGGTTGTGAAATATTGCCAAGTTTCCCATGTGCATTCTCTGAACCAACCTGTAAAACATTGGTGCACCAACTTAATCATAAAGCAATCAATGACACTCCAGTTTCACTATCATAAAATGATCACCTTAGCAGTTACCCTATCTGTAGTCTAGTGGCTTTAGCAACCAACAATACAATTTTTATCTACTTCATGAGACATCTTTTTTTGTCAGGGATATTAATGAGAAAATCCCCACAGTTGGGGGTTTCGTTTGTGTGTCCAAATGTCATACCTGGGACTAATAATAAATACCTTCTGTTCTTTAATTAGAGAAGTAGATTAGCCTAGAAGAACATTTGACAATAAGAGAGTGTAAGAAAAAATGTTACAAATCAGCAAATATCATTAAATACCCAAGGAGTTTAGACTGGATAATGCACTGTGTGTATTCAGGTCTCCAAATACTCACAGTTGTAGCTTACAAATGAGGCATATATGCAATCCTATTAGTACCGGATTTGTGCAGTATTTTCAGTACTGTCCAGCTGGTGTCCATTCGTAAATACCTTAGCAGTCATTTGGCCCACCCTCCCCTACTGCCGGACAGTTTATAGATCAAATTCAAAGCTGGGAGCAATTCTGTTGCTATAGAGCCAGAAAACCTATACATTAACGTTAGCAACACTGCTCAAGAAGCTCTGCTGGTGAGTCCTCCATGCTGAGTTACTGAAGGCAAAATTACATGCTTTCTGGGGTAATTACTGTTAGTATTAGGAACACTGGGTTGTGGAACAATTTCTTCAGGAAACAGTTACAGCTGGAGCAATGGAAAGGCTTGAAAAGAAGATGAAAGCCCTATTTGTTAAAAAAAACAAAACGGAAGTAATCTATCATTATAAAAGCTAATGCTATCTATTTATTGGTGACCACACTGTACATTGGCCAAGAAAGATGCACTAAAGCCTGTATAATTAATTGATGAGGTTTCATATTGATTCAGACATTAGTAAGCTTTGTTGAATGCCAGTGCATTCTCTCATGGAGATGAGAGAGAGAGAGAGAGAGAGAGAGAGAGAGAGAAAAAACAGCTTCATTTTAGAAATTATTTTTTAAAAATACATTTGTTTAGACAAACCATCTACAGTGAGGCCTTTTTGGGAACAGTTATGGTATCTGTGGGACATTTCCTTTAATATCCTTTACGCTGGAACTGCTGGTCCCACCTCCCACCTAGCAGCTCAATCAGCCATTTATTTTGGTCAAAAACATTTTTGTGCTGTTGGGAGCATGTAACTTCCAGTAGGGTCACTCAAGACTGGACCTTATGTACAAAAACTGGCTTTTTGTACATGGAACATCACTTCTCTTGGGGGGAAGGAGCAAGAGCTTGTGCAGGAAGTTGAGTCTAACACAGCTTGGGCTCTGGATCCAAACTCCTGGATAGGTGTGGGGTTACTTTTTAGCCCCTGACTGAGCAATGCAGAGTTGGAGTTTGTCCCAGTAAATGAAAGGGTGGCCTCACTGCAACTTTGTGTTGCATGGGGCAAAGCTCTGACTGTTGTGGCAGCATATGCACCAAATGGCATTTCAGAGTACCCAACCTTTCTAGGGGCACTGGGGGCACCTCATCCAGGCTGTTCTAATCTGGGATGGGGAAGCTCTGACCTCAACGGTTGAGGTGGTTGGACATTTGGAGTTGCCATCACCCATGTCTCTGGACTTTGTTGGGCTGTCATGGTTGACACGCCTCTTCACTAGGGCTTGAACGTCTGGGGCAGTACCTTCGGAGTGGCAGACAGAGGTGGTGCTCCCCATTTTTAAAAAAGGGAAGGGTGTGCTCCAATTATCGGGGTATCATACTCCTCAGTCTCAGGAGGAGCAATGCAGATTCCACCCTGATCGTGGAACAGCAGACCAATACTTCACCTTTGTGCAGATACTGGAAGGATCACAGAAGTTTGCTAAACCAGTCTTACATGTGCATTGCAGATCTGGGGAAGGCTTATGATTGTGTACCCCGTGAGGTTCTGTGGGAAGTGCTACAGGAGTATGGGGTACCAGGAATGCTTCTGCGATCCATCCAGTCCGTGTGTGAGAGCTGTGTCCGTATTCTTGCCATTAAGTCAAGCCCTTTTTCAGTGGGTGTTGGACTCCGACAGGGTCATCCCTTGTCCCCAATCCTGTTTGGGATTTTCAAGGACAGAGTCAGGGCACATTTCAAGGCACAGTCAGGGGCTGGAGGGTGTCCAGTATGGGGGCCTCAGGGGTACATCTTGCTTTTTGTGGATGATGTAGTTCAGCTGGCATTATCAGGCTGTGACCTCCAGCATACATCGGGATGGTCTGCAGCAGAGTGTGAAACAGTAGGGATGAGGATCAGCAACTCCAAATCTGTGGCCATGGCGCTCCACTGGAAAAAGGTGTCTTGCCCTCTCTGAGTGGGGAAAGAGTTACGGCCTCAATTGGAGGAGTTTAAGTATCTTGTTCATGAGTGAGGGTAAAATGGAGTGGAAGATCGATGGACAGATTGGGGGAGTGGCAAGTGGAGAAGATGGGTTTCCTCCGCAAGGTGGCTGGGCCTTTACACCCTTACAGACAGCATGAGGAGCATGGAATATAGCAGAAACTCCTCCACGTTGAAAGAGGCCAGTTGAGGTGGTTCAGACATTTGGCTAGGATGCCTCCCAGTTCAGGTGCTCCGGGCATGACCAACTGGGAGGCATCCTAGCCAAATGGGCCACAGGGCAGACACAACACATGCCTGGAAGCTTAAATATCCTGGCTGGTCTGGGAGCACCTCAGGATCCCCCAGGAAGGAGTTAGAGTAAGTAGCCAGGGAAAGGGGCATCTTGGCTGAACTCCCATGATGTTCAAATGATCTTTTTCCTATATTACCCTGGTAGCATACAAACCTAAATTATATGGTCAAAATTATTTGGACACATGGTAATCATATGTATACTGTCTTACTGGACATCCCACCCTCACATTTTTATTTTTTGTTTACAAACCCTATCTTGAGAGTGATGCAACAGGATATACACAATTTGCGTATGCTCAGTGGCCACCACAGTTTGTAATCTACTACTACGTAGTTGCTTATGATTATAATAGACCTTATGATTGACAGAGGCAGTACTACTAGGAAAGAAATTTCACAAAATGATTGGTGGGAAAAGAAGCATTTCATAAGAGCAGCTCAGCATGATCTGTCTAAGCAGACTGCCTGGCTGTCTACTTGATTTTATACCTTATTTGGCATTACTTAAACACCCAAACTTCTTAGTAAGCAAAAACATCCCTAAACACATACCTCTGGCCACATAACTTTTTCTTTCCCAAAATGAAAGTAATATTGTACAGCTTATTTTCTAGCTAAAAATCATGCTAATTAAATTAATGTTAAATTAATCATTTATAGCCTATATAGTAAAAAAAAAAAGTTTAAGATGAACATTGAGAAGACAAAGGCATATGTGTAAAGCAAATGTTGGATGTTCTGTATCCACGTTATTACAAACATTTGTTTGGACAGCTCAACTGGGATATTTAGTCAAAAACTGATTACTCTTTTTGTTTTTAATACACAAACTTCTGCCTCTGTACCTGATCGAGGTTGGGCTATGCTTAATTCAGTCACATTTAAGGAAGGTTTCTTGTAAGGTTTAAATATTAGCTCACCTTCTCAATAATAGTAGCATTAAAAAAAAAATTAAGACCGACCAAAAACGATCATTAAATTTTTTTCCATTTAAATATTTGCATAAGAGCTAAGGACTATATTTAGCAATATCAAATAAATGCATTATTAATGGTAGACATTTGCAGGTTTTATTGACAGTCCCCACCAGAGGGCAGCGTATAGACTGTCTTATTGGCATGCAAAAGACAAGTCTGTTTACACTTGTACTTTTATAAGATCTTGTAGCATTGTAAGATCCTTCACACAAACAGCAGCTCAGGATAAGGTTTTGCTTTTTGGATCTCAAATGTAACTACAGCACTGTTTTACAAATAAACTCAGCGAATGCAGATCAAATACAAGTAGGTAATTTATTTACACTTGTACACAAAAAAGGTGCACAAATACAGTGATACAAATTCTGGGAGGGCTTAGTGATTGGAATGACTTCACAAAACCAATAGTGTGGACCAATTAAGGCCTCACAGCACTGCCCTCTTCAGATATAATGGTTACATTAGAAGTATGTATGAGCAAGGCCCTTTTGCATCAGATATCTCATGTAAGGACACTGATCTGCTGCTCCATCCTCCCATTTTTCATCAGAATGTTAAGTGGGGTAACAAAAAAAAAAACAAAAGCAACTCAGACCAGCATACCTGTCCTGAGAGAGTTGATGCATAGTACCCAGGGTTAACTTCTGGATATATCTGTTGAGCCTCATCAGTGCCAGAACATTCTTTATAGAGGACTCCCTACTCACATAATGATCGCCTCACTGAAAACAATCAGAACTCGGAAGAGTCAGTCCTCAAAAAGCTTCTAGTGATCATTACCAAACATGTCCAAATTAACAACTTGTAAGTTACCTTTCCCAACCCTGCTTAAAAGCTAAGATGTTAATCAATCCTCAAGCATTGAAAGTACATAAATGGTAAGCCCTCTGATGTCCAGCACTGCATTGTATTGACATGGTGCAAAACAAAGGAGGGGGGGAAAAAAGGAAACAAACTAATGCTTCAGGGCTATCTGATCTGTGTCTATTAGGCAAAACTGGAAAAATTTACATGAATATATTACAATTTTCACAGCTTGTTAATAGAGAGAGGGGAAACAAATAACAAAAAAAAAAACGACAAGGTAAAGGAAGTTATACACATCAGTTAAGAACGGGAGTGTGGAGTGGTGGAACGACACTGGTGAGTATCACAGACCCCGCTTAACATATGACGCAGGGAAGAATTAGTAAACCACCCATGACCCTTTTATCATGAGTGAGAAATAGTGAGTTTTGGCCCCTTAGTGATCTGTCCATACTAAAACACCAATTTGACCATGCAACAAGAACCCACTCTACACACCCACCAGTTACAGAAAGGGTCATCAAACTGTAATAAAATTATAAACGATCAAATAAAATCAAGACAAGTCCAGATATGGAACCTGTTAGGGAAGAGGGAATTTGAAATAAGAAATATTAAAAAAAAAAAAAAAAAAAAAAAAAAGAAATACAGCACACTGAATGGAATCAAAACAGTTAAATACAGAAGCCTTAATAGAAAACCCCTTAAAACATGGACGGAAAAAAACAGTGTGCATGTATAGAGCTGGTACTAGTATGGAGAGAGAAGCCAGTGTAGAGGACACTTGAGTTTGGCTGGCTGATGCAGTCTCTGCTGGGTCAGTCTATAAGCATCTCCGTTAAAAGTAGCAAAATCACGGTCTTGTGTGGGCACATATTGTATATACCAGAGTGATAAATGAGGACTAGAAAGTATAAGGGACAAGAGAAATAAGAGAGACCCTTAACAAAGAGGTCAAGTTGGTTCTGAACCATTTTGGTTTTGTTGATTGACGAGACTGTCAATACTTTTGACAGTCTTGACAGTATTTGACTTTTGTCCTGATGGAGAAGAGCCATCAATCAGCAATGTACAGGTGGATTTGACCAGTGCACTCCATGTTGCAGATTGGAGGCTTCAGGTACATGTAGTCTGTATTTAAAACAAGAAGCACAGAATTAATCTTCTAGTGCTGCTGACGCAGTCAATTATCCAGTATTTTCTTTGATTCTGTGACTGTACATCTATGTAACGTAAAACAGGTAAGCATCTCAAACTTACCTGGTGCTGCTGCCTTCACACAAGCACATGATGAGCAGCTACTTGCCGTGATGATCGAAGGGAATGCTATTCTGAGGTGAAGAAAGAGAACAATATTGTACCTTTTCTCATCCCATGACTGATTTATGAAGGGCTTCTTCAGGGAAAGGTTGTGCAGTAAGTGATTATTTTCTATACAGATTAAATATTTTAATATTATCTTAATATTTAATCCATTATACCCCAATGTGTCAGGCTAGTTTATTTCAATGGATCAATACAAAAAGAAAGATTACACTCATGTACAGGATGATTGTATTCCACAAATTTAATGACATTAACCAAACTATGTTACATGAAACCAGAGGTCATGCACAAAGCTAGCTTAAACAAGAGCTTGGCCATGAAACTTCCCATTTCCAGTCATAAAATCCTTTAAGGCCCATTCAGACACAGTGTCAGATGTAAGGTTTAGCACAGTTTAATAAGGTTTTATCTGCTCTGCTTAAGCACTCAGACAGGCTATGTGCAGCGGCTGGATCTTTCTGTGAGCTTTTCAGGGGTGGAGCAGGCCTGTACCTGTGAAGTGGACATGCGAGAAGTGTCTTGACGTCCTGTTAAGTCTGAAGAGGAGACATTAACAGGAGCACCACGGTGCAGCCGCATGCTGACCTTCCGCTCCCTCTCCATACCAGTTACAGGTCGTGGAGAGGATGTGTTTGCTACAAAATCAGACATTGTAAGCGATTAAAAACTAAGAATAATCAAATAATACATACAAAGGAATGATTGTCAAGGTGAAGAGTAATTATCATGAAAAACAGAAACTGTGCTTTTTGTGCATGGTTACCTGTGTGCGACGTTGGCGTAAGTGGTGTGGGGGGTGCACCGTCTTGTGTGGCGCGGGGTCTGCCCGAGGCTGATGGAATGCCTCTGGTGGCAGGATTCCTGCTTTGCCTCAACCTTTCCTCCCTGTCTCTCCTCTCTCTCTCTGCCTCCTCTGCGGCACGGTTAGCACCCTTAAAGCCAAAGGGCAGGGTAAAGACTTCACTAATGCTGTAGGGGGCTAGCCAAAATTATCATTTACAAACTACATAGCAGTCACACAAAACAAATTACTTTCACAGAGTACTTACAAATTTAAGCATGTTCCAATCAAACACATAGTCATATGAGAATCCCTGTCTGTGGAACAGGTTCCTGAAAAGCTGCCTCAAGTACGAGTAGTCAGGCTTGTCATCAAAACGCAATGAGCGGCAGAAGTTGAGGTATGTGGCAAATTCAGCTGGAGGGAGGATACATTTCAACACCAAGTATAAAACACTAGCACATAGCACTTTAGACTACAAACTGTATGCAAAAAAGAATGAAAAGCGTGTGAATACATACAGGGATAGCCCTTGCAAAGAACTTCAATAGGAGTAGACATTTTCTTCTCACTAATGCGTTCATATTTCTGTCTCTTAGTCGCAGCTTTCAGACCCTGCCATGGCAGTGATCCCAGGTTAAAATACATCAGAACATAGCCCAAAGACTCAAGGTCATCACGCCGAGACTGCTCTGTGGGCACACACAAATACACTAGCATAAGTATGCATGCTGGAGGTAAAAACTCAAAATGCCATGCTGTAATACAAATGAACAGGCAGTCATTTCATTAAAGGACAAAAAGAAAAACTCTAAGAAATGCAAAATAGCCACTTAAACATAGAGCCTACAGCACAGAAAATTAACACTGAAAGGCCAGTGTGGTATTAAAGTCACAGACAGGACAGCTACCATCTAACTGGGAGCACAGTGAATGTTGGAGGGCAACTCTTTTACCTATGCCCAGATGAGTGTTGATAGAGGCGTAGCGAGCTGTTCCAGTGAGATTCTTATTCTCCCTGTATGGAATGTGCTGGTGGGTGCGGGCATCACGGTACTTCTTGGCCAGACCAAAATCAATAATATAGACCAGGTTGCCTTTCTTCCCTAGCCCCATTAAGAAGTTATCAGGCTTCACATCTCTGTGGATGAAGTTCTTGGAGTGGATGTACTCTATACGGCTGATCTAGTGGGAAGACACAGGCAGGCCTGTGTTAGGATATGTACCATCAAAGTTGGCAAGTACTTGCAATGGTAACACTAAGCATAGTGCCAAAGCATTGATCCACAAAGACAGTCTGTCATAAACGCTGCATAAAATGAGTAACATGACCATAATTAATAACCATGATTTATGACTACTAAACCATAATTCTGAAGTGGAATGGATATTTGAGATAGTTCAGTATAGCGTTAATAAAATGCAGATAGATTGCCTGGTATAAACATCACTGCATTTGTCTCACAATCAATCAATCAAGCAATCAATAAAGAAATAAATATTAAATTGTGGTCACACAACAACATCAGTAGAAATTAATGTATACTGGGCCCCAAGACTTACTCTACAGCCAGTTATCCGTGAACTCTATTTTGTCTTTAGGAGACTTTAACACTTATCAGCTCATCCTTTATCATGCCCAGTAATGGTTTACCTTACCATCTGGTCAGCCAGCAGTAGGACAGTTTTTAAGCTGAATTTCCTGGAGCAGAAGTTGAAAAGGTCTTCTAGACTGGGACCCAGCAGCTCCATCACCATTACATTGTAGTCCCCCTCTGCACCACACCACTTTATGGTAGGGATACCAACTGCAGATAGATCACCACAAAATATTTTACGTAAGAACTCCACAATAACACTGAAAGTTTAGAATCTTTTCTAAAGTTTAAAACAAAGACTAAAACAATCGTGCTGAAACAAATTAACATAGTTTTCTTTACTTTCAAACATTTATAACTGCTTATTACCTCCTCCCTGCATCATCTTGTAGATCTTGCTTTCTATGTGGAGCTGAGGATGCTTTGTTTTCACACATTCTAGCTTGATAGCGACCTCCTCCCCAACAGAAATGTCTGTGCCTGAGGTGGGAAGAAAGAAGAGACAGGAAACAAATTCATTAGGATTCAAGAGGAGCACCGAATGTAGCCTATTTTCTAGCGAGACGGAAAACCTTTCTACTCTGTGTGAGAAGATTCCACTTGGATGACAGTAAAGTTACAACAGTGACCTAATAATGCAGTGGACCAGACTATGACAGCATCTTGTGAAAATGACAGTTTTGTCCATAAATGATAATATCAAACCAAGTGTTCTTATCCAGAACAGCTTCAAAAAATTAAAGATTAAAAAATATTTAAAAAAAAAAAAAAACATTCTGATTACACAAGGTAGCATCAACAACCAATACACAAGTCAATTTTCTAAAGAAAAAAGTAGTAACTCTGCAGAAAACCAACTGAATGCAGTGGCTCAAATCCCCAAATTACAACCCTCAGAATTCAACTTATGAAATATAACAGGCCATAAAGGACACTGCAGAACCAGGCCTCCTAATTCTTTAAATAGGAACTTAAAAGAACCGTTAGTTGGGTTTGCAATGAAAGGAGGAGTTTCAAATACAATTAATTATCTGGGTTACTGCTTGGTTGCCAAGTAAACAAAATGTAACTTATCCATGACCAATCCTTACTCTGTGTTTTTAAGTCCGTGTCATATGGACTGATCCTTTGAACAGATATACATGAGACTGAAAGCGCTCTGTTGTCAATATTGTTAAAACAGCCCCACCCCCCATCTAAAAACAAACACACAGTAGTGTCTGCTTGCGATAAAGGTCCAGAGGCACTGAAAACAAAGCTAATGACACACGCATGTACTATTACGGTGGCTCTTGCTCAATTTGCACAACTCAATATCATTACCCATTTCTTCTGCTTCCAGAATATCAACTTGATGTCAAGAAGTGACGGTTCACTTGCTGTCTTATAAAATCCATCCCTTAAGAGGTGCCAGTGTAACAAGATAAAGGGTATTCACACCAACAATTAGTGTTTTTACAGTTGCTCTTGATTGGTGGAAACCTGGCAACATATGATTTCCAAAAAATTAAAAATTACAAGTAGCACGCAGTCAAGGCACACTGTTATGCAAGATAAAGAAGAACTACACCCACAGATGTCTATAGCATGTGATGCTGGTACTGATTGTCAGTGAATGGGCACTTCACAGCATAAAGCTAGCACCTCCCAAATACAGCAGGGTTAAGTAAGTAGCAGCCTGGTGAAGCACTGGTGCGAGGGAGCAGGAAAATTGGATGAATTGTACTTCTGGTGAGTCACACACCTGCGGCCTCCCCCAGCACCCACTGACGCAAGTGTGAGACCTGCTGGCAAACCACCATTGGTAAGGGAGATAACAAGAAGGGAATATCATGGATATGGAACACGCTTCCATGAAAAACTACTCAACAGTAGAGGCCTGGGCAAGTACTGCAGCTTTCTGAGAGCCTACTTTTTTTTTTTTTTTTTAAATAAGAAATGAAAAGTCAGCACAAATTCAAATCACAAAGAATGAAGTGAGCCATTGTATGATAAAACATGGTCTGCTGAAGGGATTGCAGATTAAGAAAACATCTTGGCATTGCACATTAAAGTGCGTATGTATAGTTACAAAACAAAATTGCCTAAGGGGAATAAGAAACAGCACCACACCCAGAAACTCATTTCAGTTCACTCCACTCAATTTGTAATGGTCTAGAAGTGAACAGAGGGTGTGTCAGGGCTGATCAGGGATCAGTTTCCACCCTGTGTCCTAATCAAGATGACACTAATTTGACATAAATTGTCTGATATACCCAACTGTTAAAGCACATCTTTATTATCTAATCACTTACAGCAAAGTAAAATCACACCAAATCCACCTTATTCACACTTATTTAGTTGACCATTTTGCTTACAGTGATGCTGGGGCCATAATGATATAGGGAATGAGATGCAGAGTAGGACAAGAAAAAACATTTAATCTCTACCAGTTGTATGAATCACACATGACCCGAGTTCTGAACAATACCTTTAATGTACATTAATGTGTAGATATTCATCCAATTATGGTGTTTAACATTCAAAACTGAGCATATGGCTTTGACATTGTAATTTCACATTTCAAAGGATGAACACAAAATAAGACCTCTGGGATGGTTGCTTTCATTTGGCACATTACTGCCTGTACAATGATGGAAGAAGTGGTAGTTACAGTAAATAAGCAAAATTTAGCATTTCAAGGACATAAACTATTTGTTAAGGGAAATGGAAACTGATGATCTGCTGTGGTGGCCCCTAAATGGGATCAGCCAAAAGAAAAAAAGAATAACTGTTTGGTCAGGGATTAATTCATTTGAGAGTTCTAACTACAAATTATACAATTCTATTGGATAAACTGTTTTCCAAGTACTGAAGGCAGACAGTGAAATGATTGTGGGAAAGAGAAGGAACAAAAACACCTCCATTAACAACTGCCAACTGATTCATATCCATCTTATTGGGAGAAAGCATCTTGGTTTGTTCTGCAGAGAAAATCTAAGATAAGGGGGTGAGGGATCATTCTGCAGATCTTTGCAATCTGCAGATCTTTGCATTACACCATTCCAAATCATCCGCACAGTATTAATTGTAATCCTTAGACAATCAATCAGTCAGAGACATTGACAGAGTAACACATCAGATCAGAATAGCTCTACATGTTTATTAGGTCTCATATTGATCAGTTAAGGCTCTGGAAAATGATTAAACACACTAAGAACACATTTGTCCAAATTGCAACATCAGAGCACAGTGACACTAAAAAGAAATTGAAGAATTTATTCCTGCTTGCACAACTTTCAGGAGTCTAATGTTTAAAGTATAACTAGTCAAAAATGGCAGTAATCCTGAGCAGTAACCTGGACAATGGCTCAGACATCAATACATTTTTTTTCAGGATGCATGAAGGATTCCCATCATTTTATTGCACATTGTACACCTACCCATGGCAGTGGATCTAAATCAGTAGGTTCAGCGAAGTTGAGTCATTTGCAATATGCCATCAAGGAAAATACATTTTGGCTAGTTATATACTTTATAATGCTAACCTAAAGATCAAGACTACATAATATGCTTTTTCCAACCAAAACCACAACACAGCCACACCTGTTAAGGCAACATACCCATGACTATAAATGGCAGTCCCATGTCAACATAACCAAATGAGCTGAGCTGACATCATTGGCTGCTGTGGCCTTTCCAATTTGTCCTCAAACTTGTATAGAAAGGCAAAATCCATTCTCTACACTGTCTTGGTCTTGGAACCATGTTAGAAACTTCTGTTGGATCAGTACACTGCTGCTAAAACCAAAACAAAACAAAAAAAACTGCACAGGGTTTAGCAAACCCAGAACCAACGGGCGACACTATTAGTGAGATCCTTTGACATGTCACACAGACTTACACAAGATGTGGCTTAGGCAAATATGATGACACTAAAACCACATGGTACATCTGAAAGGCTGCAAATGATC
This sequence comes from Hepsetus odoe, assembly GCA_017165825.1. Classification (NCBI taxonomy): domain Eukaryota; kingdom Metazoa; phylum Chordata; class Actinopteri; order Characiformes; family Hepsetidae; genus Hepsetus; species Hepsetus odoe. The sequence continues at coordinate 11,050,830 of CM029378.1, forward strand.
CAGTTTGTAATCTCTTCGATAATCTGTACCAGCACAACTTCCTGGCCAAATTGGTGCGTTTATTCAAGTCTTTACAACCTCAAATGCCAATCTATAGAAATGACAGGACATTTTAACATGATTCGGTGACAGTGTCACATCTGGATAAAAGTCAAGCATATCTCGGGCTCCATTTAGAGGAAATTCAGCTACAACAGCTGGGCTGGAGTAAAGTGATGTAGCTGCGCAGCTAGCACTCAGACATCCGTTTGAAAAAAACAGAACTGGCGCTTCCGAGCTTAATACGTACAAGCAAACATACGAATGTATAAACAGATATGTATGATTACTACTCACCCAGATAAATGTCACCAAAAGATCCACTTCCAATCTTCCTGCCCAGTCTGTATCGGTTTCCCACCCGGAGCTCCATTTCTGAGAGAACACCAACCCAATACCCAGCGCTACAGCGACTCAATAATGTCAAAAATCACAGCACGGCTTTTTAAAACTTCAATCTTAACAAAATAATCACTTTGCCGAACCAGACGCTTGTTACAATCTTTCTGACTTTACGCTACTCCAACCCCCCCAAATCCCTGAGGAAAATTCCGATCCTTCCGGCGAAGCTCACTTTTCACCATTCCTTTTCTAACTCAGCGGTGACTAAAATGCCACAATATTAACCTCGAAGTAAAGCTTAGAGTGTGTATATCATGCTCCTGGAGGTTTGGTGATCATTTTGAGCTTCTTTTCTGAAGATGAGAGTGGATTTGATCCCTCTCCCCTTCTTTTCCCAGCCTCGGCTCTCCAGCTGTCACAGGCCTCCTGCCTTCAGAACGTCGCAGAAACCCAGCGCCGTGACATCACTTCCTCCTCTTACTCCGCGTCATAAAGTGGGCGGGGCTTCGGGCAAATCTCTCTGGACTGAAGTCTTCAATGATTCTGTCGCTCACCTTTAATCCGGTTCAATGATTCTCTTTAAACGCAGAACACCAACATTACCCAGTGTAACTAAAGTTTAAGATTAATGCACACGAACCCAATAATGCAGAGCATAAATATGTCAGCAGACTGTTAGTATAACAGTTTATATTTTGATGTCATTTCGCAGTATTAAAGGAAAGTACGATACGGCCAGGCAAGCAAAAACTATACTGGACAGGATAAATACACCAGAAGACTGTTAATGCTTCAGTTTATAAATTGTATTATTTCAAAGTAATGAATGGAAATACAATAAGCCTAATCATCGTCATCATCATCATCATCATGAATACCTATTTTGGCTAAAAAAAACCCACTCCAGAGGGGAGCTGTGCATTTTTTATTAATTTAAAGTCACTTATATGACAAATAAAGACAGAAAATGGAGTAACAGAAAATTTAGGAAGCATGAACTATATGCATCTCGAAATACAAATCAGCCGTGAAAACAGTCAAGAAGAAAATGTGATTTTATTATAAATGTTAAACCTTTCTTAATATCATTATTATTAAGTTAATAAAATGGTTATAGATGTAACATGTAAATTATTACAAACAATACAAGTGTGATAACAAAGCATAATCAATTTTTCCTCAAACTGACTAACTACTGTAGTGGAATAAACATTCGGTGGACACACCCACCTGCTCGCTGATTGGCTGAGAATATGCTCGCTTGTTCACACAATAGCCAATCACGAGGCGGACACATGGCTTGGTTTCTATCAGCTGGTTGCGTAACACTGTGTGCACGTGTTGTGCAGCGCGGAGGAGCAGCAGGCCGCTGCCTCTCAGCCCAGAATCTGTGTGTACGCAACAGGAGATTTACTTCCACTTCCGGTAGTGAATATGAAACGCCTTGAATCTCCTATATAAATCTGCTCTGCATTATATCAAAGAACATTTGTATGCAGCATGGAACAGATTACTCATTTTGACACCGATATTTACATTTCATGATTTCCACTAAATAAATAAATAAAAACGTAATTAGAAGAATAAACAATGCTAGGTCATATTCCACAAGACAAGTTTTTTTTATTTATCAGGGGCCATTAAAAAGCTGTTTTTAAAAAGAAAGTCGAGATTAAAGTTTCAAAAACTACAATTTAGAAATAGAACTAGAATAACGAATTAAAGAACATAAAAATGTCCCTCGGTATCCTCGACAAACAGTTAACAGAAACTCACTTTGTACAAAACTTATCACTGTATCTCCGAGCCCAGTATTGTGCTTTCATGGTTCACTCTCTCTCACACACACACACACACACCCCACTACATGATGATGACGCAGGAAACAAGACGCACAGCAGTGATTAAACGGAAATTCTCTGAACACCCGGATGCTTGACTGCACGGTACAGGGACCTTCCTTGGGGGCCGAGTTCAAAGATGAAACCCAGTGAAATGTTTGGTGCTTCAACTTCCAACCCAGATGTTGGTCACATTTTTGAGGCTTGACCGGCTTAATGACAAACACAACAACAAGCTCGTCTCACGTTTTCTTGAAATAACGGCAGGTGACGTAGGCACTACAGCTGCCGCACGCTGGAGCAGTTCGGTCTGGGCTGCGATCGGAATGAGCGTCAACACTCGGTAGCCAATCAGAGCAGAGGTCATTTATACATAATCATCTTAAAGGCACAGGAAATAAGACCGAGTCTGTTTCTCATACATAAATAATAATGAAACGGCGGTGAAAATCCGATTGCTGAAGAACATGCTTGACCCGTGTTATTTTATTATATAGCATCTGACTGGCCCAAAGTTGTAACGCAGTAAAAGAGATTACAGAAATCAAAATATAAACACTTTCTGTACTAAAGTACAAGATACTTTGTTGATGATCTAATGACATCTAGTGGTCAGAATAAGGCACAACAACAGAACACAAACAAGTGATGAGTAAAAAAAAAAAAAAAAAGAAAAAAAAAAGCACCCCTCCACCCCAAGAAAGTTTCTCTCTTAGACCTCATTTAACCCCAAATTCAGAAAATTCTTGGAATCTATCAATGGAAAAAAAAAACACAGAGAAAGAGAAACACAGAAATACTTTTTTGTGTGAATTTGATCAAAGCAGTCTGTACTTGATCTTCTGCTGCCCTTCCTGTGCTCACCCTGGGACCAGACTGGACTGTGTGAACACTCTCCATTAATAACATGAGTGGTCTAAGATGTCATATCTTGCAAATACGTACTTTAGAATATGTTTGCATGTTCAGATTGACCGATAGCTTTGTGTAACATCCTATACATTGAAATTCTGCCTGCCTTTATACACAAAGCATTGTCCAGATCAGTAAGAGAGTCATGGCTCATAATCTCTGCATAAGCCTCAGATAATACCCATCTCAATTTCTCTACAGTCCACCTGGAAAATAGCAGATCTGCAAATGTGGATTATATTACAGAGATGGCAAGATGGTTATGGAGGATATTTTTATTCCTTGTTTGTCCTTCCCCAAATAAATACCTCAGAGGTTTATTCCACTGCATGTGGTTATGTCAGTATCTCAAAAGTTCTCTTTAAGTCTATGAAGAGCATCTGGTATTAACACACCTGAATCAAACACTGACCTTCAGCTATATGCAATTACAGGATTCATTAACTAGTGAGCCAATGCAGGCTTATGCAGGCTGGTGCTTTGCATATTAAAATTTGCAGAACAGCTTAAACTGCACATTATCCGCTTGTTTAAAGGCTTAAACAAGTGCATACATTTAACTTCTTACATTTTCACTTAGATTAAAAAAAAAAAAGGCAAATTTGACTTTATTTATGACTATATATTTGACTATATAGTCTATATTGACTATATATTTATTTTTAGTCTTGCAAGAAAACTTCCTGTACATGATTCCAGTGTTTGTATCAGTGTAAAGTAAAAGGTCTGGTATTAATTCATTTTTGTTCCTGATCCAGCCCTGCCCATTAATCGCTGCTTTGCTAATTTAAGAAAAATGTTACTTGACTTCACTTTTCACTCCTTTGTCCTGTTGTTGTTTTCCTTTCATCCCTCCCTCTTGGCTGTATCTTTGCCCCACCCTCTGTCCTCCTCCCTTCCTGCATACGTTCTCTGGCTTCTGATGGCCAGAGAACATAGAGAGAGAGAGAGAGAGAGAGAGAGAGAGAGAGAGAGAGAGAGAGAGAGAGAGAGAGAGAG
>CM029378.1:11055062-11082621 GCA_017165825.1 Hepsetus odoe
GCTTCCTCACATCCTTCTGTCTCTTCATGTGATCCAGACACACTGGATGATGTTGAGATCAGGGCTCTGTGGGGGCCAGAAGAACTGATGCTGGTTTGAAGGCAAAAGGTAGTAACACCAGATATTGATTTGATTTAGATTTTTCTTTTGTTCGCTCACTTTGCATTTTGTAAATTGCTGAAAATAATTTTTTTTTCAATCATTATTTTTACTTCTGAAAGCATTCTTTGTTTCCAGCATTTTTTCCACACCTGCCTAAAACCCTTGCACAGTACTGTATATATATATATATATATATATATATATATATATAAACAGACTATATACGTTGGCTATGTGGTGAGTGTTAAACAGTTAAACAGTTAAAAGTTAGGGCAGGTAGGTAATTCTGTGTGTGTTGAGTGACCTGCTATCAGATAGAAATGGTGCATATCCCATGTCTGTGGGTTCTCACAGAGCATATCATGCATATCAGGTGTGGGTGTAGGTGCGGGTGTAGGTGCGGGTGAGGGCTTTAAGGGTGCATTTACCTGTTTAAAAAAGGTGGGTATTCATTTAAATTTAAAGTAGGTCACTGGAACAAACAGAACAGACAGAGCACTCCTAGTAATTGGACAATGACATAATTTTGGTTATTTTGGCTCTATTTTCAACTGGGTAATTAGAAGATATTTATGCCTTTATTACAGGAACCAACATTCACAGCAAAATTGTTTCCCCGGTGAACCTTAAGTCATGAGAAAACAGTCAGTTCAGTTGTTCTTGGCCTCTGTGTGTCAGTGTGACATAATTTGCTTTACAAATAAAAAGAGCAAACAGAAAGGTCTAGAGGTGATGTACATGTGACATTTGCATTTGAACTCTTGCTATAGTCTTTAAAGTAACTGTGTAAACTGACAGTAAACTGTCTTTATCCCTTAGAATTAATATTGCTCTACTGGGTTTAGGTCTGGAATCAAATTTGGCCACTCCAGCAGTTTTCCCAAAGCCACTCTTGTGCTTCACCCTAGCCTGAGATCCTGAGCACTCTGGAACAGTACTTTTTTACTAAATCTGTTAGGCACAGGTGGATCCCAATCAAGTTTAAGAAGCTTCTCAAGGACCACTGGTATAAAATGGAGGTTCCATTGTCATAACAATAGGATAATTGTCACCTTTTTTTGTTTCACTTTCAAAATGCAGTCCAGACTAAAAAACTCACCATAATTGGATGGGTCTAATTTCTATAGGTTGAATAGACAGCCATGTGTGTGTTGATTTTAATGACCCCTCAAACCCATAGAATGAGCAGATTAATATCTAAATATGAGCTGTATGAACTGGGGAAGATTGCTATGTTTTGAAACTTCAGCTCTTCTGCACTACATAAAAGTCTGAGTGTGTACAAAAGTAACTTTATATGGGGCAGCGGTAGCAAAGAGGTTAGAGATTAGGCCCCATAATGAGAAGGCTGTGGGTTTGAGTCCCAGAACAATAGGTTACCCTGGGGTATCTTTGAGTAAGGTACTGTTGCCAACAACGCTTTCTGAGTGCTGAATGTATGGTTGCCCACTGTCCCACTGTATGTATGGGTCAAATGTAGAGAAAGCATTTGTTGTGGTTCACTGTGTGCTGTGCTGTGTGTTCACAATGACAAATAGTCACTTTCATTATATCTCTTCTAACGAACATAGATTGAAATGCCCTTAAATGAACCTAAATTTAAAACCATTGAGAAGGACTGAAAAGTGAAACAACAAGTAATATATTCAACAAAATATATTCAGCATCTGATGACGTGCTTTGAAGTTTTAAACAGACACTAAATGGACCTTGATTTAAGGTCTTGTTTAAATAAGTACCAGCTACAAATCTAGCCTAGCACTTGTATTCTTGAATTAAAGCTGATGGTCTGCCCTTTTGCCTTATGGTCGTTGTTTCAGTTTGTAGAACAATGAGAAGAACAATGCTGCTGGAATACAAAGACACACCATTGATTTGTCTCATTAATAACTGAAGTGTACCTGACTTTCCCATCATACTTAAAGCACTGGAAAAAAGTATTTCACTTTAGAAAAGAGAGAATGGAGCACTGCCCTCAAGAATGAATAAAAAGTGGTGGCAGGAGCCAGGTGCTACGAGAGTTTAGAAAGTCATTAAGTTGTACCTTGAGGGTCCTTTACCGGAGACCTGAACCATAATATAACTCCCATACAAAGTACAAAAGAACAGGGTGACTTTTATGTATCCGATTTATAATCCAGACTTTTCTTTCCATAACACATAAATCAAGAGTCAAGAGGCATTCTAAACCTACCGCAGTTGTGCCCTGGAGGACAGACAAGTCATCACATGCCCATTTACCATTGTGTGAAGGCATTAAATAGAATAAAGCAGTCGGTAAACAGTAATTAAGTTTCTTTGTGATGAAATCCATACCATTTTGCAGCAGCAACGTTTCTGTATCTCAAACTTGTGAGACAATAAGACAGATGTGAAGACATGTATTTCATGCAACCATCTCAAAAGCAGTTTGGCCTTTCTTCATAGATATTTCAGCAACCTATTCTGGCCCTTATGAAAGACATCCCTAGCATTTCATTTTGTTTCCATTTGCTGTTGGTTCTTGTCTCACAGTATAAACACAGTAGAAAAGGGAGTTCATGTCACATGATCTGAGGAGAAGCAGTGGGATGCTGATGATTTGGAGCATAGTGTTCTCTGGAGACGGAGAAAGCAATAACACTCTTGGATTATGTAATGCCTTTACAGTCAGCTCAGAGCAGATGTTGATAGTGCTGAGAAAACTTTTAGGCTTGGGCTAAGGCACTGCTGAATGACTGCTGTAGGAGTAAACATGACCTTCAGACCTCGACATCCGCAGGAAATGGAGAGAATTAGAACCAGTGCTCATTTGTAAACCTGAATGAGAAGGGACAAACAAACAATGGGTAGAAGAAGTAGACTAAAAAAAGGCTCCCAAAGACTAATTATATAAACAACATAGAAGCTTTGTGTGTATGCTTACAGTGAGGTGATTAGAGATGCAAACCTGTGCAACTAATCTGTCAGACCAGTGCTGAGAAGCAAGAGGAGGTCAAATTAAAAGTGAGCACATCAAAAGATTAGCAAGGGATTAAAGCTCCCTCAAAGCAGAGGCCCCCAGAAACCTTTGAACTCATGTAAGCTTCCTTACATAGTGCTTATAATCTTAGACATGTGTATATATATATATATATATATATTTTTTTTTTTTTTTTTAACAGAATGAGTTGCAATAAAGTGTGCATAGATCATCCGTTAATATTGGCCAAGTCAGGTTTAGGGAAGAGTGCTCTATGTTCAGCAAAGGACATTTTGTGCTCTCAAGTTTAAGACTCGCATGGCCAGGGTGCTCAGTGTTGTTTCAGCTGGAAAATGTGCTTTTGTTTCAGAATCATGGACCATATCTAGATGTACACAGTGGGTCCAAAGAATAGAAATTTCCAATGGGAAGCCCCATAATATTTTTCTCTTTTATACTCTATTATGATGTAGCTGTGAAAAGTGGATGATATACCTTTGAATGTTACAAAAACAATACAATTTGATTTATTACATTTTCAAACATAGTCCAAAAATAAAAATCCAAAAATCCAAAAATAAAAGATGTTCCCGAAGATACTGACAGTTTTATCTTTAATAGAGACAATGACATTAAGCAACTACTCAAACCATATTTGAGATAATGAATGAACGTGGATCTAAATGGATACAAGTTATTTTCTGAAAGGATTAGATAAAAGTAGTCAACTTGCATGAGGGAGGGAGTAGGTAAGTAAAGGAAAAGTGATAAAAAAATTGAGGGAATATAGAACTCCTAACTATTCAACTGATCGACACAGACTTCTCTATCACTTATTATATATTAAACACACTTTTTGATTTTATCTTAAAGTGAAAGGAGACAATCAAGCTCCAATGTTGCTTCAAATGTGAGAAGAATATATACGTTTTCTCCATCCTATCACTCTAAAAGTACAATTCAGCAGTGTGTGTGAAACGATGTGCCAAGAAGCTGTTACTGAGAAAAGAAAACAGATATAAAAGCAGACAAATTGCTCTGAAACACTTAATCTGGACATCTGAAATGTGGAGTGAGCCTTTATGAGCTTTATAAGGCTCTAAATCTTATCTGAAGTGTTTGTAGTATGGATTACTCAGGTGCATGAAAAGGCAAAAACAGCTACTAAGAGAAGCAGAAATCACCATGAAAGAATGGAAGAATATCCCTGCACATAATTTTTAGGGTTTCTGTGGAAATAAGTAAGTGAAAGGGGGAAGTTGGAGAGTATTGCACATTGTATTATTATTATTATTATTGTTGTTGTTCTTGTTGTTGTTATTGTCGTCGTCATCATCATCATCATCATCATTATCATTTTCATTATAATTATTGAAAAAGAAAATAGAAATATTTCTGTGGGTAAGGTTAAAAACAAATAAGACATGTACTTTGGCATCCAAATGAAAACTATTGTCTGCTTACAGGGCACTTTTAAAAATATTTAGAAGGAAAATTCTAAAAAGGTGTTAACTGTTTCAGTGAAGCATTGTACTGAAAATCCATCCATCCATCCATTATCTGCCGCTTGTCCCAAACGGGGTCGCGGGGGAGTGCTGGTGTCCAACCCAGCGCACACAGGGCGAGGACGGGGGACGCACCCTGGACAGGTCGCCAGCCCATCGCAGGGAGGAGCAGGACGGGGACAGTACCTTGCTCAAGGGTACCTCAGGGCAACCCATTGGGAAGGGGTTCGAACCCCTGATCCTCCGATCATGTGGCTGACACCCTAACCACTAGGCCACCGCTGCCCCCCCTAAAATCCACTAAAACAAATAAAAAGATATTCCTTTCTTCATAATAAACTGCAATATGACACATTAATGCTACTGTTTTACAGGCGCACTTGACCTACTGTCAACAAAGACAAAGTATGTCATTTGCTTAGTCTCTAAATGGAGACCTGTCCTCTTCAGCGGTTGTTTGCACAGCTGGAGACAGTTACATCTGTTTTCTGTGTGAAGTAATTTTCCATTTCTTCCAGGTCAGAAGAATCGTCCAATTTATTGCTGTAGGTTTCTGCACACACGACATTTTATGTAATGCCCCCACATTACGTGCTTTGTCAATTGACTGGTCTTTTCTGGAACAGTGTTTGTGTTCCTTATTGAGAAATTAGGTTGCTCTGAAAACCAATGCCAGTTGGAGAGCATCCATTTCAGTGAGTCAGTTCAGGAAGACCTTTGATGTAATCATTCATCTCTTTAAGTGATCTGTCTAACAGAAGCTCCTCTCCTTGAAAAATTGATGGCTTAATGAATACAATAAATTCTTTCATGCATATAAACATCTTAATCAAGTAAGTCGATTCCCTGTGCAGTTAAAAGTGGTCAGCTGTGTGTGCAAGTGATGCAGATATGTCTACCATTGTTATAAATTGCCTGCAAATTCTTGTCTCTACACCTTCCTGCTGCATTAAGCCTTCTGAAAACCTTTATAGACAAAAGCTGACACTTGGTGTAATATAAATATTACACCAATAATATATAATATAAATATAATATCTTGGCATAATTTACTGCAGCTTTTCAGCAGAAATGTGGCCCAGTGTTGGGCTTTGTTCAGCGGCACATTCAGTCATGCAAATTGTTCATACAAAACCCTTTAAACAGCCTTGACTGCATGGGGACTGGGCTCCTCTCTCTGCAAACAATTTTTCAAGTGTACAAATCTGCACTGAAACGGTACATCAGAAAGGATCAAATGTAGAAAATTGACCTCAGGTTAATTGCTGCTATACAAACAATTACTCAGGTGGAGAGTCAGCAGCGAATGGAATCTCGATTAGGCCTGAGATGAAGCAGATAAAGAGGTGTAATTGTGTAAGTGTCGAGGCTAGTCAATCAATCAGCCAAAGACTTCTGTCAGGACTGTTTTCGTCAAGGTCACAAAAGCCTTTATAAAAGGTTCACATGAGACTTTCCTTCATTTCAGAAGCAGATATGGCTCAGAATTGGTATTTGCCTGTTTACACAAGATGGGGAAGATAGGAACAAAAACAAAAGCTATTATGAAACATAATAGATCATTATATATTGGACAAAGTTTTCTCTTATTGTCTGTTGTTCTGCAAAGAGAAGCCACAAAACACTTTGGCCTGATGCCCCATGCTAGGCTGAAGACAACATGGTACCAGAATAAAATATCCCAAATGAACAAAGTGCTTCCAGCCATGAATATACTAGCTTTAGAATTTTCCATCCAATAGTTAGGCTGTTGTTTTTTCATACTACCTTAACTCTGTATACTCTCTTGCTGCTTGATTAAACTTAACATGCCAGTGCAGACCTCGTGACTCAGGCAACACATTGCATGAGTCCTAAACTGTGTCTCACATGACTATGTTTGCTATGGAGGGCAAGTCAAAAATAATAAGTGGTGTTAAACACAGGCTTAAACACAGACTGTGTTTAAGACTCATAAATCTGCCTTCACTGTTATTTTTACATTGTCGATTTAATTACATTAAAAAGTCTCTTGTCTAAATGGAGGATGAAACATTAGTCTAGCACTAAAGGAAATGTGACACTTCAGTACAATGCCACTTGCAAAACATGCTATTTTCTTTGCTGCAATGCGAGTCTGAAAAGGGATAGATTATAATAGAATCTCGGTTTATCCCAAAAGCACATCCAAAGCCATTTTTACCAGACCCTGGAAGGTTTCTGACCCACTCTGGAATGACTTGGATAGCTAAACCATATTTAACGCCGCCGTTATTTAGATGAGAATGTTGTGCATAAACAGTGTCTCACAGCTATTCAAAATGACTGTGCTCAAAGTATTCAGTCAAAATTCAGTCACTTGCAAAGTTTACAACACTTTGACTGACCCTTCAGCACATGTCTTAGATGACGCAGGTATGCGGTGGCCATGGGATGCCCCTGCCATTACTGAGTGTGGGACTGCTCGTACTGGTGTGTGCAAAATGGGCAGAGCCATACAGGACACCTTACTCCGAGACAGACGAGGACAGATATGACCCCAGAGATTACCGCCAAGAAACAGACTACCACAGAGAGAACAGGTACCAGCAATGGTTTTAATGGAATATCCAATATCAAGTTCAGATTGACCGACTCACAATAAATTCCATTTTAAAGTATTTATTAAAAAAGGTTTTTAAAAACTACTGTGTTATTTATGGAATAACATTTGGCTTTTAAGTTACTTGGCAGTTTCTTAGCAGAAGAATGGTTACTTATTCATTTATAGTAATAATAATAAATTCTGTTACTTATTGGACATTTGTGAATTTAGCCAATTGAATTAAGGCTGCTGATTTATACAAGGCTATTTGGCTGTTATATGATTAGTGTTAACAGCTCCCTTTACTTTTGATAAAATCCATGTAGTGGTGAATTACTTCAACACAATGCAAAGGCTGCCAAAAAAGCTGATGATGACAGTGACCATTTTTGTATTCATGCAGTGACATCAGAAGAACAGGGTGCCGTCGATGTTGTGATCCAGTGGAAGAGCCCATGCAGCATGGCAGTACTTACCCACAATACCAAGTGGTTCCACAGATAAACATCACTATCCTCAAAGGTACAAAGCTTAGGCCAAAGAGTCATACCAAGTTTAACTCTCCAGGGCAATCCTATTATGAAGTGTATTGCCTGTCATAAATCATGTATTTTGTTTTTCAGCAATCTAACTGAATGGATCTTGTGTACAATATTGCTTATAGGAAAATGCCAAAAGCTGTCATTGTTAAAATAGACACTTGTTAATGTCAGAACACATGATGGCCAAACCACAAAGAACATGGGACTATAAGTTTGACAGGTTTTGCAGGATCCTAAAAAAATAGAATGGACATTTTATTGTCCAGGAGCCTTGTGGCAGAACCAACCAGATTATAAAAACAGTTACTATGGAAGACAAACAAAAAGCATCATAAGAATGGTTAGTCTGTCTGAAGTGTTTGTCTGCAGTAACATAATGTTCATGAAGGTTTGAATACAACCCATATAAAAATATAATAAGAACAAATCTTTATACCATTATTACAACTTTTATACAATTTTAAGCTTATCCCAAATTTAGTAGCTCTGTCAGATCTTGATTGCTTTTTTAGTACATTTCCTTATTTAGTTCTGGACCAGAACTAACCTAATCTAAAACGTTATCAATGATTATAGCTATCTTAAAACTATATATTATAAACACATGAGAGAGTGAGTAAATTGCAACATACCTCCCTAAATCCTATCTCATGACAAAAATAAAACCCATTAGCTATGTAAACTAAATTTTTGACAAAAAGTTTTCTATTTTTTTTACAAAGCGTATCCTTTATTGCTTTTTCAACACAGGGGAAAAGGGAGAAATCGGCCAGCGAGGGTCCAATGGGAAAACAGGGAAGAATGGGCAGATAGGTCAGAGAGGGCCTCATGGTTTGAAGGGTGTCAAGGGCAGCATTGGAACCCCAGGAGAACCCTGCAAGTCCTATTATGCTGCTTTTTCTGTGGGTCGCAAAAAGGCACTACACAGCAATGACTACTACCAGACCCTGGTGTTTGACACTGAGCTGGTAAATCTATATGGCCACTTCAACATGTTCATGGGAAAGTTCTTCTGCTATGTGCCAGGCATATATTTCTTTAGCCTAAATGTGCACACATGGAACCAAAAAGAGACATACTTGCACGTGATGAAAAACGAACAGGAGATGGCTATCCTGTATGCGCAACCTAGTGACCGATCCATCATGCAGAGCCAGAGCTTGATGCTGGAGCTGGAGAGAGATGACGAGGTGTGGGTACGCCTGTTTAAGGGTGAGAGAGAGAATGCTGTGTTCAGTGATGACTTTGACACTTACATTACATTCAGTGGCCACCTCATCAAAGCCAAGAGTGAAGGCTAGCGGACTTCAAGGACACGCCTTTTTTTATTTTATTTTATTTGCAACATAAGTCATGTTGCTTGTTTTTTATGTTTATATTGGACATTTAGTAGGCTATATAAAAGAAGCCCTTCTCAGTTTATGTAACATTATTATCTACTAATCTGGGTACGAACTGAACAGAGACATTGTAAGAAATAAAGCTGAAACAAGGACCAAGACAAATTTTAAAATAAGGCTTACAATCTCCATTACTTTCACATTTTGATGAAAGACTTGTGAAGGTGAAGGGTAATTTTTTGGTGTTAAGTTTATTTGAAAGCTGGAAGTTTGAAAATATTACTCTTACAGATTCTTCTTTACTAGATAAATACAAATGCAAGAACAAGAGAAAAACAGGTTTGTTTTATACATATGAGTTAAGTGTATAGTGGTATACAAAAATATTACATACATGTTCAGGGTCAATTGCTTGCTACAAAGGTGCTAAATGGGATATCTAAAGAGAGACAGTTGATATACAACAGATTCAATTAAGCATTTACATTTGTGTAGCACATGCAAACACAATGTCTGTCTTGACTGTGTTTTTGCTACGTCATCTTGCACTAATTTATGGACTGTGCAATGGGGATGTTTCTGTAGAAAAAAGGTGCTCTGATCAATGACAATACAGTTTGATGGTGCTGTTGAACATTTAAAATATGCAAATATTATATGTACCAGTATATTTTTGTATTCTCAGAATTGCTGTGTTTATAGTGTCTATAATCTTGTAAGGTAACATGTATTATAACTAGGACAAAAAGACAAGGAAAATAATAATAATGCTATAAAATCTATAAAGTCAGATCTTGTGTTTTTTTTTCTTGTGTTTTTTTTTTACTGATTTCAGCTGGGGTCATGAATAACACTGAGCATATTAAAAGGTTCATTACAAAAGTTAGTTGAATTAGTTATCAGAATTCAGAGTCCATTAGATGATGTCCCTGAGTGAACTATGATTTATATTTCCATGGCATTTCTGACCTTCTACAGGAATGACTTAAATAGCAAAGAAAAGGTGGACTGTCAATGAAACTTAAATTGCAACCGCTGTAAATGTTATTTTTTCCCCTTACACTCATTATAAGCAGGTGAATCTATTTGTAACAAGCCAGTTTTTTGTATACTGTCAACATTCAGAAGCAAAATATAGCAATATGATGTTTAATTTAAGACAACAGACTTGAGCAGCTTGAGAATTTGTGCATTAGGAAGTTTGTGGTTGTGTCATTATTACCTCTGACCTTGTTTTAGAGAGACTCTCTGGACTCAGAAGTGTGTTCAACTAAGGCTGGTCCAAGTCCTTCACACCCTTACTTCTTAAAGTCCAATGATAGCAAACAAATCATCTCTCTCAAAACACACTGAGCCTTATTCAGTGCTTCACCTTTGACTTGGAACTGCTGAATGTACAGTACAGCAGCTTTATTCCTACTATTATATGTGACAGATTGACAATGGTTATGACAGCTGATGTTTTGCTCTAACATTAACAGTTTTATGAGACATTAAAAGACATATCACAGCTGAGCATGTAGAGTTTAAGAGAATGTGGGTAAACAGAGCTGATGTAGTCCAGATGTCCATGCTAGGCATGTAAAAATGATCTGTTAGGCCTTGCAGTCCTGTGGGACTGGATGGCCACATCACTGAGCTCTAAAATAATACTAATGATTACAAGTTACTTAACTTCTTTTATGCGTGCTGCAGAAATATTTTATGTAATGTGTAGAAAGACTTTATCTCCCTCTTGTGGTTACTCAGTTAGTGACATGATGTCTTTACCAGACCACAGAAAAGGCCCACCAAGAACAGACATTGTCCCTAAGTGACTGACTGCTCATAATCAGTGTCTAAAGCTGACGCTACTTCTATTGTTGAAACATGCATGAGGGTTTTAAGAAATCTCACACATAAGTTGTGCCTTTTGGGGATTTTCAGTATTAATACTGCTATTCATAGGAGAGGAGGTGTAGCACAGTAAATAGTTAATATACTGTTAAAATATATGAATGACAAGTGCTCCCTCACCAAAACATAAACATTAATTATCTGAATTATATGACCTTTTAGAACCTAGCCCATGGAGATGCACAAGTGTATTCCAGTGTATTCTTGAAAAACATTTGCCAAATCAATATGTGGAGAATGACACCAATTTTGATGCCTACATTAACAACAACCACCTCCAATACCAATGGGCTGTGGTTGGAAATTAAGCTACAGTTGGACCAAGGAGAAGAAGTGGGGGCAGGCATGTCTGGAGGCAGGAGAAGACCAGATAGGATGGAAGTAAAGTGTATCAGAGGTGGATTCAGGTTGCTATACCTGTGGATGGCAGGAAAAACGGGAAAAGTATGTGTTTTTGAGGGGAACAGTGTATCAGATATGATGATGTATATGAGGCTCGAATTCAAAAGTGTGATGCATATTATTAGAGCATTTAAGATAGAGGAAAAGAACAATTCTGGAGTGAAAAGTGCTGTGTAGTACTAAAGCAAGAGAAGGTGGTGATTGGTGCAGACCTTAATGGGTGTGTTGGTGAAGGGAACAGAACTGACGAGGAGGTGATGGGTAGGTATGGTGTTAAGAGTAATGCAGAATGCAGAAGGCCAGAAGGCAATAGGCTTTTGGATAAAGGATAGCTTTTATGAGTACAAATTTTAAGAAGAAGGAAGAACACAGAGTAACATATAGGAAGATCCACTCACCTTGATTATTTCCTATGCAGGAGGTTCAGTATGAACTATACTGATTGGGTAGACAGAGAAGGATGATCAGCATGTTTGGACTGGATTAGCAAAGTGGAAGTAAGTACAGCAATGAAGAGGATAAGGAATGGAAAGACTGTTGGTCCAGATGAAATACCTGTGAAAATATGGAAATGTTTAGGAGAGATGAAAATGGAATTTCTGATCAGAATCTTGAATCCAAATTGTAGAAAGAGAGAAAGTGTAGTAATCACTAGATTTCAAGAATATGGATTATGTGTAGAACTGTAGTAACTACAGAGGAATAAATGTGATCAGCCACATCATGAAGTTAATGAAAAGCTTGGTTACGAAGAAAGGTGGTGGTATCTGCTAAAATGCCGCAAATGGTGATAATTGAGCAATAGCATAGTTTTATGCCGGGCACTACAGATGCAATATTTCCTCTGTGGGTGTTGTTGATGTATAGAGAAGGTCAAAAAGAGCTTCACTGTGGACATAATGAAAGTGTATGTCAGGGTGCCCAGAGAAGAGTTGTGGTATTGTATAACGATATCAAGAAACGAAGAGAAGTGCCTCTAGGGTGGTACAGTATATCTATGGGGACAGTATGACAGCGTCGAGGTCTGCAGTGTGAGTAATGGATGCATTTAAGGTAGAGATGAGGTAAAACAAAATGAGCCCAGAGCATTTTCTTGCTTGCAGGGGTAATGAACAATTGACTGAATACACATGGACATGATTAGACATGTCCACAGGTCTACACATAGACTTATGGCCTATGATATTTGTGAACAGATATGTAGTGAATTGTGATCTGAAGTGAGAGTCAGGAGCAACTTGAGGAGATTATAAAGAGGTAGAGAGATGCTCTAGAGAGCAGACGAAAAGTCTGTAGGCTTAAACAGAATACATGAGTGTGAAAGAAAGGGACAACAGGGAATGGTTAGGAAGTGACTAAGGTGGAGGAGTTGAAATATTTAGTCACAATGTGGAGTGGGTGGAGTGTCAGGAGTGATGTGTGAGAGATGGGCACAGAGAGTGAAAAGATTTTTACAGAACAGTTGTGAGACCTGCTACACTACTCAAAAAAATTAAAGGAGCACTTTGAAAACACATGCTGCATGATCAGAGGATCGGGGGTTCGAACCCCTTCCCAATAGGTTGCCCATCACGCTCCTCCCAGCGACCTGTCCAGGGTGTGTCCTTTGCCCTGTGTGAGCTGGGATGGACTCCAGCATTCCCCCGTGACCCTGACTGGGACAAGCGGCAGAAAATGACTGACTCATCAGATCTCAATTGAGATCCATACTGATATGGAATGAGTAATGTGTTAGGAACAAAAGGATGGCACATCATTTGATGAAAATTAAAATAATCAACCTACAGATGGCTTAATTCGAAGTCACCAAGATGTTTAAACTGAAAAACTAATGCGGCAGGCTAGTTCAATTTGCTGAAATGTCATTACAGCAACTCAGAATGGTACTCAGTAGTTTATATGGCCCCCAAGTGCTTGTATGCATGCCTGGAGCATGCTCCTTATGAGATGACGGATGGTGTCCTGGGGTATCTCCTCCTGGATCCTGACCAGGGCATCACTAAGTTCCTGGACAGTCTGAGGTGCAACCTGGCAGCATCGGATGGACCTAAACATAATGTCCCAGAGATGTTCTATTGAAAATAGGTCAGGCAAGTGTGGAGGCCAGTCATTGGGATCAATTCCTTCATCCTTCAGGAATTGCTTGATTACTTTTGCCACATGAGGCTGGGCATTATCCACCAGGAGGAACCCAGGACCCACTGCACCAGCGAAGGGTCTAACAATGGGTCTAAGGATTTCATCCCGATACCTAATGGCAGTCAGGGTGCCATCGTTTATCCTGTACAGGTCTGTGCATCCCTCCATGGATATGCCTCCCCAGACCAACACTGTCCCACCACCAAACTGATCATGCTTCACAATGCTGCAGGCAGCATAATGTTCACCGCGGCTTCTCCAGACCCTTTCATGTCTATCACATGAGCTCAGGGT
This sequence comes from Hepsetus odoe, assembly GCA_017165825.1. Lineage (NCBI taxonomy): Eukaryota > Metazoa > Chordata > Actinopteri > Characiformes > Hepsetidae > Hepsetus > Hepsetus odoe. Next base: position 11,068,787 of record CM029378.1, read on the forward strand.
GAACTTGCTCTCATCTGTGAAAAGCAAATTCTGGTGTTCTTTGGCAAATGCCAGTCAAGCTCCATGGGGCTGGGCAGTGAGCACAGGGCCCACTAGAGGACGTTGGGCCCTTAGGCCATGTTCATGATGTCTGTTTCTAATGGTTTGGTCAGAAACATTTACGCCAGTGGCCCGCTGCTCTGGCAGTACTCATCCTGTTCCTCCTTGCACAAAGGAGCAGATTCCGGTCCTGCTGATGGGTTAAGGACTACTGACAACCCTGTCCAGCTCTCCTGGAGTAACTGCCTGTCTCCTGGAATCTCCCCCATGCTCTTGAGACTCTCCTGAGAGACACAGCAAACCTTCTGGCAATGGTACATATTGATGTGTCATCCTGGTGGAGTTGGACTGCCTGTGCAACCTCTGTAGGGTCCAGGTATCACCTTATGCTAGTAGTGACACTGACCCTGGTTAAATGCAAAACTACTGAAAAGCAGTCAAAAAAGATGAGGAGGGAAGAAATGTCTGTGGCCTCCACCTGCAAAAGCATTCCTGTTTTTGGAGTCGTCTCATTATTGCTACTTTAGTGCACCTGTTGTTAATTTCATTAACACCAAAAAAGCTGACACTGATTAACAACCCCCTCTGTTACTTAACTGACCAGATCAATATCCCAGAAGTTAGAGAAACAAGATTTTACATTTTCCTTTGTTTTCCATCTTGTTTAAAGTGCAGCCAATGTGTGTTAGCTGCATGGATCAATGTGCATTAGCTGCATCTTTTTGGGACTGACCACCAGCCTTAAATCCATTCTCATTTTGTGGGAGAGGACAAGGTGACCAGGCATCTTAATGTCTTTATTTGACAATTTTACATATGAATATAGTTATTATTATTAATGTTCTTCAATTATTTGCTTGCATTAAAGCAGCTTAGCTCAGATAGCAATATTGTGTAAACAAGCAGATTACAATGTTTTTAGCAGATTACAATGTTTTTTATTGTATTGGGGCCCATAAGACACTAGTTACACTAGGTTTCCCTAGTATTTTTCACTGATCTCGTTCATTTCTTTTTTCACTTTGGTTACTACAACTGTAGAGGACAATGGTTTCAACTCTGCAATAAATTATATGCTGTACCATTATTCTCCCACAAATCACATAATCATAGATGGATTCCATCCAAGAATGATGATTTTCTTTAATGTATCTAGCTAGCAGTACTACAGGCCACATGACATTGCCCATGAGCCAAATGCCTTAAGTCTCATTGACTTCCAACAGGGAGTAAATATCTTCTACAACCTACATAAAGAGGGGGCCCTATACCATTTATGGACATAAAGTCATGGATCAAAGACTTCATTTTCTGACACAATGTTCCCCACAGGGTGCATTCACAGTCCAGATCCACTAGGCTTTCCTGGTATTTTTCAGTATATCTTTCTAGGTGAGATTACATGAACTGAGCTAATACCTTGGTGGGCCCATAGTAAAAACAACTGACCATGATTAGGTCAGGATTTTCATGTACATTAAAAAGATTTAGGGTTCAAATTTGCTTGTCGAGTTGCAGAAAGATAATGTAAGGACATTTGATGTCTGGCAATAGTGTCAGTGTCCAGTCCATTAAGAACGGGTGCTGATGTATGCTTCTCCTGATGAGCCTTTATCTAGATGATAATGGGTCATCAAGTGGTATAGATGCCCAAAAGCATGTTTGCTCCACAAGCAAGCTTTTTTTTGCAGACTCAACAAGAAAGATTCACTTTCCAGTGCTTTTAGCCCCCTTTTAGGTGTCTTCAGAGAGCGTTTTTCGTTTAAGCCAGTTAAGCTGATGCTAACTCTGCGCATCTGGGCTACTGATCCTCTTTGACAGAAAGAATGAGAGAGTCAGAGGGGGGCAAGAGAGAGAGAGAGAGAGAGAGAGAGAGAGAGAGAGAGAGAGAGAGAGAGAGAGAGAGAATGGAAAGCAAGAAAAAAAAGGGGGGAAAAGAATAGAGCATTGACCCCCTTGAGCCTCATTAAAGGTATGCAAACATGAATGAATGACACACTCTCTCTCTCTCTCTCTCTCTCTCTCTCTCTCTCTCAGAATATTTTATTTTCCATTGAATGTGAAATGCATTTTTTAGCAGTAGCATATAAAACACTACCTTGTATGCATGTTCTAACTCCAAACTAATACACCGAGTTCAAGATCTTACATAATAAGGTTTTTAAAGAACACCCTCAAACAAGTTAAAGAGCTGTATAAGGTATATATGCTTTCTTTCACCGTGGCACCAAACATATTCACAACTGCCTCGAGATCAGGTATGCGGTATAGATGGATAGCAGTCATCAGAAAAGAAAGGCTAGAGTCAAGCAAAATGCACAGTTGAGTGAAATGACCGGAAACATTGATGGTTCTGCTGAACGGAGCACATGTAGGCTGAAAATCGAACAGTCAGAAATCATTTCCTCTGATTAAGTCTCTATTTCCATCATGTGCTCGTAGATGCTTAGATTGCATTTTATTGATGGTAATTAAATTTTTTTCAGCCTTCATTTGCTGATTTCATATTTCAGATCATTATTTCACAGATGCTCAAAGGAGCATGCAACTATTGCCAGTAACAATATTGGCAGCTCTACCATATTCTGTGAAAAATCCTTTTATTAATAGTTGGTGAAAAACCTGGTACTAGGAGAAATCTAGTACGCAGTCCAGGAAGAAACAGTTCAGGCTGTTTAGACTATTCTGTAAAGCCGCCTTTATTTCTTTTTAGTTTTTGTTAGGAAGCCACTCAAGATGCAAAATAACATTTGAAAATACAGTTCTGATAAAGTGGGGATTCAAACTACTCAGCATTCAATTATCAGTATATTAATCAGGGGCTTGATCATTTCTGCTCATCCAAATCTCTTTTGTCACTGCTTCATGTCTTAAGTTAGACATCTTTTTTCTGTCTGAAGGATTAATACATAGCTCACTGTATAGCTTAAAAAAATCGGCACAGGGCCTGGACTCAGAATGAGAGCCAAAACATTTTCCCTTCAGGGAGCCTTATGATTAACATGCTCTGAGATAAAACAGTAAATACAAAAAATCAGAAAGGGTCAGGCCGTAAATTTATATACACAGTACTGTGCAAAAGTTTTAGTCAGGTGTGGAGAAAATGCTGTAAACAAAGAATGTTTTCAAAATGGAAGTGTTAATCATTTATTTTCATCAATCAACAAAATGCAGTGAATGAACAAAAGAGAAATCTAAATCAAATCAATATTTGCTGTGACCACCCTTTGCCTTCAAAACAGCATCAGTTCTTCTAGGTACACTTGCACACAGTTTTTGAAGGAACTCGGCTGTCGGTTGTTCCAAACATCTGAGAACTAACCACAGATCTTCTGCATAGCCTCACATCCTTCTGTCTCGGCCATGTAATCCAGAAACACTGGATGATAGACTAGGGCTCTGTGAGGCCAGAAGAATTGATGCTGGTTTGAAGGCGTTGTAGTAACACCAAATATTGATCTGATTTAGTTTTTCTTTGTTTGCTCACTTGTCTTTGTAAACTGATAAAAATAATCATTATATTTCTGAGCATTTTGCTACATTTTTTCCACACCTGCCTAAACTTTTAATAGCACTTTATATATATATATATATATATATATATAATATATATATATATATATATATATATAAAACTTTAAAATAGGGTTCAAATACAGCCATATTTCCCTGTAACCTATGAACCTAGACTAAACTGCCATAAACAGTCATATTCTATAGGTGTTTGTCTACAATGATTAGCATATATTTTCACATTTAATTCAGTGTTTTTTTCTACATATGAACTGAAAATATTGTACTCTCAGTGGGATAAGCATGGGCACTGGCTCACATGCGTTAAATTGAAATACATTTAATAAAATGAGTAAATTGCAAACCAAATCCTCATTTTAGAATTTTGTCTCCGGCACAACTAATTGAACTTTTTCAGTTTTTATAGGACGTATCTGTCTCTGCACTTGAATCAATATTATTTTGAACAGATCCATATCTGCAATCAGTGAACATCTTCAAGGGCTCCAAGTTCTCTGAGGCCAGTTTTCTCTCAGGCCTACACAATGTCAGTCCAAGGTTTTAAGCTTGTATTTTGATTTTTTTTTTTTTTTTTGGTTTATTTGTTCCCTAGACTGCATTTGGTCTGTGTGTTATTGAGCTTACTGACTTATCTTCAGTCATCTGAGATCATCTGACCTTCTCCTGCATGAAACTTCCTGCCGTTTCATGCACTCATCCATTCTCTCCACTTCTCTTTCTGACACAGGGTTGTGTTTTTCGACTTTTTGCTTGCCCTCCTGCCACTGAAGTCAGCAGGCTGCAATGCCTTTGGGTGACCCCGCTGCCTCTCTGCTTCATTTCCAGTCTCGCTCTGTGAAGCTTTCTGTCTCTCCGAGGCTTTACTGCTGCCACTGAGTGTAGAGGAAAAAAAAAGAGGAAAATAGCAGGAGTAGTGAGAGCTAAAAGCTCAGTGAGAAAGCCAGCAAAACGGTCCAGCTGTAACCTATTTCCATCACTCTCCACCCATATAACAGCCATTACCCCTCCCCAGGCCCACCAGAAGATGAGCTAAGCACTTTTCAGAGGAGAGAGGACAATTTGTGCTCGCTGGAGTGGCTCACCTGTCGACAGCTAGTCCTTGAAGTCCTTCGCTGGTGTGCTGGCATCTGTTTTCAGGGGCTGCCGAGTGCTATCAATTCCCCACTCGCTCAGGCTAGGCTCGTGTGAAGGGACTGGAACTGCTTTAGGAAGCCTTTCTCCAGTCACTCTGCAGACACTGAGGTGCACTCCACCAGTTCACCATTTCACCCTTCTAAGGCTCTCAGTGAACTCAGTTAGAAAAGGAAAGAATAGTTTTTCCTGCACTGGTAATCTTTTTTTCACAGCTACTGAATATGCAGTGGTGCAACATAAGTTTAAATGTCACTTGCCACTGAGTCATACAACAATAAACTTTACATTGAGTACATGCGGTTGCTGTCACATCACAGTCTCCTGCCTCAATTTATGTGTTATTGTTTTTTTTTTTTTTAAACACAATTTAAAAGTTGCCCTTTACATGATTCGAACCAATAACAGAGTTTCAAATATAATGGGAATAAAATGGCTACATTAAATTACACTTAAATCATGACTCACCAAAACAAAATTTTCTCCCTTAAGCCAAATGTAGCACAAAGTTGCACTTGAACTCTCAGGTTACAACAATGAACACTTGTCATCTAAAGTGTCTTCACAAAAATGTTTTCGCTTGCAATTGACTGCATTGGAGTTAAAGGAAAATGTGTGCAAATTTTCATTTGTATATACTTTTTATAATCTTTTTTGTATATTTCCTTTTTATATATTCTTTTGGATATTTTGTTAAGGCAGCTGATATATGCAAAGGGCATAATACCAACAATGGCATCATTATATGCTCTAAACCAGTGGTTCCCAAGCCTGATTCCAGAACTATGTGTTTTTTTTTTTTTTATGTGTGTGTTTTTTTCCATCCTTTTCAAATAATAAATAAGACTTTTTAGGTGCTTTTGACTGAAGTCCTTTGATTTTTTTTCTGTGTTAAAGACTCTGGTCATAGTCTAATCGTTTTCATTGCACAACAATGTCCTGCCCTCAATATGCCTGATTCAAACAGCTAATGAGAAAACATTATCTGATTCACTTAATCACAAATCATTAAAATCTATTTTTATAAAACATGTCAGTGACTTTCAAAGTATAAGTCACTGGGTTCCCAACGCTGGTCCTGGAGGTCCCCATGGTTGGAACATTTTATTGTTTTCCATCTCATTTGACAGAACGAACTAAGGGGAAACAGTAAAATGTGCAGGGCAGTGATGGTTCCAGGACCAGAACTGGGAATTGCATGTGTAGGTTAGTCTTTCAGGCTGCATGGCTGTAGAATGTCCACTTGATGGCAGGCTTGGCTGCATATCCCCTCTGCTGTACCCACTTGTGCTTTGCAGATTTCTAACAGCAAATCATTCCACCTTGGCTTCAAATCTGAACAACAGTGTTTTTACAGATCTTTGTATTGATGTTGCTGTAGGACATTCTGACAGTGAGAATTATATGTCATGGTGTTCAAGAAGTGTTTCGCCTAACATAAGCACATACAGACACAGCTGAATAAGAAATCTGCAACACAGGAAAAGATATTCTGTCATTCTGACTTTCATACTGTCTGTTGAGTTGTTGGTTATTAGAGAGCACTAAAACTACAACAGCTGCATGTCAGTGAATCATGAATCACAAAGAACAAGTTTTTGGTTTTGATTTGCTCTATCCTAAGATTACCAGATAAACTGCAAAAAATCTCAGGAGGACTTATTAATAAGCTATCAAGAAGACAGCAGCATGATACTATAATTAATAATTATATCTCTCCCAGAATACTCACATGGGATTAAGAGTGAACTGCCTCAGATAAAGAGAAAAATGTTTGCATAACATAACTGAAAAAACCCACCTCCCCCAGCCTAATTTACATCACCCCAAAATCCCTGCCCTGAAAATTGGCCTCACAGTATTATATACCGAAATGCAGGAGGGAATCCTGTTTGAGATAAGTGTGTCTGGTGTGTTTAAATGCACTAAAATGCTGGTTTAATCTGGTTAAACCTCGCTCTCCAGCAGCGGCACAGAGGCACATGTCCGCAGGTTGGGCTCTAAGCCCCAGAGGGAGTCTGCCAGTATAGAACGACTGCAACAGCACACCATGCATATTCTATGTTGGACGGCCACAAGCAATATCAATTTTTAATTTAACACACACTTTGAATATGTCGAGGCATATTTATTAGCATATGCCGATATATAATAAATAATCTACCTCTGAAGCCTGCTGGCAACATTAATTTTTCATGGAGAATGTACCTAAATGTACTGCTGCATTTTAAAACAAAATCTTGTGGGTTTAATTTTTATGATGCTTTATTATACATTAAAGATTGAACTTCACCCGTGTCATAGATGAAGGAAGGCACGAGTTGTTACATGAACGCAGACCTCAGTGGACTCCCCCCATCTCTGTTCTCCCACATCTTGCCTAACGACTTGCAATCAAAATCCCTCATTTTTGCTGCCTGCATGTGTAATGGTCAAAGTCTGCAATACATTTGTGATTGCACTGCACACAGTAAAAATGGTCCCTGTGGAATTAACCCCTGCAGAATTAAAGCAAATGACATTTCATTCCTACCAAATCCAATATGTAAGATTCATTTTTACCTCAAATGAGTTCTACAGATTTTTTTTATTACACTACAGACTGGATCTGCCTTTTAAAAAGCTACACATTAAGAGCACCGGGTTTGTCAAGGTTGTAGACTGTATTCTGTCACCACACAAAAGGTTTCATTTTGTGTCATCAGTTCTGCTTGCAATGGCCTCATGTGTTGTGAGGTTTCTTTACGTTTTAAGAAGGCTTGTCTTGCAGCGGTGTGCTCCTCAGTGAATAAGCAAAGCTTCCTACACTACATAGAACACACACTTCTGCAATCAGTCAGAACACTCCAGTACTCTCTCAGCATCATTTTTATTTCCACTGATAGGATCTTGGGAAGGTACTGCAATGAAGTGTTAAAAGCGGGAGAGAAAGACAAGCAAGGAAAGGTAAGGCAAAAATGGGTTAGAGGAAGAGAGCGCATGGAAAGTCAGAGAAAGAAAAAGTAGGTAACAGCAAGTCTGCAAAACTGGGAGTGCGAAAGTGTGAGAAAAAGAAACAGGGAGGCAGGGAGGGAGGGAGAGAGAGAAAGAGAGCATGAGAGCCTGAGAGTGACAGTCACAGTGAGATACTCTGACTCCTCTAAAGTTGAAGGGGTATGTGCTGCTTGAGTGACTGAGGTCTTTTATGACCTTTGACCCCTCTTACAGCTAAGCTCTTACAGCAGGTCTGCTAACATGGCTCTTGGCTGCCCTGGGCCTGGAAGAATGACACCCTGCATCCTTTCTCTGGCACGACACAATTAAACATTAAGAGCCACTCCAGGGAGGGCTCTTCTGCAAGGAGCAAAGCGTGAATGATTAAAAGTTTCTCTGTGTTCGACATAATTGTATTTGGCAAAGGGAGTTGTCATGGACGAACTCCTCGGGCTCCCTCAATCAGATTTTAACGTTCCACCAGCCTGTCGTTTAAGTCAACAAATATTTACATTAAAAAACCATTAGAGGTCCCCTTCTCTCTTGACGAGGGATCTCCGAGGTGCATTCGGCCAAATTTTTCCACTTGCATGATTCCCTTTTAATTGCGGCCGATTAGAGCCTTGGGACGAAGGGAGAGTGGGGCGACTGCCCTGTGACTGTAACACTATAAAACGTTTATTGGCCGTTCTTGCTCTATGGTCACAGTCATGCGACAAGGGAACAGCTAGTACACAACAGGGAAGTGTTAAAAGAGGCCTCCCTTCTTTTAATGAACCTTTTATAGGTGTTCAAACAGCAGAATAGGCGCTTTTAATGGGTCACCCAACCAGATGCCAGCACTTTGTCCTGTCCCTCCAGCCTCGATTTCCTCGCATCACTTCATTAATTGGTCCACTAAACCCTTACTTCTCTCTCCTTACTATGTTTGGCCTCGAGAACGGTCCCCTCATCTTAAATTCGGAGACTTTGCTTTCTCACATCTCGGGTGCGCTGCGGCAGATGCTACTGTTCTGCCTTAATGGCGAAGGCTTCCAACTTAATTAACACTAAATAATTAAGTGAAAAAACATGTGGAGCGAGCCCACATTCTCAGCACTCAGTTTCTGCGCAGTGGTACTGCCTACCGCCAACACTTTCCACCAGCAAATTCATAAATGTATTACAATTAATTTCCACCTGCAAAAGACAGAGCATTAGAAGCAGTACATGAATAAATGGCTCAAATCTTAACAGTGTAAATCCGAACACCTGATATGTCTGTGAGTGTGTTCTAAAAGCACTGAGCTCAATATGAACTTCCATTCGTCACTTACCTTCACTTATCCTAACCAGGGTGGCAGGGATCGTATGAACATAACTATATTAACATTTACATTCTATTTGAAGGAGTAAACATATATGGATATTCTCATCTAAACATAAAATGCAAACATTACAGAGACATATATTTGGTTTTCATGAGCACTACGCCTTCTCGAGCCATAATAAAAGTATTTCATTCATTGAAACTCACTTATGACAAAATCAATATATTTAATCAAAGAAAGCATGTATTATTGTGCTAATTCAGATATATTTTCAAAGTCAAACAACATATGGACTTTTTTTTTTGTCTTTTCAGAATGTAATAGACCTGATTGAGTGAGAAACTGGAATCGGGCAGGGCATGGACTCATAACCGCGTTCCCCAATTTTCCTGCAGCTCTTCCACTGCCTTAAACACCAACCAGGGAGAATGTCAAACAATAAAAGCATGTTTGAAAGAAATTAATACATTCGCTGTTGTAGAAGCCTCTAATAGTGCACATGTAAATGAGTCCATGTCACCAAGGAGTGAGTGAAGCAGTGCATCAGTCTTTTTGTCTGCTTCGGCATCCTTTTGTTGCACAGGGCCTGCAGAAATACCCTGAAACACACTGCATCACTGCTTCTTTTCCTCCACTCATCATTTCTCCATTTCTCCAAGTAAATAAAAGAAAAAAAACAAAGAACGGATGAGGCTGTTTCATATATGGAGCAGACGTTTGGATGATCCCTGTGCTTTTGTTTTTTTTCCACGCTCTTCTCCAGTAGGATGAATAATGAGCGAAGCTGGCTGGAACAGCAGAGGGAAAGTGGTCCAGAAGGAGCTGCAGTAATTCAGAAAGTCCCTTATCAAAACAAGCTGATGTGCGCTGAGACGTGTTGAAGCTGCGCTCAGGCTCTGCCCCCTCCTCCTCCTGTACATCCCCCCAGCCCTGAAGCCCTGCTAATTAATGGAGCTACACATTCATTTGCTGTCAGACAACAAGCGCATACCAGAGCAAGGCAGCTCTGACTGCTTGAAACTCATTCAATACGTGAGCAAACACAAATACACATACATAAATAAGCAAGCATGTCCATACAAATACACATGCTGCAAGTCCATTAAGTCGATAACTTGATTAGCAATGGAAAACAAAAGCACGTTTGTGCTAAAGTTTGGAATAATAAGTCAAACATTTAAAATAACAGTTTTCAATAAAATAAAACAAATGTTTAATTAACACTTACATAAAGGTATTTAGGCACTTTTGTTTTTGTTTTTAATAAAACTCCACTATATATCCAACTTTAATTTACGTTTTTGTTTTTGTTTTTAATAAAACTCCACTATATATCCAACTTTTTAATTTAACGTTTCTTGACCTTGTACTAATTCACTGATTGACAAATGTAGCATGTATACATGAACATTAATATATATATATATATATATATATATTAAAAGAATTGATTAGAGAACATTCAGCACATATTATAATGGACACGTATGTTAATGTTAAAATTGAAAATAAAAAATTTAACATGCTTTCTAGCAAACTGGAATTGATTATAAATAATGATATATTATGTTTTCATTGGTTTGGAAGATGTCATGCAGTGTAGCAAACACATTGAATATGCAGGAGCTTTTTAAAGTTCCTACGTATTATTAAACATTTGAATGAAAAAAAAAGCCAGGGAACCATAGCAAAGACCTTAAGTCAGAACAATCAGTTCAACAAAATGCTACTAGTTCATTGAACCTAATGGACGAAACAGGTGCACTTTGCAAGATTTTCCTCAGATTAATGATAAAGAAAGTAAGAGCAAAGTCACTAATCACTTAAAAAGAGTTGCAGGGTGACATGAAAGCAGCAACAGCAACAGTAAATGGAAAGCAATTAGCAATAAAATGCACTGATAATGTTTCCCTTCCTACATCTCATGCAAAACTTACTCACTCTCACTCACATTAGGGTTGCAGGGTTGCTGGAGCCTATCCCAGCCTATCCTAGTGTAGAAAAACCTTGGCCAGGTAGCCAGTCCATTGCAGAAAAAACAACCACACACACACACACACACACACACACACAAACACACACACAACCTCCACACAGAAAGGACCCAGACTGCCCCATCTGTGAATCGAACCCAAGATCTTCTCACTGTGAGGCAACAGCACTGTGCAACCCTCATAAAAATTCCTAGGCTAAAAAGTGTTACAAATCTGCACACATCTACCCAAACCACAAATCCATGGTACAATGCACACTGGTCTATTTTGTAAAAATTAAGCTCATCATACCATACATTCAGTGAAGTATAGAGGTGAGAGCTTCTAGATATGTGGCTGCTTCTTTGCTTACAGTACTGGGATATTAAATGGCATCAAAAGAGACCTTAAGGCAGGTATGTCGTCGTCTTCTTTCTTTTAGGGGTCACCACAGCAGATATTCCATTTCAGTTTCCTTCTTGTCCTCTGCATCTTCTTCCTGCAAACCAACCACCTGCATGTCCTCTATCACCACATCCATGAAGCTCCTCTTTGTTCTACTCTGGGTCTCCAACCCATATAATATAGCTGGTCTCACTACTGTCCTGTAAAACTTCCCTTTTACTCTTGCTGGTACCTGTCACAAATCACTCCAGCCACTCTTCTCCATCCATTCCAACCTGCCTGCACTCTCTTTTTCACCTCTCTTCCACACTCGCCATTACCCTGAACTGTTGATCCCATGTATTTAAACTCCTCCACCTTTAACACATCTACTCCTTGCATCCTAACCACACCACTTTCCTCCCTTTGTTCACACGCATGAATTTTGTGTTTGTCCTACTCACTGCTCTGTAGGGTATATCTCCCCCCCAAAAAATAGGTTCAGTGCTAATCCTTGATGTAACCCAAACTCTACCTTAAATGCATATGTCACTCCTACTGCAGATCTCGTCACTGTCACACTGTCCTCATACATATCCTGAACTACTCTCACATGCTTCTCTGTAACACTTGACCTCCTCATACAAAACCACAAAGGCACAATGCAACTCCTTCTGACCTTCTCTGTACTTCTCCATCAACACCCTCAGAGCAAACATTGCATCTGTGGTGCTCTTTCTCAGCATCACCTCTTTTATTAATCTAGCTTCCACTACTCTTTCCCATAACTTGGCCCATGCTGTGGCTGATCAACTTTATCCCTCAGTATTACTACAGATCTGTGCATCACCCTTATTCTTAAAAATTGGTACTAGTACACTTCCTCTCCACTCTTCAGGCATCCTCTCACTTTCAAAGATTGTGTTAAATAATCTGGTCAGAAATTCAACTGCCATCTCTCCTAAACACCTCCATGCTTCCACCATTATGTCATCTGGACCAAAAGCCTCTTCTTGACCTCCAAGGTCTTCCTACAGACCACCATTTTATGCTGTTTAGCTACACTCTCCCCTGTCACTATTTTGCAGCCTCCAATCTCCTTCAGACTGACCCTCCTGCAAAGGATATAATCTACCTCTGTGCATCTTCCTCCACTCTTATACATCACCTTGTGCTCCTCTCTATTCTTAAAATAATTATTAACTACAGCCATTTCCATCCTTTTCACAAAATCGAAAACCATCTGACCTTCAGCATTCCTCTCCTTGACACCATACCTACCCATCATCTCTGTTCCCTTCACCAACATGTCTGTTATAGTCTACACCAATCACCACTCTCTCTCCTGGGTACACTCTCTATCACTTCATCTAACTCAAACTTAGATGTGTGTGAACTCAAGCTTGCAAACTTCTGACTTTAATCTTAGAAATTAGCAATGATTTTTAAAGTTTTGTGTCCAACAAAGGCATTTTCATAACCTATGCAATGCTTTACAAAAGGTGATTATTTCTGTTCCTAAGGTTTGTAAATCATTATTTATTTCAAATTGCTATATAAGGATGTACAATAGTGACTGACTATAGACTACAGAAGTGCATGGGGTGATATAAAATGCCTATATAAAATGATATAAAAAATGCTTGTTGTGCAGATGGAATTGCTTGAAAAATGGTGACACTGGGATAGAGGCAAAATGGCATGGATAAGCAAGTCAATTGATCAATTATAAAAATAATCTTTTCCTGCAGGCCTAGATACAGTCCCCCATTCCACATAAGAACTACAGTTTCAGTATGAAGTGTGAAGGACTTGTTCAGAAATGTGTAGTGGAGTGGAGCAGAAGTGGGATTATGCATGTATATAGCTGTTTAGAAACAGAGTACTTTGAGGAATCACACTTGATTGATCAACATGATCGTCCTACCTCCACACAGTCCTCCAGGCTCTAACTGCACCACACCAATTCTCAGAGCCACCCAGCCCCTGGGCCAGTGTTCATTCAACACATAAACTTGACACGTGTTCATGATGAACTTGCATAATAAAACAAGACAGAGGGCCAAGGGTATCGCCGGGCTGCTCGTCACCATAGTTACAATATTCTCCCATAATTAGTGTCTCTGCTCTCTCCCTTGCATCGATTTATATGATCTCCTTAAACAGCTGTAAGGAACAGAAAAAAGCCTCCGAGGGCCTCTGAGCCTTAGAAAATCGAATAGAGGAATAGAGGAAACCAAAGGAGAGGAGAGGAGAGAGAGAGAGAGAGTGAGAGAGAGAGTGAGAGAGAGAGTGTGAGAGAGAGAGAGAGTGAGAGAGATAGAGAGAGAAAGATAGAGAGAGAGACAGAGAGAGAGAGCGAGTGAGAGAGAGTGTGAGTGAGAGAGAGAGAGAGAGAGAGAGAAAGATAGAGTGAGAGAGAGAGAGACAGAGAGAGATAGAGAGAGAGAGAGAGAGAGAGTGTGAATGAGAGAGAGAGAGAGAGAGAGAG
>CM029378.1:11082990-11125490 GCA_017165825.1 Hepsetus odoe
GAGAGAGAGAGAGAGAGAGAGAGAGAGAGAGAGAGAGAGAGAGAATAAAGAGAAGACAACAATAGTGTAACAAACAAGCTCTGGCATTATTGTACGATTGCATGCTTCCATTTTAAATAGGCATGCTGTAAGCCAGCTGAAGCTGTATTGAATGTGACTGAGATAGATGGGCTGCCTTAAATAGAACTATTCCTCACAGCCAAGAGTAAACACAACTAATACTCACTGGGCTTCCTTTACTCTCTCTCTCTCTCTCTGTTTCACTCTATCACTTTCTCTCTTGCTCTCTCTCTCTCTCACACACAAACAAACACAGACACACACACACAGGCCTAGCTTCTCAAAAGAAACGCATGCACACATGAAGACACTCCTTCCATGGAGAGGAAAAAACCTGTGCACAGGCCCTCTGTATGACTTTGGAATTGCCATAATTAAAACGATGGGACCTCTTCCCACAAAGCAATACAAATCTAGTTTGTACCATTTTGATAAAACACACTTGTGACATATATAATTGCTGTTGTAATGAAGCCTCCCATTTGCACCCTTGTAACTTATAAAAAAAAAATCCAGCTGTTTTTAACTGAAAACATCAATAAAAGATTTAATTCCTAGTAATCTTGGCCCATTTGTCATGACATTTGCACACTGTGTTAAGAGTTGGTGTACTCTTAACACAGTGTAAAAAAAACTGAGGTTCTGATATCAGTGACAATAAGTCATTCTGAAGATTTCAGTGCTCCCCTCAAGGTGTTCAACAAACATAAACAAACAATGTAGATTGAGAGGCAAAAGGGCAAGACTTAAGATGGAAAAAAGTGAAATGAGTAAAAACTGTATTCTTTTTTCCATCCTGATCTCTCTTGCTTGCTCATACTCTCCTTTACTGAGCTGCGAGCTGGCAGTAGATCAGCACTGTTGCGGTGGTGTGTTTGCGGCGGGATTTGGAGACCTGTAGGCAGAGCACACACTGGGGAGCCGTGATGTTTGTGCTTGTGTCTGGAGTGTGTGTGAGCGAGCAAGTGAGTGAGCGAGGGAGGGAGAGAGAGAGAGAGAGAGAGAGAGAGAGAGAGAGAGAGAGAGAGCGCAATGCAGGGCAATAGAGATGTGATGGCAGATTAGTGAAGTCCAAGGCACAGGTGTGGTGAGGCAAACTGACCCATGTTTAATGAGAACTACAAACAAAGAAGCTAACATTGGCCACAGAGTGTGTGGAAGTGTTTGTGTCTGCAAGGCAGAATGAGTATTTTGTTCACTTGACAAACTAACCCTCTTTCTCTGTCAAGTCCACAGTAAATATTTACTCTCATTTGAGGCTTTAATCTTATCCATGCGACTGAATAAGATGCTTTTCCTCAGTCTTCACACACTCTCTCCATCTCATTTACTCACCCTTGTTTTCTCTTAGCACCACTTTGCCACAGACTCACGCCTAATTGAAGCCGTCACTACTTAGGTCCAACACAGCTCAGAAATCACATAAGAGACCTCTTTTAGGATTACATTACTAAACCATACTCGGCCCCTTAAATAATGTATTTTCACCAAAGATGCAATTACAATAAATTCTTTTACTATTGATATACCTTAATTCTAAAAAAAAACATACAGTTTAGCTGGCCAATGCCTGTGAACTCCACATCTAATCACATCTAAGTATGTTTGGCTATTTTAGCCACACCCATTCCTAAAGGAAGCATACAATCATTCAGCCAAGCATACAGCCATGCACTCTCCTCACACAAATACTGGCAGCTGAATAGGTAGTACTTCCTCCGTGTTAGAGCTGCCCTGTGTTACCCTAGATTTCATTCCAAATGTGTTAACAGAATGAGGCCTCCAACTTTTGGAACTCACACCACATACAGATTAGTGGTCTTCTGTAGCAATACTTGCTTGTGAGTTTCAGACTGCCACTGAATGCAAGGTAAACAAGAAGTGTTTCTTTGCAGTTTCAACTAGTGCTGGGCTAGTGATTAGAGACTAGGCCCCATAATCGGAAGGTCATGGGTTTGAGCCCCAGACCTGTAAGTTGCCTTGAGGTACCCTTGAGCAAACTTCTGTCCCCAACACAGATCACTGTGTGTCTGCTACACTGTGTGTATGGGTTAAATGCAGAAGAAGCATTTTGTTATTTTTCAATGAGTTTTGAGCTGTGCATTCACTATGAAATATAATCACTTTTGAATTGGATACCATGTTGACCATAGTAGACAGTCATGGCATATCAAGTTCACCATGTACAATGCCAAGCACTGGCTAGAGTTTAATTAAACAGTTTAAATCAAGTATTTAATTTGAATAAAACTGTTTTTTGGGATAACATTTTTTGTGATCAGAAGAATTTTTTTTAAGTGATGTGTCAAGTGTTACAAATGTAATCGAATTTACACGCCAAAAGAACGCTACTTGTCTTGAGGGTATAGCACTAACTATGAGCTCAGTTGAAAAGAACTGATGGTCTAATGGTGTTTCAGAATTTTGTCTGAGACCATTTGGTTTCAGATAAGGGAAACCTTAATGCTTCATAATGCAATGACATTCAGTCTGTGTACATCCAATTTTGCTGCCTTTTGCTTTTTGCCCCTGCACAATGTGAAGACTAGGAAGAAATACTTTAGATTACAGTCTGGTGTAGAAGAGTTTAACTGGCCTGCATAGAGTTGAGGAGGGATACCAAAAAAAAAAATCTGCAATATTTAAAGTGCCCAAGAGTACAAAGGTTTCCTCATTCTCAAATTCTCAAAAAGGGATTTAAAACCACCTACAATTTTCAGATATTTGGGCACACACACAAACTGAGTAATCAGTGTAAATGAATGGAACTTGGTCAGACAGCTATCCAGGGCTCTAATGATCATAAGGAATAAAATCCTTATTTTATAAGAGTGTCATTACTGAGAAAGGAGGTACACTACCAATCAGGACTACTACAATCAGACCCAGGCTAAATCTGCTTCTCACTAAAAGGCACATAACACAACATAAAAGGCTGAATGATTCTTAGACCATGAAAAAAAATCTAATTCCTCTGTTCATATGAATCAAAGGTTTAATTATCTGTCCACATTTCCCAATGGAGCGTGGAAAGGAACACAGACACTGAGCATAACATGCTGTAAAGTCAAACATAGTGGTGGATGAATAATGCTGTGGAGGTGTTAATCTGCAACAGGGCATGGAAGACTGCATTATGGATGCAGAAAAATTAAAAATGAGTGAAAACTGAGGATCTCAGGCAAGGCCATGCATCAAAGTTCCCTCTTAACCTTGTTAATCTTGAATGATGCTGCCATGAAGAATGGGAGAAACTTCCAAAAGGTGGAATGATCTTTACCAAGAGGAGTTTAATTGTTGCCAAAGATGTTTCAAATAATTATAAAATGCATTTATATAATTATGCCTATGCATAAAAATGCATGTTTGCGATGTATTTTTTTTAAACCAATGAGAAACAAAAAAAAGAGCCTGATTCTTATAAAGGTCTTACACAGAGCACAGGTGGCTTTAATGCCAAGAATCTGATTCTATTTCCTGAGGCTATTCTTTTAAGAAAAGTAGAAACATTTTAGTTACATGCAAAATATCTCGTAATTGCACAGTTTGGCATAATCTTTCTTTTTTATAAAGCCTCTGTCTTAATTAACTTCAGCATAACATATTGATTGTCATGATAGTTAATCTGTTCTGACCTCCTAGAAATAGGTTTAGTTTACTGGGTCGGTTGCCTCTCATCATAACCATAGCACATGACAGAGACCACATAACTGCCTCGAAAGGAAGCCCTTTAGAAGCATGGATTTATTTTGTGGAATGAATTACCGAGTATAATTAAAGCCTTAATCTCCTTTTTCCCCTCAACAAAACAATTTTGTACGAACCCAGAGAAGCAATCCAAAATTAATTTACCGCACCAGTGATTGGTAATCTTTGCCAGCTTTTTAACTCTTCTCCTTCACTCTCTCTCTCTCTCTCTCTCTCTCTCTCTCTCTCTCTCTCTCTTCTGTAGTGCGTTGATGAAAGGATAGGCCCTGTTGTAACATATGATATTATCATGTGTAATTAATGTAAGCCCAGAGGCACACAGAGGGGCTAGCAGGCATGTACTCTTTATAGCCTTCATCTAGGGAATGGCAGCCTTTGTCTCTTTGTGTCAGAGGAGGCTTGCACCATGAGTCTGACACCCTGTCACAGGCAAGCCAAATTTTTTTTCCTTGCTAGCCAAGAAAAGGTTCCCCTCACTGTGCATGGTAAGAGAGGACTGTATGCTGCAGATGAAGTAACTCACATTTCCAGTGGAAGTGGTCCAGGTATTGGCAAGTGGAATGAATGAACGGCAAGACACAGAAAGTGTTACAGGAATTGGCTGCACAGGTTTCTGGGCATCAGTCTTTAAAATAAAGGTGAAATAAAAGGATTTTCTAAAGAACCTTTTAGTGGATGTATGGTTCCTCAAAGATCCATTCATTTAACATTGGATATAAAGTATGTATAATATTTTAAGGTTTCCAAGGACTATATGTTCAAGTCTAATTAAGAGCATTTTGGTTTAAGAATATTCAAAGTCTGCTCTGCATGAACCTTGTGTGCAAAACTGACAAAAGATGGAATAGAGAGGCCTCCAAAGTTGCCAACTAGAGAAAGAGCTCATTTGCATAATTACAACACAAATTAAAGGTATGTGAGAGAAAGAGGAAGAAACAGAATGAAAAGATGGCTCTGACTCTCACCACAGCCCTCCCTTGCTTATGTACTCTGATGGATAAAGGCTGATATTTTTCAGTCACTTCCTCAGGTGACCTCTAGCAGAGATGTAAAGCCTTGTTTGACTGGACCAGGCTCTTCATAGTGTAACGAGGGGATGACAAAGTACAGAAGCTTGGGATCGATGTGAAGAGTGAAGCCCCGTTCGTTAGAGCAGGTGCACGCACGTCTTTGTGTTGTTTTGGAGGACAGAAGGCAGGGATCGATGGTGCGTTTGCTTTGTGTAGGTAAATGATCGTCGCAGAGATGGACAGGTACACTCTGTCTTGTGGCCCTCGGGGGACTGAAGACAAATTGGTCTAAAACCCTCATCATCCCTTTCACTCCCAATTCTGAGCTTTAACACTGGCATTGACTGCAGGCAGCAGCAGAGGCTCAAACTCGCCATAATTTCCCCCTGTGCTGAGTTAAGGAGGATATTTACATATTATTCTCTTGTTCTTGTCTTGTTCAAGGTCACTACAGGTCAGATTAACTGAGTTAAAGGTAAATTTGGGAACCTTATGTTTATGAACATTTCACTTGTATTAATAATAAATCACACAAAAATTCACACCACAAAATGGTAAGCACTCTCTCCAGGTATTTCTCCAGGTAGTTCAAAGAACAGAAAAGAAGCCATGCACTGAACTGAACAGCAGCAAACCATGGGGAACAAGTCTCAGTTTGTTGAAGAAAGAAATATTTATTAATAATCATATTAATCATGATGATAATAATCATAAGATAATGATATAATAAATAGTACTGGTTGTCTGAAGCACATTGGAAGCATACAGAAAGAGAACAACTCAAATGCAAAGTTAGAAAGACCCAAAACAGCTGAAGTTTAGTATTTTTGTTTTTCAATATCGATTTATTGTTTATCTGCTTTTTTTTTTTACTTATTTGGAACAACTGCAAAATATATATAAATAAACCCAAAATGTTAGAAATAACTTTGTTGTTACATTAAGCCAGTGTAGCACATGAAGAACATTGTATTTTTTCTTTTTCTTTTGTAGTATATCACATTTTTGTATTGAGCTGACAGAGCAAGGAACTTTGTATATTTGTAGTAGAAAAGAAAGGGACTGGAAGCATATAGACACTGGATGGATGGATGGATGGATGGTTGCTCTTTTACTGAGACGGCCTACTCACACCCCATTCAAACCTTTGTGCTTAGGGGACTTGGTGGTGATGCGCGGGGCTGCTGGGTCACAGAGAGGTCAAGACTGACTGTTGGACTGGGATTGGGTCAGCTTTAGTAAAGACTGATTGGATTTCTTGGTCAGTGTTATTTTGAGAAAAGTAGAGTTGAAGCCATGGCTGAAGTGACTTCAGTTGACAGAGTTAGCTGCATAAGTGCTCTGAGGCCTGGTTAAGTGGGTTGATAGGAAGACAAAAGTTTGGGTTGAGGGGAAGAAGTCAAGAGCACAAGCACTTGTTTCAGATCAAGCTAAAGATAGGGGACAGTGAGCAGACTACAGTTTGCATTGACTCTTGGCTTTGGGCTGAGGAAGACAGGGCAAGCTGGCTTTGGTGCTTATTTGAATGGGTCTATGGACTTGAAGGAAGCAGGTAGTAGCAACAGGGTGAAGACAGCAAGCCAAAAGGTACAGTGCAAGAGCTGACACACACCTCACAGCAAAAGTCAAAAAACCAGGACATGTAAACCAGATATATGTGTCATACAGACAAAAAGCAAAGAAATAAACCCAGAGGTCTCAGATCTCTGTGGATTTGACATCTTTTTGTTAAGTTTGTTCAGTCACAGTCTCTTTCAGTGCAGATTCGGCCACTCGGTTTTAGTGTCCCTGATACAGCTCATCTTGACTGGCGATTCCCATCTGCCACTGCTGATGCATGGAAATGCTCCACAACTCTCTTCTCACAGGTGAACAGATGCCTCCACTGCCCAGGATATGGTTGCCTTTAATGATCCTTTAAGTATCAAAGTAGTACAATCGCTGAGATACGAATTGCCAGCTTCATAGAAAATAAAGTACTGTTCTGAGAGGAAGAATGCAGCGAAAAGGAGTTATATCTTTATCTATGGAGGGAAACATGTCAGTCCTGTCTCGTCATAACACCTGAGTCCAAGGAAGCTCATGATTTTGCAAAGCTCAGGAATGCCATCTGGAGAAGAAGGTTACCTACACATGACTAAACATACCATTCTTTCACACTGAACCAAAAGTCAGATTCCTGAAAAAAACAAAACAATAAACAAACAAACAAACAAAAAAATCAACAGTATGTCACATCTAAAATGTTCATTTTTTTTGAATCCACATATAGAGTAATACCTCTTAACAGGAAGCTTTTGCATGTAGGTAAACAGTTCACATTTTGCATCAAGAAAAACAAACATTTGAGAAGTATTTTTTTCTTATCTAACAGCACATTGTTCTTTTTTTGAAGCACATTGGTAAACCATTCTGACTGATTCAATAATTTTAGCGTGTTGCTCATGTTGTCCTGCAGGTCCATTAGCTTACTGGAGCGTTCCTATCCCATATGTGAGAAGTCAATCGAACTTGCAGAGCTCCATCTTGACTCCAACAGAACTCGGGTCCAGCATCAGAGCAGAGACTTAGCTAGACCATGTACATACATTTACAAAGTACTGCTTAAAAAATAATGACATGTACATAAAAAGTTCAAGAGTTTGAAGTACATTCAATAGCTGAAACAAAGACTTAGACAGACAGAAAAATGCCACCGAAGTAAAAATCTCTCAGTACATAGACAGTGCATAAATTTCCGTCAAAAATGAACCTGAACCACCATCGAAAAACAAAAGATAAAATCATCATTTGAAGGGTCGCAAAGTCACAAATAGATATATTCATATATAAATGTTTTCCATACTTGTAATACAATAATACAACATTAGTAAATGGCTACAATTAACATTTGACCATGCCCAGCAGCATGTTATTAGTACAACGTTTAAATATATAAGGATGTCACTAAAGTGGAGCTCAATAGAAGTAGAAAGGTAACAGACTTTTAGTAAAACTTTGCTTGCAACCCTTTGACTAAACTGCTGCCCATCTCACTTTGTTTCTCACATTATAGCAGGCAAGAGCCTATTTTCAAGATGGATGGCCAAACTCCTGTGACAATACCAAGCAGACAGCTCCAATTTTCTTAATTTGTAGCCCCCTGACACCATGTACAAAAGTGGTTTACTACACAGCACGGCCACCTCCACAACAACACCACAATGTAATGCTTTTTGGTAGCACTGGGGCCACGAATCTATGAAGCCCCCTTCCACCTATTATCCCACTAACTCCCTTGCGACCAATACATGCCCACACATTAGAACACGCACACACACATACATTCACACTCTTGTAAGCCCCAGTACTCCCATTCTACTTCAGATGGGCCTTTTACACATTGTGCTACTGAAAACAGAGGGTTGATAGACATCCTGAACAGCTATATGAACTGCATCCTGTAATCTGGCTGGGTACGGACATTGGAGGGTCTTGTTTTGGCTCTTGCCACATTTAGCTCTGACATGAGACTTTTCCTGGTGACCATTTTCCATTGTGGATTACCCACAGCCTGGGGACAGCCTCATAAGACTTCCATAAGACGTTATGCATTCATAACATACATTTCTAAGACCGTTAATAATTTAAATCTTTGTTGTGGACAGGCTTTTGGTGATATATTTACAGCACCTTGACCTCACCTGCCTCCCCTTTTATTTAAAAGTTATTGAAGATCCTAAAAGTTTTTAGTCCTTTTTTAAATGTCAGCTCTTCTTAACACTGGCTCATACTTGGCATGAAACATGATAGTTATAGTACAGTGGACCGATATTTGCTAATTCAAAATTCCCTAAATTCCCCATGAAATTTAGTTAATTTTTTCTGTCATGTCTGGTTAGAAAAAACTGCTTTAAGCCAAAGATACTGACATTTGAGAGATGGAGGGTAAAGGAGTGAATAAAAGCTTCTCTTCCAGACCAACATCACTCACTAAAGGCCCATGACCTTTTCCCCTGGAAAGTAATGCAGTTCAACAGGAACTTAGCCTTAGTCCACCGAGGCATTAGCTGTCACTGCTGACCTGCGACAGAAGGTCAGCGATGGAAGACACAGCCGCAGCACGTGCTGCAGCTCCGCGTGAAGCCAGGCTGCATGGAATTGTGTCTAAAGGAGCTGCAGCCCCCTGCCCAGTGCCCTTTCCCCACCCAGTCTTATGGGCAGGACAAGCTGGTCTGCAATAGGAGGGGGGTGGGGGGTGTTACTAACAGGGATATGAACACCCCCCACCCCCTCTCCAACAGCACTGCATTGATGTATCATTCACCTCTGCTGATCTTTTTTTTTTTTTAAACATTTGTCTTTTTGTTACATATTTATACATACATATATCGCTATATAGATATATATATACACTCATCTTTTACTCTTTTTGAAATCATAAACTTAAAAAAGTTTAGAAAAATAAAAAGTTTTATGATGAGCTCTTCTCTTGTCCTCCACCCAGCCAGGCTGTCCCGGGTGAAAGCTAACTCTTCCCTCCGTAATCTGGTTGGTCATTCAAGTCTCCGTCACTGTATGATGCCTTCAGCTCACAGCCTTGGCGGAAAGGGATCCTTTTATCTTCTTTTTGTATGTTTTCATTTTTTATGTGTTTTTTGTTTCATCTCTTTATACCTTCTTGTCGTCCACTATTTAGCTGATGTCCATCTCTTCTATGGTCCCTCCATTTTCTTTTTATTTACTAGAAACAGAAAAAGAGATTGACAAATAAATGTTTCATATAAATAAATAACAGCTATTATAACAGTTAAACACTGAACTAATTGAATGATCAACAAGCAGAATTCAGTTTGAAATGAAAAATATGCTTATTGCATTCTCTTAATCGCCCAGATTTAGCATTAGGAGTAATCCTTGGATTTCATACTAAACACACACTTTGGCATTATCTCCAAACCCTAAAAGAGGGAGACTGAAGCAAAAAAAAGATACAGTAAAAGAGCTTCTGTTAAAGCTGCATATAATTAAGTAATTTTATGGTTGTGATAATAATAAGGGAAAGAGCAGGGGTTTCATGGTGAAGGCCACAAAGAGGGAGACAGTGGAATGGGGAGAGAGGGAGAGGGAGAGGGACAGAGGGAGAGGGACAGAGGAAGAGGAGAGGGACCAGAGGAAGAAGAAGAGATGCAAGGTGTCCTGGGGCGCTCGTCCTGACAGAAGCTCTCTAATTTAGGGAGATGCGGCAGTGCACTGAAGAGCCTCAGAAGAGAGTACAGGCCGACTTTAATTTTAACATCACTTTGTAGTTGCTCAGCCCTCCCTGGAGGAGCCCACAGATGTGCTCTGGCATACTGATCAAGCCCAATGATGGGCCTCTGTTCTCGACATGAGCCACATTATCTCTTTCACAGACACAGGATGGGCTCAGGCGTGCTTTCTCTTGACAAACAAGGACAGAAATAGACTATGAAAGCAGTACTACAGTCACTCCAGCAGATCAGCAGCCTGGCTCAATCCACTCATGTAGGGCAAGGTACACATTCTTTTCAAAAAGTATGAAATCGAACAGTCAACTTACAGCCAAAAACAGCAATTAGGATATAGTTTCTCTTGGATTAAGCCTTGTTCCTGCTGTGGTGAATGGCCACTAGAAATGGCTTAACCGTGTAATGCAAGTCATTTTTGGTTTATATGTTCTTTGAGGTTGTCCACAAAACTGAAGACACAGTGCTGTGTAAAGGTCTTGAATCCCCCATTTCTTTATATCTTGCTTCCAAAGAGACCTTTTACATTTTTTATTATTATTGTTGGAAAATAGTTCTCCAGGCTTCCTGAAGGTCAAAGTTTTTGGCACCACTTTCCAATGCAGTCCCTGTACTTGACCAATCTGCTTCTGCAACTGCTTCATTGTGGGATCATCCTGACAGAGAATGGAAATAAAGGCAGCCAACGTCCACAGAAAAAGCTTTAGAACGTTCTTCAATTAGTCTGAATAACTATTCCTGAAGACTAATTAAAGAAATTACCATAACGTTTCTCTAAGAGAGTTCAAGGTGTTTTGAATACCAGGAGTCATACCAGATATCGACTTCACAGTTTGCACAGCACTGTATATTTCAAAACAATGAAAACCAAATTATAGAAAATAGAAATTTGAAAAAAAATGCTGAAAATTTTATGCAAAACAGTTTTCAAATGGTTGATGTCTGGTGTTGATCTTACTGAAGTGATCATTTTACAAAATCTAGACCAATATAGTCCAATATAGACCAATAGTATTATGGCACAGAACATATTCTATGCCATAATAGTAAATATAAGTAAAATTGTCAATTTGGGTCTGGGAAATAATTATAATGAGTTAAACTTTCTGCAAAAGGCATTAAAAGCTTCTTCAATCAAGAGCTACATTTATGTACAGAGATAAACATGTTTAATTCCCTTTTATTTAGACACAAAACAGATGAAATATATATGTTTTATACACTGTACAGAACTGTAATTACAGAATTTATAACAAACTGTTAAATATAAGTAAACTTCAACTGATAGTCAATGGTTTCAACAGTGATTCAGAAAACTGAAAATGACCATCACATATTGCACATGATCTGAACAACAGCAAGTACACATTTAAAATTACAGTAGAGACAGGTTATACATATAAAAGAGGATTTGCAATATATGTGTACATACATGTATAGTTTATGCAAAAAGGTACATTTTTGCTTGTTTTTAAAAACATTTTCTAAAAATCCCCTGAAAGAAGAAAACTCATGTTAAATGGTGCAATGAAAAGACTTCATTTTAAATGACTCTTATTCCATAACTGAAGCAAAAGTGCATTAATAATGCAGTTAAATAACTATTATGTAGCAGCAATAGGAGGTTGGAGATGGTGCCTCTGTAGCTCACCCCTGCTTCTGTTGTAAAAAAGTGACTGTAATATTTCTGAATTAATATGTGTCTCTAATTGTGACGTATTGTGTGTTTTGGCCTCGTTGCAGTGCATGTCTCTTTCTCTCTGCCTGTATCTGTGTCAGGTAGCGAGGTAGGCTTGGAGGTATTTTATTTTATTTATTTATTTCTTTATTTTTCTTTGAGGGGTTTATGTGACACGTATGTGAGTGTTACTTTGACATAATTTAAAGGTTTTGTTTTTTCACAAGATGATTATTTATATGCTTGTCTGTGTTCGGGTTTTCATGATGGGAAGAACAGGTTGTACTCCTTTTATCTTGTTCAATTCACATGAAAAACACTAGGTACTGTAGTCTATATCAGAGACATTTATGGACATGCAACTACATACTATACAGATGAATCCATGTCTTAGTACCCTATGAAAAAAGGCCATGACCAGCTTCCAGGGGTCACACTACTGACCTGTCTTTGGGGAATATTGCAAAACTTTTGCCACCAAAAATGAGAAAAAGTGGATGGCAAATATGCTTTCATTTGTTACTGGCCACAGGCCCATGGTGCCATCTTACAAATGACTGCATTAACAGAGCCAATTAAATGGGCAATCTTTAATGGCACACTGCAGCATCCATGCAAGATAAAGACTTCCATCATGTCAATCTGCAAGCTTACACTTTCATTTAGATGCCAGTAAACTGTCCTCTAAGCACCCATCTCTTTTTCAGCCCTATTTAGTCTCACTCTCAGAACACTATAATCACACAAATAGCTAATTGAGCCATAATTGAGTAATAATACAGTATGATTAATATAATTCTTTGTAATCTAGATAAAATGTGATGGCCTTTACTAAGAGCCACTTAAATCAAACTAATGAGTTTCACAATTCTGCATAGATATTGCATGGGTTTATAGGATTTGTAACTGTACAGAATAACAGGCAACAGTTTATTCACTTCCCATCAGACAATACAGTATCAAGGAAACAACAAACATTATAAAAAGGCGTAAATGTTAAAATGTCTACTATTAGATTGATCTTATGGTCGTATTTTTGTGTTCATTGGTAAAAGGATGAGTCATTTAAAATTGTCTTTCACTGAAATGAAAATGAAACCAATGTCAGAGAGCAGATTAAATACCTCATATACACACATTTAAATGGCCGACTACACTGCACAGAGTTATTGAAACACATTTAGACATAATCGTCTCTCTCTTCTCGCCGGTGAAAGTAAAAAGAAATGTGATTTAAAGCCACTGTCATAGTTATATAAAAAATTCACCATGGAGTATCCTTAGGCTTGTAGTATAAGTTTATAAAAAGGTGAGCTATGGTTTACTTTGTTTCTCTAAGCTTTAAGCACTACAGTAGAGCTGTGATTCATTGAATATTCTAACACATCTATTGTCACACACAAGTATACTTCATTATATCGATCAATCTAGATTCGGCATCTTATTTTTAGAAAAATGCATATGTACACAGATGAACGAAACCCAACAGGAAACAAACAATACTGTAAAGAACAGATAGTGCAAGCCTGGGTGTAAATCAATGTTATTTACAGCTTGTGTTAGCAGATGTTTTGTAAGCGCCAGTCCAGTATTCCATTCCCACAGAGAAAAAGCTTTTAAAGTCATGAAACTTGTTTGCTAAGGAGAGCAACATTTTCAGCTTGGAGGCAGTGTGATTGCAGCTACCATCCAAAAAGCATTTACTGTGTTACAAAGCAAATAAGAATTGGGACTAAAAGATGGAACTCATTCAGCACACTCGTCTGGTGTGTCCAGGTGTTTTTTTAGGGCTTCAGCTCTTTTCCACTCAGGAAAAACAGATTGGTCTGATATGGACCTGTAAGAGTGTTCTGGTGTACCGCACAAGGATTTGACTAGAAGGTCCACTTACAAGGTACATTTGTGCCACTTTTAAATAATTCAACTTGAAATAATTCAAATAAGGCCATACGAAATTCTAAATAAAATATCTCACTTATAAATTGCATTAAAAATGTTTTTTTCCCCTCATATATACAATAAAAAATGTAAAAAATATTTCGTGAATAGCACTCATAATTCTTCTATAATGTTGTGTTAATAACTAAAGTCAGTGTTATCATTATCTCATGAGCATTAGTAAGGGCTGATTAAGTATTAGTACATCCAGTAATAAGGGGAGCTCTTGGCTCAACTGCTAACTTTATTTCTTTTTATTAAGATTTTTCCTCCCTATGGAGGAATACGATGGCCTGAGATGTGGAACGGTGTTGGAGGGGGTGGAGACCATGCTTATTTAAGTGAAATATTATGTTGTACGGTAGATTTCTTCTTCAAAGGGGGAAAAGAACTGCATCCAATCTCTGTTTTACAATGGGCTGCATGCGATTT
Organism: Hepsetus odoe; assembly: GCA_017165825.1. NCBI lineage: Eukaryota > Metazoa > Chordata > Actinopteri > Characiformes > Hepsetidae > Hepsetus > Hepsetus odoe. Next base: position 11,097,063 of record CM029378.1, read on the forward strand.
CAGACTAGCGGGAGAATGGTGTGTCTGGAGCCACAACTGCTATGGTAATAGAACGAGCAGAACGGCAGCGCTATGCGCAGAGTAAGCCTAGTGTATCTTCAAATGAGATCAGTGGTTATTGACTCAATGGTGTTATCTTTAATCTGTGGAGTAAATTGCCTTGGATGCTGCCTCTCCATCCTGGCTCTTTTCTCCCTTTCTTCTATAACTCCCTCCTTTTCGATTCCATTCGAAGAGAGCAAGCAGCTATTTACTGGGCAAGGTGTGTGTGTCAATGCATGGCTATGTGAGCTGCTTCTCAACCTCAGGGACATGATCAACGCCCTGAGCAACTCGGAAACGAGTGAAGCCCTATTTCTCACAGAGGATTATTGGCTTCTCCCACTCCTTCTCTCTCTCTCTTGCTTGCTCTCTCTTTCCTTCTCTTTTTCTCTCTCTTATACACTTCCTCTCTATATGTCCTCTAAAGGCCTAACATGTCTTATCACAGGCTGTCTGGGACTGGGGTTACACTCACCTTGGGAGAGGGCTTAACACTAGAGTTAAATCCATTAAGGGAAAACACGGCAAAATTCATATAGAGCATAACATTTTCTTTGATAACTCAGAATAATTGGCTTGTTAGGAAATAAACAAAGTGACATTATTTGGATGAAAAATGCACATTCTTGTGAAACTCGTCAGGTTAGGTTAAAGCACAGCAATAGTAGCCCAACCCAAACCTTAAAGCACACACTTTCATGAGAATACATTAAAGTTATTGGCTACTGTGTATTTTGAATGTAGTACTCTTGGATTCTGTGTTTTCCATGAAATACATGCGGAATGTTGTAAGGAAGAATCCCATAATTGGCCTGATTTTAGGGATCCTTTTTGCATTTCACAATTTTAAGAAATATACCATAAGAATACTCATAAAGAAGAATGCAGCTTAAATGACTTTTTTGATAAAACAGCTACCTTTGCACTGCAGACCTCATGGCTTACAATGTAAAGTATTTTAGTAGCTCCTAAATGGACCAAGTTTTAAAACTACATTTCTTTATTATTTATATTACTTTATAATTACTTTACATTATTTCTCTATGAGCCCAATTTCCTGAAATTTCAAAACAACCTGTTTTCTTCCCCATAATGACGATAGGATGGACAAAGAAAAATAGTTGAATAACTTTGTTTCAAGGGTAAACCTTACTCTGTCCATCTTCTAGTTGAGAGAGTTTATGTGAGTGCACTGTGACATGGTTAACTGGCATGTTCTTACCTGTGAGGAGGAACACACTGATAAGGTTCAATGGATCTTCCCAAAATTATTTGTCTTTCTCTCACACCTCCTTCAAAGGCCTCTTAAATCTTAGCTGTCTTATTAAGGTTTCTGAAACCAGCTATACATTTCTAGCCTGCTAATAATGCTGAAGAAATATATGACTTTGGTGGGACACACCAGGCACTTAACAAGTAACTCAACAGCAGATCGATACCTGAACATGTTGTTCAGTGCTGTGTGGCTCTTCGTCTCTACGAAATGTGCAGCATCTCAAGGGATGGAAAAAGCCTCTTTGTTTCTCATTTTAAACTTACTTGGCACTTTTGCCTTTATTGAGCAGTTTTATCTCCGTATTGTATTTCTGCATCTCATTGCAGCAGTGACCTTTAAGAAGAAGTGTGTGCCTCCTATTTAAACACAAGAGCAATGAATATTTCAGCAGCGTGTTGCTCTGCCTTGGCTGTCATCACTTATGCTGCACTGGGATTTCAAGATTTCATCAGCTAGAGGGTGCAATAGACCATGTAGTGGGAAAGCACTCTCCCTTTTGATATTAATGCGCTATGTTTATTTACAGAATGATATAAGAGCTAGAGATAATGGCTGTGATTAAGCATGCACTCGTACTGGGAAGTCTTGCTCAGGGCACTTGATCATGAACATAAGCTCTGCTCCCTAAAGAGAGAGAGAAGTTTGTATTGTACATACTCTTTTGTTCAGTTTAGATACTATGAATAGAATAAGGGTAAAGTTTTTGTTTCTTGTGGTTTATGGTTCCGGGTAAACAGGTCCAGAAAAAGCTGTTCTCAACAACAACAACAAAAAAAATATTATGCAAGTCTTTGTAACTATGTTCATGAGAATTGCTCTTATTGCTGATTTCCCTTTTACTGTAAATTAACTGTTAAAAAAGTATGTTTTCTTTTCAAACTTTTGTGTGAATCTGTAACAATGGAACACCTTTGGACCAAAACACACATTTGTGACAGGTGTATTCAAAAACTATATACATTAACAATCTCATAGTCAGAACTTTATAATAATATTACATGAACATCAGCTTAAATGAGAATTGAGTGAGGAGAGGGCTTGCAATGAGCATTTTTCACAGAAAATGAAATTTTGTGAATGATCTGCAATATCTGATGAGGATTCTATATATCTACTACATTAAGAAAGGTTAAAACAAACATTTGCCTGTGTTTCAATTTTTCTTCACAAATAAAAAAAAAAGGTCTAACACGAAATAAGTGGACAGCATATGAGAAGCATGTTTCTGGCCAGGTTGTTGTTTTGCACAGGTTGCTTAGTGGAGTGCCATTCAGTAATGCATATAACGTCACTGCAAGGCTCTCTCCACTCCTTTCAAACATAAATCAGCTGAGCTCATGCACATAAATCCATGGCCAGACTAAATGAGAAAGCTCATTGGACAGCACCTCTCTTCCCTCCAAGCTGTCATTCAGCCCCTCCCCTCTCAGACCACACATTTCAATACAAACAAAAACGAAACATTTTAAATCAATACACAATGATAGAAACATCAGAGAAAAAATCAGACAGAGGTTTGATTTTAAACTGAAACGTCAACGTCAGCTTGAAAGACTGTTCAAGGTAGGGTCGGTGAAAACCCGGAAGCATTTTGCTCTATTTAGCTTTCCAGGGAAGGAGGTGATGGGTTGTTTGTTTTTTGTTTGCTTTTTGTTTTGTCTGGGGATGGGTTTTCTGTCTTTAGTAGGGAGTGAAGCGACTGTACCCTCCTCTGTATAGGCTAGCCTGCAACATCAAAGATGAAAAACAAAAAGGTTCCAATCAGTATAAAGTAGATTTGTTGGATGCTGTTATCTTAGAATTTTCTTCCCTTTCTTCTTCCTTTTTCATACCAGATCCCCTGATGTTTGTTTTATAACGTCAGGGTTAATTCCATGACTAATGTATGACTGATCTGAAGAGAAATGAGTACAAATGAGTCGCGACTAAAGGAGGCCATCGCACATGTTTAACAGCGTAAAGGTGATTACAGAACTTTATCTGGGCTTAGCAACACTGCTGGAACCTAGAGGGATGGTTTTCTTTGGAGCCTCAATATAGCTGCCCTACCCAGAGGGTAGTCTGTCTCGTCTTCAGGTTTATTTGACCTGAGACATCCTATATTAATCACTTTCTCAGCACTATGTTTTAGCTGGATTGCTGTAGTGCCCTGCTGCTCTGGCCCACTGCATGAAACTTCAAAGGCTCCATCCCCAGCCTCTCCAAAACCAGCTCGGCGCAAAACACACGCGCCTTAAACGTGGCATGAATTCTCTCCTCACAGAGAGCAGGCAAAACTAACTTTCTTAACCCTCTGAGGGACTCATTATTGAATTACTTTTTACTTGAGATCTGCTGATCAAATATGATTAAATTCAATCAATTTCCCTTGCAGTGCACTCAGTGGTGCTGTCCAGCGTGGTTCCTTTAGCCGCTACCAGTTTGCCCCCCCGCACTACTCAGAGCTATGAAGAGCCTCAAGTGCCCTGTGTCTCCACAAAGTCCAAAGGAGAGACATGCTCAGGGACAGCTACATATTTTGGTGTTTTTTAGACTGGCAAATTGTAGTCATGAGAAAGGGAGGAAATTTAGAAAAAAGAGGAGGAAGAAGGAAGGAAAAAAGCAACACAGGCCACAGTTTTAATTAAGTAAATGAAGAGGGAAAAAAATGGTCTTAATTAATGAAAGCTTTTAGCTAGCAGCTGCACCGGGGAATAATTCTGTTTTGAAAATCACACGCATGTCGGCTTGGTAAATTCCAGCCATTTGTCTTAGGCAGAGTGTTTGTCCAATAAGCCTCATGGGCAAGGGGGAGGCGGAAGCGATGGAATCTTTTTTTGTCGTTCTTGCTCTCTATCTCTCGCTCTTCTTTAATCTCCCTCGGCACGCTGCTGCACGCGCATGATGGTCGTTAATCTTTGAAAATGTCCCTCACCACAACCAGTAACAAAAAAAAAATAAATACAAAAATACAAAAACAAACAAATCATATAGTTCTTTCTTTTGTGCAGATAGGAGTTTTAGAATTTTTCATCTTTGATGTTAGCTGCAAAAGCTAGCTAAAAACAAACATTAACAACAACTATCCCCACAACAATTTAAGCACACTCAAATGGAACAGAAAATGATGTGTCTGATTGCTCTAATCAGAATGAAGTGCTAAAGCTTCAGTTCAGCAGGGACGTTGAAACAGAACATCTCCTTTCATTTACCAGGGCAGATGGGACCCACTGTTCAATTAATCTGGACATACCTGTAAAGCTGAGGTCCAGTATCCTTGACCACCTTTGGCAAGTGTCAGGAGGTTTATTTTAGACACAGCTGCAGTACAAAAAGTCTGCAACCACCCCGACTTTATTTCTTCACAGATTGCTTACTTTATCTCTTGCATTGTGGAATATGTGCTCTTTGACATGTCCCAACTGTTGGATGAACTCAAGTGACATCTGAACTGTGGATGGAGCTGAGGATCTTGCATTTGGGCTGTAAAGGGGATAGTTTCATGCTGCATTATGCAGACTTACCATAGTTCCCACGCTGTACGTGGCTGCAGGTCCAATCGTGTGGTGGTAGGGGTCTGCTGTTGCATAGACTCTGCCATAACTTCATGGAGAAAAGGAAAGATTGAGACATCCATTAAAGACATCAAACCTTCAACTGGAGTACTGTGAACAGACAGCCTCTGTAAGTTTTAACTAGTTCCATTTTCTCTATTCCTATAACCTGCTCTATGATGAAAATGCAATCATCTGCTCACTGTAAATGTATGTTATAAAAGTAAGAGTGCGGGGAAAAGTGATTTCTGCTTGGTCTTTGCTGTTCAGATGTTCAAAGTTGTGAGCATTTTATCCTTCTGAGGATGTGCTAAATATTTTATTGATCAGAGAGGGAAAAATGCATGGAGAAATAAAAGAAAGGAATAGATGCAAAGACAGGAACAAAAGGAAAGAAACAGAACAGAGAGAAGTAGGAGTTTAAAGACAACAGGAGCCCTAAATGAAAGGGACACGGAGGTGGCTGCTAGAAAAGCAAGTCAGCATGCTCGGGGCATTTTTTGAATATGAGTCTGTATGTGTGCGTGTATGTGTGTGTATGTGTGTGTGTACTCGTGCATATGGTTCTCTCCATTCTGTCCATGCTCCTGTGCCCTTCCCTTGTTTACCCAGCCTGGAATGGGGGTGGCTGTTTCTCCCACTCTTTTCATTGTTGGCGGATTGGAACTAATTCCTCCAAGATGGGCCTCACTTGTTCACTTATTTATTTATTTACTCCCAACACTTCCCTTCTTCAATTGTTTACTTTTCTCCAGACACACACTTGCAAATGAGGGCCTGTGGGGAGCAGATAAGGCAGTGCGAGGCCTGGGCTGAGGGCACGGACTGAGAGAGGAGAAAAGAGGAGAGAGGGGGAAATCCTCTGCCCAGACACGGCTATTACACATGGAAATACTATCGGATCTGACCAGGTTTTTGTCATCCAGGATTATTACAACATCAAAGGTCAGGCCAGCACGAGAAAATGAGAAAGCTGAGCAGAGGGGATTTGACTGCCTGTGCTGGACCATTCTGAAACCATTCTGAGGAGTTCACCCGGGAATCCCCAGGACAGGCTGTGCAATGTGGAGCCTGGCCAGTCTGAACAAATGGGCATTACCCTGTAAAGCATCTCAGCCATAAAAGAACTACAACTAAGGAGAAGGAGAAGGGAGGAGAAGGCAGGGACGTTGTCTATTCTGAACACAAATCTTGATTATACAAAAGCCAAGACGTAAGAGGCTTACAAAACAGTAAAATCACTAAAGTTGAATTGACTCCATTAGTTTTAACTGGTAAGAAGTTGATGTAAAATCACGCTTGAAATTGAGTGCTTATACTGTACAGGACCATTTTGTTCATGGCATGTTCAAGCAATGTAAATATACTCTAAAATGTCTATTCTGGTCCAGTGGTGTACCTTAAATGTGTGCCTTAAATCTCCACAGGGAAGACAAGCATAAAGTCAAGACTGGGAGTAAGGAATCAATGCAACCTTAAAATGGAGTAGCAACAGAATATTCATTCCTCTAATGGTACTGAGAGATACCTTGAGGGACACCCAGTAACTGTTTAGTATCTTTTTTTTCTGAGAGCATACAAAAGATATTAAATAAATCAATGGTATACAAACACAGTATGCTTGAGGGAGAATGTAAGGGTGAACAGAAGAAAACACATTTTCAGGAAAAAAGAGGCTTGGGGAAAGAGAGTGAGAGAGAAAAGTGAGTGGGAGGAATGCGAGTGAGTGAGAGAAAAGGAGGTGGCTGAAATCACTGCTGCAGAATGTCAGTCTCTTCACCTGCTCTGATGTGGATCGGCGCTTGGCTCTGATAAATCTTACATTATCTGCGCTCTTCAGGCTAGCGGGCAGGGCCAGGCCTTATCGCCACTGACACGCTCAATCTCGCCTAGATTAAACCAGCGCCTGCCCTGATCCAACCTGACAGGGTCCCCACAGGTCCCAGACAAATTACTGACAGCCTGGCACCACCCACCTCCTCAAACAATCGCGTGTGCGCGCGCAAACACACACACACACACACCTACACACACACACACACACACACACCTATACACACACACACACAAAACCCTTGAGGCCTAAGATAAGTGGCCCTGGTTCAGAGAGGTAAGCTCATTCAGGTACAAGAGTACATACTTATCTAAGATAGTAATACCAAGGGGTTTCTAGATGTCCAAATGTTTTTTCACAGATTCATTTCAACATTGTGAGAAAGTAATCTTAAATAGGACAGTTCTGCCTCTAATCAAATAGCTCTTTTCCATTGGACAATGTGGTTCGACAAAGTACAGTAACTGATCCAAAGTCAGCACTTACTAATACATTCTGCTGAATCTGAATCTGAATGTTAATGATTTAATTACTACTGTACTAATGTGTTCTAACGTTATATATGTAAAGAAACACCATATGTGAGGACATCTGGTAAACACAATGAAGCATTAAAAATCTGACTGAAAACAACAGATAGATGTAATAGCCCCTCCCTGAAAGAGAGGGTTCTTTGGCACTCTTACCTGTCACTGTAAGCGGCTGCAGCTGCTGCGGCGGGCTGGGCATACCTGTATGCTGCATAGCCACCCTGTCAATCATGGGAAGCAAAACATTAGGTACAAAAAACAAGAAATACTTGTATGAACCATGGTCCACCAATGAGCTAAAGACACAGTTCTCTTATAACCAAAAGCTTTTACAAACACAAACTGGAAAAAAAATTCAACAAGTTGAATTAAACCTTTTAATGCAAAAGAGAAAGGCGGATTTGTACATAGGAGTGCTGTGCATAGGTATTTTGACAGAAATTTGTGAGCCTCACTGAGCTATGCTTATTCATGAACCCCTTAATTGAAGTGTGATTCATTTATATTTCTCTTGGAAAAAGTAAGCCTTAATGTGTAAATGAATGCAACATTAAAAAAGTTAAGTTTGAAAAAGTTTGCTCTTTAGATTGTTAGATTTTCTTTAACAGCTCAAAGACCCTTGATGGAATTAGCTCAGTAGACCTCAATAAGGTCACACATGGCTAACTTGGCAAAACTCAATGGTGAACCACACAAGCCCATTTACCTGTCTACTCATTGTGCAGTGATAGTACTACTATCTTCTATATCCCTGTTTGCAGCACATCAATCCAATCAATTGTAATGGCAGCACTGGGTGCTTATCGATCAGCATTTTAAGTGGGAATCTGGTATAAACATTTAAAACCAGTCAATGCTTGCCTACTGTGAATGAACCAAATGGAAGATTTGGCTGAGGCTATCGCAAGGTCTTTTAATTAATGTGGCTGACCAATACAAATCCTTTGTAGCAATGCCCGAGAGAGTTGTCCTGACACAGAAAATGTGCTCCACAGAAGCCAAAGCATGGTAGACACTAAATATTGCTTGTATAAGCATTAGATGACATCTGACAAAGCCAGTAATTGCTCCACATAAGCTTGCTATTAATAGGCGTGTTGTAAGCAGCATCAAATATCATTAGCCAAGATTGTTAGCCACCAAAGAGGATCAGTCCACTTGGTGTTTTGCAGATAACAAAGCCCCCTTGAAACAAGTTTTCTTGGCAAATACAAAACAAATATGCTTTGCTCTACAGCAATGAATGGACTTACTTTCAGCGAGTAAGTATCTTTATTGTTTGTCTAAATTTCTATTAAAATTAAACTTCTCCATTTTTCAATCTTCTTTTGGTTATTTCATTCTCTGACATCTCTTCCCTATTGAACAGTGGCAGTGGCAGGGAGTATTCCAGGCTGAACATGGCCTCAGATACAAGAGTGCACACTAAATTATAAATGCTTTCATTTATTTTTCAGCAGCGGATTAATGTCCAATAGTACTCTGCTAAGATCAAATGTTTAGCTGCTGGAGAGCAAGGGAGAAAAAGAAAATCAGGTCACTGTAAGAACCTTGTATAGATTATATGGAAGTCTCCCTCTCTTTCACCACCCCACTCAGCTGCTATCAAACTTTTTCAATTTTAAACTTCTGGCATAGAACAGTTTTCTCACTCAGTTGCTATTAAAGGTTTTAAATTTAAAGCTGTGCTGACCTGGGAGGTCTGAAATGAAATAGTCAGAGCTCTTTGTGTAGCTTAGTCTCCCATGGTGGGTCATAAAAACAGGGCAGTTCTGAGTTTGCAACTGAGCATGAGGTTCATGTTAAAGCAGCTCTAGATATCTAGCTATGGGTCTGCAGCTTTTGTTCCAAACACAACATCCAGGGATGGGCATCACTGCTGTCATGGCTGGTTTGCCCTCCTTCAGATCTGAAAGTTGAATTCATTTCCATTTTTACTCTAGTGACATAATCCTGGATAGGGAGGCATGCTCTCTCACTCCCTCTGATCACCTGACTGTCTAATACTTTCTGACATTCTGTCAGGAATAATAGTGCCAAGGCATCGGGCTGGCATGCAATGCGAGGCCTTTTGGCTACATTTTAATATGAGCTGAGAGGAGTGGATAAAAATGCACTGCACAAAAACAAACAAACAAACAAACAAACAAACAAACAAAAAAAAATCTAGTAGCTAGTTTATCCCATGTGATACAGAAAAATCAATCAGCTTTGGCAACAGAGGGAACACAGGAAACTGGAGCCAAGCATTGGGTTCCAGTTCACTCAAAATCATACAGACCATTAACCCCTTCTTTCTAAGGGATATCACAGGTGGCTAATAAATAGTTATATTGTCTCAGTTTCACATCCTCAAGCAACACTTTTTTTTTTTTTAAGTCTGACCAATTTTCAAAATCTGCTAGCTCAGACTCCAACAATGACATGATTATATGACGCTACTAATGCTGAGAGAGTGAAGACTAGCATGTACTTCTTACAAGCCATGTGAGCCACTATCCCATCTTTTCTATTGCCACTAACAAATCATAACTTCAGTTATGCAGTTCAATGCAGCTGAAAGAAAATGAATAAGAAAAGAGCTCTTTAAAACAGTCAAAAAACAGTTGAAGGAAAGGGTTAGAAAATAATTGACTCTGATGATTGGTTAACCCAACACCACTGCTTCCACCACCCGAGAGCCACCTTAAGAAATAATTTCAAAGAAAGTTGCAGCGTAGTCATTTGACTATGATCTGTATTTTATAAAGCTTAAAAAAAATTTTTTAACTAATAAAATTGCAATACTAATAAATGACCACAAACCTCTGCCATGAAAAAAAAAACATTAAAGAAGAAGATTAAAAGCCAGGATCAAACAGGTAAAATACAGGCTGCTCTGAATAACCAAAATGTTGGTTCAGATGAGATGCTTTAGCATTGTGTGGTTCTAGCATGTTACTATAGCATGGAATGGCATGTACAGGAGACCTCAACAAGGCTCTTTGTGGCAATGAAAAGGCTGTCCTTGTGTACTTGTGCAAGATAACCCAAGCTGACCCTGGCCTTATGAAAGATTCAACACCAGCTGTTCTGGCATAGAACAGAGATAAGAGAAAAGCAGTGCTTGAGAGAGTTCTCCATCAGTAATTTTGGCATGGGAAGCAAGGGTGCCAACCCATCCCGCCTGGCACTGCAGTAAGAAAAACCATGGCTACAAACACCTGAACAAACGATTTCAGACCTGGGCTTAGTTTCTGCATATACAGTGAGCAGAAAATAAGCAAGAATGTAAAAGGGTGGAAAAAAAATACTCACATAGATCTCGGCACCATAGAAACCATCCTGGTAAACCACACTGTGAGGGGAAAAAAACAAAACCAAAATAACAAAGCAGAAAGCATTAGTGTAGAGCAGCTGCACAACTTAATTTTCTATAGAAACGGAAGAATAGATATCATTACTACCAATGTATGTACTTATTCACCAGATAAAACAATGCACTGTTGACTGAGATGAGAAAAGGCTGAAGCAATTGAGAAATGATGGCCATTTTCACACTGAAGAGTAATTTTATGCTCTGTTAGGAAATCCCTATTGTTTTCTGATGGCCTCTGCTCTGTTACAGGGCTGATGTGCCAGCAGGACTTTGTGGTTCAGTTCATCATTCGGCTGTGACACAAATCAATTTAATTGTTCGTATCAGGGCAATTCAAGTTAACGGTATTGTGTCTGTAGCTGGGAATGGGCTTTTGATTATCTCAGACAGAAATACTAGTACTAAAGTTAGCTCAGGGTGTGATAATAACTGATTTATAGTGACCACGGCTTGTCTTTGGTTAAAAAAATACTGTGGATGGCTGAACAAATAAACCGTGTGTATAATGTTGTGAATATGTAATGGAAGTTGGGTTAACTCACGCTCCATATGCAGGAATTGGAGGCGGTGGAGGTGCAGCACGGAACGTGTTGTAGACTGCACGACCCCGGCCCCGCAAGTGGGCACCCCTATACGCAACTGTGGCCCCTGTGGTTGGGTATGGGAAGCCCGTGACTGCAGAAAAAGAAAAGAGGAAAGAAATGGAGGTGATGGAATAGGATAGAAAAGGAGAGGAGAGGAGAGGAGAGGTGAAGAGAAGAGGATTTAGTTTTAATTTCTTAGGGTACAGCTAGCATTCAACTCTGAACCACCATCAACCATAGTGTGTTCAGACACAACATTCACTGTTAAAACCAAAACAGCTCCCTTCTGAGATAAACTGCTGTGTCAAGTTGATGACACAACACATCAAAGAAATAGTGCTTTGCCATTAAGGCGGTGGAACAGCTCAGGAGTCATTTTTTAGGTCAGTTAAAGACTATAAAGACATACAGTTCCTTACACTTAAAGGTGCATGAACCGCATTAGGCATCTCTTATCTAGGAAAACCTTGCTTGTGTCTGTCTATGAAACCTTGAACATGGGAAGTGGGTATATATGTGTGTGTGTGTTTGGCAGCTCTCCCGCTCCAGTTGAGAGTGTGCGAGGCAGGGGAGGTGGTAGGCTGTTGTAGGTGAGACACAATGTGCTGGCACATGGGGCTAAAAGAGCAGATGGAGCGTATTGTTTTGAGGTGCAGTCACAGCCCACCACCATCGCTCATCTCACCCTCTACGCACTCCACACACAGCACCGCTGGGGCCTCGGAGGCCGAGAGGGGACGAACCAGGGTCAACACCAGAGAAAGGTACGGCCTGATTGTGTGTGTGTGTGTGTGTGTGTGTGTGTGTGTGTGTGTGTGTGTGTGTGTGCGTGTGTGTGTGTGTGTGTGTGTGTGTGCGTGTGTGTGTAAGAGAGAGAGAGAGAGAGAGAGAGAGAGAGAGAGAGAGAAAGTAGAGACTGGAGACTTAAAAGTTAATTGAAAAAAGTAGAGAAGACTAAGAAGTTGAATAATGTCAACAGGACAATAAAACGAGAAGTGAAAATGAAAAAAGGATTTAAAACAGACCTGAAATATTCTGAATAAATGAGAAGACAGATGACAGAGACTGACGAAGTGGAGAAACTGTACCATCCTGAGTGTCTCTTTAACCTTCAGCTTCAGTGCATGTGGCCTTCATGCACCAAGGGTAAGGTCATAATTACCCCTGGTACTGTGCAAGCAAAACACTTCATGACTGTGAACCCAGCTTCTTCTCATTTATGCACCATCCTTACCGTGCTCCCCTCCCTGTCCCCGAGGACCTTGTCAATTATTTACTTTCCCAGACACAGCCACCTTTTCTCCCTTCTAAACTTCACCTCATTCATTATCAGCAGCTAGAAAAGACTTGCAAGCAGCAGACAGGGAATGACAGAACATTCTGACAGTAGATCAGAATACTGATCACTGGTAATAAATTCATTCTACAGGTACTTACTCATGTGGTACACTTGCATGCATTCAAAAAAATATTTGTCAAACGTATAGCATGGTCATTACAGACCCACTTTGCAGCCAATGTAAAGAATAAAAAAAAAAAAAATAGAATTTTCCTTAACTTACATCTTTTTTTCTCATGTAAAATAATAATTTTAGACATATACCTAGTAAGAGTCCCAGTGCTTTATAATAATTTGTTCTAATAATTTTGCTATTGTTGTACTTCTATCTACGTTTCTAATATTCACCAAGTATCAGTGGTTTGAGGACATTTTAATAAATCAAAATAAACCCTGCAGATTACCACCGAAGGTGTACTTAACAGTGTACTATAGCTATAGTTTTATGTAGGAATTTGTATAACATAATGCTTCACAAGCAAGTATACAGTAGCGCCTTATGATAACCTGGCATCAGTGCCTTTTACATCAGGAATTCTGCTGACATCAGTAAGCACACTAAAAGACAGTGTTTGCTGTGAAGCATTTTTTAACAACAACAATCATTCGTTTCGCGGTACTTGTATTTATGTACTCGGTATTGTATTTATGTAACCCGATTATTTTATTATTTTCACTGAAAGTGAGGCCCAACTGCTTCATCAGATCTGCTACATGCCCAGAAATATCCAGACACCTGTAGCAGACTAAGGTCATCATGGCCAGAGCTATAAAAGACTCCCCAGAATTGAGCTGTGCAGCAGTGAAACTACATTCTCTACAGTGATGAAACACCTTTCATTGAGTTAGACTCATCTTGTATTTAACTATAATGCTCTTGTGACTACATGCTGCAAAATCCTCAGAGCAATGTTCCATCATCGAGTTTAAATATGCTATAAAGGGAGATAAAACACCTATTATCCTAAGAACATTTAGTATTTCTTCAAACTTGACCTAAAATTTTGGATTTGAACATTGTCACCTTAAATATAGCCATTGAGTAGCTCCTGAAATAAAAGCAAAAAGAGCCCTGTTCTGCTGTGGGGAGGTGTGCAGTGGCCTTTTGTGTGATGTAAAAGAAAGACAGATGGCAGAAGGTAAGGAGTTTGCTCTTTCGTTTTGATATAGAGTGGAGCTGTTGACATTTTAATTTGTCCCTCCTAAGCTATGGATGCCAGTGTTAATATGCCAAACAGCAGTGGTCTGTGATATATACCAGGCCATGGTCAATTTATCCAGAATTCCCTTTGCATGCACTGCTCTTATTTTCCTTTTGATTTTTCTGTGTGCATTATGTGTGCTATGACGTACATAAATGTAATCTCATAATGAGCTATGGGTCTACATGCTGCACTGATTCAATAATAACCCATAAATCACTGCAGCCAGTTATGACACCCTGTAAAGCCCATGCAACAGCAAAACTATACGTGTGCATAAATTGACTAATACCGCATATGCTGCTGTTATTTTAATGTGAGAGGTAGCAAGATTAAAAGCAGGACCAATGTCTATGTACATGTATACATTTATTTACAACCAAAGGTGTTAGAAAAGTATTCATCAGGAACAAGAGACGTGATGCTGTGCATTTGGTCTAGATATGACAATGGTTCTATAAAGCATCACATATGTTGTGCTCTTTTCATGCCATAGAACAATCAAGCTGCAGAAACCTGCATGCTACCTAGTTATAAAACAATACTAAGCCACTGTTTTAAACGACTGATTGCCTCAAAAATGCTTTTGCAATAAAATGGCTAGAAGAAGCACACAAACTAATAGGTTTGTACATGAATGTATGCCAGACTTACTCATGTGCAGACACACACCCAGAGAGAAACTGACAAAATTACTTTGTAACAACAGATGAGGTCACCCCTGACATTGTCTTTGCAGAGTTGGATCAGTGAAACATGGCTGTGAGTCAGACACACTTGGAAATGTTTTAGCATCTATTTAAAAATACAAAAATGGCACTATTAATTTTTCCCTCCCATCTACTTTGCATTTTAATCTTATTTGTTGTGTTGGGCTCAACATGCTGCCAAGCGCTGAATACATTGGCTGCAGACGCAGTCAATCAATCAATATTACATTTCCCCCATTGTCCTTCATGCATGTGTACTCTGCGCAAGCTGACAGACTCAAGAGAAAAGACCTAAGATTACACAATTAAGTTCCCCAAGCAGGGGTCAGCAGCTCAGCCCTCAGTCCAGGCTTAGCTCTATCTACTCTGCTTAGATTGAGAAGAAGAGGCAAGTGAGAATGAGTGGGGTAAGGAAGTGAGGGAGAGAGGGGGAGAGAGAGCGAGAGAGAGAGAGAGAGAAAAAGAATAGGTTTGGATATTTGAAACAGGGAGATTGAGGGGGTGAGGGGTGATTAGAATAGGACAGAGAAATAAGAGAAAAGTGATGGAGGAGGGATAGAGGAATAGAGGGATGGAAGGATGGAGGGATGGGCTGGCAGCGGGAGGGAGAAGCCCGACTTCCCTGGAAGAGGTTAAAAGCAGGCAGTCACTGGCCCTCATCCGTCATTCTCCTGAATGGGATTTGAGGACAATAAACCTGTAGCGCCAGGACGAATGGAGACGGAGTGCGCTGTCAGCACCGCACGATTTATGGTGCCCAATTTCGCTGATCTCCCGCACAGAAACTAGGACTGATAAACAGTGATTAATCACCTTTACATCCGATTTCAGTCCCCCATCCCCCAAAGTATATTAAATGTAGCCATAATTATTCCACAGGAAATACATAGACCACCTCTTTATTTATTTATTTATTTATTTATTTATTTTTTTGCTTTTTGAAAGGCATAGAGGAGAAAGTACAAGCAGACAGGAGGAGGGTCATTTTGGACCTGCAGTTGGGCTTTTCGAGAAAATTCCTTATTTAGTCAGGGAAATCTATATCTTATTTCCATTTTTTAGCTGCTCCACCACTGTCCCTGGGGAGCAGAGGAGGCATATGGTGTCGTTTAGGCTTGGCAAACTTTAGTGGCGTGTTAAGACGACGTGAAAAATTAGCATCCAATAAATCAAGCATGCTGGCTTTCTCAGCCAAGCCGCTGAAATGGTGGACCACAGTAAATCTGATGTGATGAGTTTTGAGAAGGTTTGTGTATGTACGTGTGAGTATGTGTGTATGGTGTAGGAATGGTGAATTTTAAAATCAAAGAAAAGTATGTGTTATAATTTTTTTATCACAGAGGGACAGTTTACATTCACTCACCCACTCAAATATCTGAGCATGATTTACATGCATGTTGAAGGAATGCATGATGGTCTGCATATTGCACTAACCATACAACAGCAGTATTGTATAGTACTGTTACTATGGTATGCCAGTAACTAAAAATGCATGGTTACTGTAATATTACATTATCCATACTAGTGTGGTACTGTATAATTATCTAGTGTGGTACTGTATAATTATCTAGTGTGGTACTGTATAATTAATTAAAGCCATATAGCAAACTGTATTTAATTATAAATTACCACGTATCGCTGCTATAGCCTTCACACAGTGGTAAAATGGTAAGTATGCTTGTTTGAGCAGATGATTTGGGGAGTGGGGTTTTGAGTAATAATGATGTGTAACTGATTATGTGAGTATCAGCAGGAGTGTCAGACTGGACCACTGAAAAAAGTGCATGGAAGAGGTAGTGGATATAGAAGGAGAGAGGGAGAGGGAGGGCAGAAGAAAAAAGGAAGTGGGAAAGGGGGAGGGAGAAGGAGTGAAATGAAAATGATAAATGACTGCTTTCTGTCACAGACGGTTATTTAGAGGTTCGCTGTAAAGCTGTCCTGGAATGAACAGATTTTAGTCTAATGAGCAAAAAGGCAGGCCGTTAAAGTGGTGCGATGTGCTCAGCACTTCTTCCAAATGAAATAATACCATTTCCCCCTCATTAGGATGCAAAGGATCCAAAGAGCACACAGCAATAAAGAAATCAAGAGAGTAGAGGAGGAAAAAAAAAACACAACGATATGACACAAAGTCAACACTCTTCATTTAACTAAACCAGCAAAGTTCCCTAAAGTGCTGTACACATGCAAGACAGTAAGTAAACAAAACAGGGTCTTGTTTTCTTCTTATCAGCTAGTTAGCAACTAAAAGAAACAACACTGCAGGAGCCAGCAGACCTTGGTGAAATGAATATGATGGCAGGTAGCGCAAAAAACAGATCAGTCTTGTAAGGCCATTCAAAAAGAATAACTTCTTTTCTGCTCATTTGTGCACATAAATACTAAATTAAAAGTTTGCTAGTGTGGGCAAAGCTATCACCATGACCTCAGATTTTATTAGCAGAGAATACAAAAAGCCTTAAATATTGCAGCTGGTACATAGGTTTTTGGTTGAACTGATAAACCCGAATGTAATTTACCTGCATAAAATTCAGGACCATAGACAGCTCCCACCACTGGGTTCAGCTTCCAGCCTATAAAGAACAAATATTGAAACAGAAAATTAATGTTTCGACTTAATGGCTTAAGCAAGTGCTTATTTTGATAGAACTTTTATTTGGTGGAACTCTAAATGGGGTCACGAAAGCACAGAGGGGTAATTCTCTAAAAAGAAGGAAAAGACATATGGGTTTGTAAAGATAAAGGAATAAAAGGAGGGCAAAAGCAGGGGAAGGGGAGAAGAAAAGATTAGATGATATGACTGAAGAATATTGAAGGCAACATTAAGTTAGGGAAGACCATTGGAGGAGACTGCAGTTAAATAGTGAAGAGTGATAGAGAATAGAGAGAGAGAGAGAGAGAGAGAGAGAGAGAGAGAGAGAGAGAGAGAGAGTAGAGTCCTGTCCAGTGTACTGTCAGTGATGAATGGGGGCTGTAAAATGGCCTCCATGCTCTCTCCTGATTGGTTGACTTGAACAGTGCTGGGGGGTCTGTGCGCTTTTTTTTCTGTCTCTCACTCCCCCTTTTCTCCCCCGTTTCTCTCCTTCAACAGTCTAGAGGAATGAGTTTCAGTGAGCTCTGTAAACGGACCTGTGTGTCTGTGTGACCCTTAGATTTTCCACATGGTCTATTTGGCATAGTAGCTGCACCTAATTTTGATATGGTGGTCTTGGAAGTGTTGGAAAAACAGGCACACTGGCTTTAACTTGGGCTGTAGCTTTGTGGATGGTCTGCATGCGTTTAGTATGGAAGCACATTGGGAAGACATTACCATTCAGAGTTGTATATAAATAAAGGGACCAATCCGAGTTCTGCCCACAGAGGTGTTTTTCTTTAGCAAACCTTGTAAGGTTGGACATGTCTCACAGAACACTGCTAACAAATAGATACGGGTGTTTCACACTCCCCAGACAAACATATTTTTGAGCTTTCCGGTCAAAATCATACACTTCGAGGCTATTTTGTTGTAGCTAATCAGGTTTGTCTCCATAGAGATATAACAAAATAGAAAGACATATTACTCACTTTGTGTATGTTTGAGTTACTTTTTTTGTAGGGTGTAAGAAGGTTTTTACCAACTGCCAACCTACCAACAGTTGCTATTTGTGGGCAGAGCAGGGATAGTTCAGTTCTTTATGAATGCAATGCATTGAAAGGGACTTACCATTTGTGTAGGGATTAGCTACTTTTTTGTTTGTCATTACTCTTGCTGTTGCATTATTTACCTGCATGAAAACACAATCAGCATGGTGTTACAATCAGTTATTTTAAGGAAAAAAAGGTGGCCTAGCACTCAAGATGCAATATCAGAGTTCGGAAGAGAGGATGCACATTCTATCTCTGTATATGCATACAAATCACCAGTACAACTGTTGCCATGCAACATATAAACAGTTCAGATCTTCAGCTAATCCAGAACAGAGTAACAGAGTAATTGAGAAACCCCTATGAGCAAAAAACAAATGCAAAAATTAGAGACTTTTCTCAGCATCTCCACATTGTCTAGACAGAGGTAGTTTAGCAGAAACTGACCCTTAGGCTTAGGTTTCATGAGCTTTAAACTGAGGCTAAGGTAGAAGCAGTCATTTTGCATGAGCTCTGCTGACAGTCTGCAACAGAGAGCATAAGCGCTTTTCCTGGAGGTGGGGGCTGCCGTGGGAATTCAAACATGGCTGCTGGCAACAGGAACCATGTTAGTATTTCACCCCCGTGTTAATTAGCGTTAATAGCTTTCCTTTCCAAAGGGCCACTGGAGGTCATTTAGCTTTAAGACACAACTGGCCTCGACTCTCCCTTGATATATAGGCCTTAGTATTGTTTGTACATTATGTGAATTATCTTAATTGCCCTATGGAAAGTCTTAATAGCATTGTGGAAAGGGAGGATGTGTGTGAGAGAGAGGTAGATTGAAAGTGTGTGTGTGTGTGTGTGTGTGTGTGAGAGAGAGGTAGATTGAAAGTGTGTGTGTGTGTGTGTGTGTGTGTGAGAGAGAGAGAGAGAGAGAGAGAGAGAGATAGCACTGCATGTGCCCTGGAGAATGGGGCACATAACAGGAGAAATAAACCTTGTCCGTCCTTGTCTGTTTGGGGTAAACAAGTGAGATTTAAAGCAATGGCAGCAGCACTTTTGATTTCCTGAGCTGGGCTTAATTAAAACGTATATTTCCAGGGGCAGAGCAGAAGCCTGGCACACACGCATATATATATATATGTTTTGCAAGCGACAACAAAAAAGTTCAGACAAACTTGCACATATACATTAGCAAGATCAAACCATTTGCTGCACTTACATATCAAATAGTGCTCTGATCTGATCCTACAACCACACACCGTACATCATTTTAAATTCTTTATTTGGCCCAGGTTAGTAATAATTCATACTGGGGCCCAGGCATGGGATCATTTTTTTTTTTTGAAAAAAAACAACATCAGAACAAAATCATGCACGCTTACAAGAACTTGGTGATTTCAATACAATATATGTACAAAGATGTGATGTAGCTGTGGAACTTACCCATTTTTCGGCATGTCCCAAAAACACACATATATTTAAACAAATACACCCTGATCAGCCACAATATTTAAACCCCTAATAGGTGAAATCAATAATATTTCTCATCATAGTGGTACCTGTCAGGGTAGATGTATTAGGAAGCAAGTGAACAGTCTGTTCTTGACAAGGGCCAAATTGTGATTACAGCTTTCCATTTATGGGGCTGCATAGCTCCACACTGTTCATGGTACCCGAGTTGACCTCTGTATGCCATTGAAAGTGCCTGTAATGGACTTCTGAGCATTCAAATTGGATAGGCAAGCAATGGAGGCAGCATGATTCTCTGGGCAAACTTTGGATTCTGGCATCCATGTTGATTACTTTACATGAACCACTTACCAAAATATTGTTACACACCAGCTAACCCCCATGTTGATGATATTCCCTAATAGGAGTGGCCCCTTTCAGAACCCCTTGACCCTGCAATGGAGATCCTCACCTTGCAATTTACAACTGTAACTGCTGTTTTGGTGTCCTGAGAGGGACCTACACAATATTAGGCAAGAGGTTTTAATGTTATGGCTGAATGGTGTTTATACACATGCATCGTGCAAACAGACTTTAGGTCAGGTAGTGCATTATTAGAGCAGAGAAAAGAAAGAGAAGGCAGGCAAGCACCAGTAGACAGAGTATGGGAGGGGTTTAGGACTAAGGAATTAGGAAAGCACCTCGATTTTGCGTCCCTCTACGATTGTACCATTTAGCTTCTCCCGTGCACGATCTGCATCTGCACTTGTTTCAAAAGTTACAAAACCAAAACCCTGATGGTGATGTGAGTTGGCCAAAATGAACAGCCACAAAATAAAGGGAATGATAAAACAAATGAATCCAGAGGGGAATAAAAAGGGAAGGAATGAAAGAGTGTGCGAGAGAGAGAAAGAGAAAGAGAGAAGGGAAAAAAAAACACACTGTAAGCAGAGTTGCAAGAAGAAAAATGGTAGGCATTAGTCACAGGTGAAATTTCAATCTTTTAGAGTGAGGTCTGGTGGACAGGAAGGAATTAATGACGTGTAATCAGCAGAAACTATAGCATGTGCCATTCTAATAGCTGGCAGAAAGAGCTGATCAGTGCAGATTTGTGTATTTACATTGATGATACATGTACTATGAACCCTATGAAATTTGAAATTCTCCACTACTATTTACTTTGTGGACATTTTGTTCTCAGTCCAAAATTGCATTGAGTGAAAACGTGTGACAGGAAGGTTTGATACAAAACCAATGATATATGTTAACTCTGAACTAAGACTAGATGTCTTAAAATAAGCTTTGTCAACCTAGCTGCATGCACATATGCAAATATGACCTCAATTTGCCTGCAATTAATATAAGTTTACTTGAAGACTTAGCAGGTCTTAGCATTTCTGTGCTACATGCACCCTGTATAACCTCATGGGTACACAAGCACACACACATAGTCTTACAGGGAAGAGCCCTCTTCATCTTCCCCCCTTTGGCTGCTGTCAGCTGTGAATTATGGCCAGCCACAGCCCAAACACCATATCCTGCGCCGGCTATTAGATATGCACAGCAAACAAGAGCGCGGAACAGGCTCCGGCCTTTTAGTTCATATACACTGTGCAAGTATGGCCTGGTAATTGCTTTGGGAGATAATGCATGAGAGTGGGTGTCTGGCAGTATGATCTTGTATGCACACGTCACATTGCCTTCTTCACTTCTGCCATAAATATAAGTCAGCAAAGTCTTTCTAGTGCCAACCAAAATGATAAAAATGCATTTAAAGCTGTGAGGAATATAATGCCTTCTGACATTTTGCACTACTATGTTCAGTACTTATGTCTTACCCCACTGGCTTTATTACAGTATATATACAGGAATAATTGAAAAAGTCTGATTTTATGGCAACTGTTACAGGTTGGACAAGCTATACAAAAACGTTGGCAAAAATCCATTTCTAATGTGGATTGCAGCAAAATGTCTTTTTTGGCTGCTGAGAGGTGCAAGTGTCTATCCATTGTCCCTATGAGGGGAGATTGTGAGTTCGATGTGGGGGGGTGCTGCAGCCATTCATTGCTGGGAATTCAAGAGAGCACTATTGGCTTTGCTCTTTCAGGGTGGGTAGGATGCTCCCTTCTTTCCGCACATCTCTCACAGCAAGATGCTAGCCAGCAAAGATGTTGGCTGAAGGAACAGAATCTGCAGCCAGTGATCTCCTACAAGTGCATTGCATTATCCAATGATGTTACTTTAGCAGTGCTTTAAAAGATGCAGTGGCTGGTTTCAGAGGACTCCGAAGAGGCACATGCTACCTCTAACCCTCCCTGCATTGGTGTCTTCTGATGGGAAAGTTCTTTTTAATGGGTGGAGACTTAACAAAACTGGCAAGAAAATCAGTGAGTAACGTGGGAAAGGTCACACTGTTAAATTAGACTGATAGGCTGTGTAATAGAAGAATGCTAGAGTTTAATGCAATGTAAGCTTTAACGTAATTTTATTAAGTGCATAGTAATTTCTACCATTACACATAAGGCTTTCCCAACAGCTGTTATGAATTTTGTGTGCAGAGCATTGCTAGGTGAATTGGCTCACAATGGCTAAACAGTGGAGGCACTATTTCCCTGCTATTCAAGAACTGAGTGGCAGAGGGAAGAACTCAGGGAATAGAGAAGCCTTCCTCTGGGAAATGAGTCCTGGGCAAATAGGAGGGAGTGTGTGTCTATCTGGAAGAGTGCTTTTAAATATCCCTAACAGCTAATGCATGAGACTTCAGTGACTTGAAGAGATGAGTCAGTTTATATCAGCATATGACAGCTCTAAAAAGAGAATCTGTGCACTGGTCAGACTCCCACTTTACTGAATTATAACTGGGTGAGTTGACTCTAACTCAGCTGAATCCATTCACTTGTCTCTGCGCACAACTGCCTTTCAGAGAGTGTGTCTTTGCACACTTCAAATGTGCGTGTGTATGTGAGTGAGTGAGAGAGTGAGAGAGAGAGAGAGAGAGAGGGAGTGAGTGAATGTGTGTGCTATGCATGTGTCACTTTGTGGCTGCTGTGTGAGAGCTGTAATTACTCGGCTCATGAAGGGGAGAGGGGACCTGTGAGGAAGGGTGTAGGTAGAGAGAGAGAGAGAGAGAGAGAGAGAGAGAGAAATGTAGTGACAAAGAGCTGCTCTTCCAGCTGACTTACCTTAGAGCCCCGCTCATTAAAAATAATTTCCACATCTAAAATTTTCCCAAATTGCTGCAGAAAAGAAAGGGAGATAAGGAAAGAGAAAGAAGAAGAAGGAAGAGAGAAAGAGAGAGAGAGAGAGAGATGAAGAGAGAGATGAAAAGAGAGAGAGAGAGAGAGAGAGAGAGAGAGAGAGACAGAGAGAGAGAGAGACAGAGTAATTAGAACTCATCTCTTTTGCACTTTGTCAGGAAACTTGAGCACTTGATTGCAGAGCTAACTAAAATAGAATACCCACTGCTCTATGGAAACTACTCCCATAGTGTAGCAGCTCCACCAAAAGTCGCTCTCTGCTGGACTAAAATTACACAGACAAACAGAATTCACAAACACTTTTATCAGTGGCCAGCCATCGGAATGTGCTAAATGGAGCTAGCTGATACGGCTGGGCTTGTGGTGAGAGGGAGAGGGAGAAAGGTCCTCTCTGTGCACTGTGGAGGAAAAAAGAATAGGCCATTCTGCTGATGGGCGAAAAATTTTTAAAAGATCACAGCACTAGCCTGCTGTGTATGCACCAGTGCTCTTAATGACAGACAATGCCTTGTTATTTTCTGTGGTGTTTTTGACTGATAAAAAGGCTGGCCGAAGCCACGGGAGAACGTATTTCTGGCATGAGTTAACACCCAACACCCCCTCTCAATTAAAAAGGATAATTGGACATAGAGGAGCCATCATAGGCGATGATTTGTTTATTATCGCTTTGATGAATGCCGTCCTCGTAATTACCTGTCACATTGGTTATTATTTTCCAGCCATTTGCCCTCCATTCCGCATCTTTATCTGATTGTCATTCTCATGCCCCTGAAATGCCCAATCCCTCTTTTTTATTCGCTAATTAGCATTAGCCAGCAGGCACTGACCACTCCCTCATAGACAGGGTATGGGCTGGGAATTGTTTTTGGAGACAGTGTGAGGTTTATGGATTTTTGGCCTGGCCACTGTCCAGGAAAAGAGGCCCAAACTCTCCACCAGCGTTGGCCTTTGACTCAGAGTAGTGCTGCCCTGGAAAGCAATGGCCTTGCCACATCGATGATGACTGCAATGCTTCTTGCATAGACAATCATGGTGGAGAAGCACATGGGTGGTCTAAAGGTAAAGAGTGTGAGGGCAGGAGGGACTGTAGACTGATGAGGGCTGATAAAGGTCTCCTCTGCTGGAAGGAGAACAGGCCGCACTTTGTTAACCCTGCTTGCCTTATGCTAATCAGAAGCCTTGGTTAGATATCTCCACCATGAGACCTTGAATCAAGCAGCTTTATTTCAATAAATAAATAAACATGCCAGTGTAAGCCAAAGCAAGGTCACCTGAGTCAGGATAAGAGGAAACTAAAAAGTAGTGCTCCGGAACACTCTACTCAGGCTTAACTAATAGGTAGGATGACAGCTCTGGAAGTGAACAAAGCTCTTGGGATCACAGCTTAGAAAGAACTCTTACAAGTGTGTAAGTACATTGTAAATCCAAAGGTTAAGGTTTTAAACATGTGTTTTAAATGTCACTGGGTTTAGTTCACCTATGGCCCTATTAGGAACTTGATTGCTGCATTAAATAAACCTGAAATCGAAATGGATCTCGTTGGCTCATGTCTCAGGTCATACTGAACACGATTCATCCTGTCAAATAATAATAAAAAAACGATATACTTATTTTGTTAATAAAGTTAACTTATTTTTGTAATTAAATTTACTTGCTTTTAAAATGTCTTCTGAATTTTGATTACATGGTTGATAGCAAACCTCCCTATTCAGTTCCCTATTCCCTATTCAGGGATTCAGTTCCCTATCCATGAAGATGCACCACACTACACTATTCATATTTTTTGGGCAAGACTCCTAATGCAACATTTACCTATATCTGTAACTTTGTTTTTATTTGATGTTAGCTATCCCAAGCTATCCCTTAACTTTCGATTAGTTAAGAATTCAAAAGTGACAAACAGCTGCATACTGGGATGACTAAGAGGGGGTCCCCTACTCCATGCTACAGAAGCAGGTGCAGTTAGACAATATGACTGTGAGGCGTTTGTTTTCTTTTTTCTCCTCCACCTTGGTGGTCATTGGGGAGATGTGGCATTGCAGCAAACATTCCCCGAGGGCCAACGGGCCTAAGCATTCCATTTAACGGGGCCTGCTTTGGAGATCATTATGGAATGCTGCGGAATGAAAGCGAAACCTTAAGTTCCTCTAATGGGTGGAATGAAAGTGGATTTTAATTGCTGTCTACAATGGCCGTATTATTTCATTAAAACTAATTACCCTGTCAAGCAAGCCGCGTCGGCTTCATTTCAGCACAACAGGGAAGAAATGGGCCTTCCAGGCACTGCGCGGCTCAATGGGATTGATCGAGAGCCCGGGTCACTAATAAGGTTAAGAAGAGCTGCCTTTTATCCATCCAGCCGTGGGGAGAGACCAGCACTGAATTTGTATGTGTGTGGGTATGTGTGCATTTGAGACAAGGAGGGTTTTGTCTTTGTCAACAAAGCACATGGCACTAATCTTAACTGACTGTGCATGTGCTGCCAGAGAAAAGCTAGCTGACTGGCGAAAGGGCCAGTTTTTGTTTGAGCTTGGTCGGCTGTGGGAGCTCCTCTGCGGGTCTCCTCTGTTCACTTCTACAAGCTTATTTTTTCCTAGCTGAATTCAAATTTCAGAGCAAAAACCCAAACAGCTGGTACTTGACACAAATCCTTCTGTTTGTCCATATTAAAGCATGTTTTTTTCCTTGCCAGAGCCAGCATCAAGCATGTCCATTTGCATCTCAGCATGAAGCTGCTCATGACCGCAGACAAGTCCCTCTAAACAAAGTCTGCGGACGCTAATGGTTTTAACCCACCCTAATGGGCTTACCGAGCTGCTGAAATATTTCCCAGCGAAGTCATCTCTACCGGCTCCCATACACCACAGGGAAGTGCTCCCACCGCACACCAGTCACAGTGGGCTTTACCATTCACAATCACCCAACAGCAGAGAGATTTAATAAGAGCACGGGCAAAATTAGGATCAATGGGAGACTGCACTGAAGGACTGTGGGTGGTTCTCATATTGTAAGAGTCTACAAACTGTTCCAGTTGTGTCATTTGAAGTAAATGACCAAATATTTCCACTGTGAAAGCTGTGAAAGCTGGGAGAGATGCCTCATAAAAACAAGTGAGCAGTGTATAAATCTGCCATTAAACCAATCTTGAACACTGAATCCAGAATGCTACTAAACTAAGCAATTAGAAATAAGAAGGTATCATTATAAAGCAATTACACAGGCTCTTCAGTAAACTACAAAAACCATGTGGGTCCTATATCCTTATCAGCCTCTAAAGGCTGCAGGTAAAGCTCGGCATGGCCCTGATTGGGTAACAGTAGATGCTTATTAAGAAGAACTTGCTTTCATTTAGGTGCAGGAATATCAGACTGTTAATTGGCTTAGTATAGAATTAGTGAAAGGTGCTACACTGATCGTTTTTTTCTTGCTGTTATCATGGCAGTATTTTAAAGTGCAGTTGGTGGCCGTCTTCATTGCCTGAGTAGTTACAGTTTAATGAAAGCTCCTTAGGCGCTGCATGCTCAGAGTTGTAGAAACACAGGAGGGTTTAAGCAGGGAATCTGACATTTCAATCACGTTCCAGCAGCTCCTGTGTGGAATCGCCAAGGTGGTGCTTTAAACCCCATTTTATTCACCAACATTAAGCCCTCATACTCATTGGTGTAATTGCTTTGGATGTCTTTTTCTAATTATAAAATTAAGCTCAAATAAGGCTGGGTAATGAAGCTTGTTTAATTTTCATTCTTTGTTTGACTATGTCCCATGCCAATGAACTCAAATGTGGAAATAGAGTCATCAAATTAGAGGTTTGAGAATCAGCTATTCTAAATTGAATTTTCATCCCTCTTGGATGAAAAGATCAAAAAGTGCCATCTCCACACTAAAGCACATGTTTAAAACCTAAGTTGAGATGAATGTGTATTTTTGTAAGGCTTTGATAGGCTCTACTTTTGGACGCCCAGTGGTCCCTTCTAGCCAATTAAAGTCTGGTCGCAGTTTGATTAAGGTCTGCTTAAAAATGAAATAAAATGATAAAAATAGAAGGCTGGGCACAGTGCAAAACAGCTGATGTGGCTGACATTAGGCTCATTTTCCAGACACAGATTAAGCCTAGTTTTAGAACTAAAAAAGATTAGAGATGGAGATTCATTAATAATAGTGTTACTCGGGGCAGAACTAGATGTTTAGGAAACTGCCTAATTAACTCCGTTACATTGACATCATTGATCATACCCATGATAACGACTGTCTTTTTATATTGTTTTCCATGTGGGTACTGAATAATAGGCCTAAAATGTGAGTATTGTTGAAGTTCACAATCTTTTTGAATAGCATAGTATCATATTATTCACAATCTTTAAAAAAAACTTAGAAACAGCAAGGGAGAACTTAACCTTTAGAAGCAGGCAACACTAAACATGATGTAATTTACTATAAATAATTTCTCACTTTTAGTTCTCTAATTAAAGTTAATGTCAAGTGGTGGCGAGTTTGTAAGAAGAAAAAAACATTTTTATATGCTTAGAATTTGATAAAATGAACGAAGTGTTATATTTTTGGCAAGCTTTAATAGACATCAAAGATATCTATTGACTTGAACCAATCAGTAAAAGGTGGGATTACCTGTAAATACATATTGTAAACTAAATTTAAGTATACTTTGTTGTGCAACTCCTTATGTAATTACATCATGTCATTATGCAATTTGATCTGACCAACATATCAAAACGCATGTCAGAACCTTGGACAGGGTTTTATTCAGGCCAGGACTTCAAGTATGGAAAGAGTTGTCGGCAGACTCTTGGATAAGAGTATTTTTGGGAATTCTGAGCTATCACTAGACTGAGCTTCAGCACCTGTGCTGCTGTCAGTTCTCTCCCTGGCCTGAACTGTAGCAGCATCCACGTTTTTGTGTTGCTCATGTAGGTTCCTAGAGCTGCAACATGCTTGTCCATCTCTTCCACTCCCACTAGTCTATCCATGACATGCAATAATTGTGCCCTTGGGTCCCTGTGAGATTTCACAGCAAGAGTTGCAACAGCATCTTTTACACACCACACCACACACACACACACACACACACACACTCACACACACTTACAAAAATACATACACACACATAGAAAAGCTGTCAGCAAACAAACACCTAATGAGGATACAACTCCCACTTTTAAAGCACTCTGAGAGGCACTATTAATTATGTCTCCACTGGTGGGACCTCTCTGCTGCGCCCTGCTCGTCACATCAAGGCTGGGCAAGGAGGGAGAGGAGCGGAGGGGAGCGGCGGGGAGTGAGAGCGAGTGTCTCTCTAAGGGAGAACAAAGAGCAGAGGGAACAGATGTTCTCCAGGCTCAGCACTCACACTGAATCCACAGCCCTTCATCAGATTAAATGCCACTGTTGCCTATACTGTGCCTTCAGTAAACACTGACTCCAGCTCTTAACAAGCTAAGACCAACAGCAATATGTCTTTCTTTTTTTTTTTTTTTTTATCCCCCTCCCAGTTTTGTTTGTAGCTTCCAGTAACAAGCTGCCAGTGCATAGTGTTTAGTGGAGATCCCTTGCTGGGTGCTGTTAATTCAAAGTATTCTGGAGTTAAACTCTACATCTCTCCCTGTCTTAGAGAGACAGGCACGGCTGTTATGGATATGAAAGTGCACAATTGCTAAGGGTCTCTCATCTCTGTTGCTTTTTTAGCTTATATT
>CM029378.1:11130490-11468108 GCA_017165825.1 Hepsetus odoe
AGTCCATTTGTTTCCTTACATAATTTGTAAGCCCCTTTTACCCTTTATAAGCACGACTACCCCTCAGCAGGTATTTTAGGTGAAATCATTTTAAAAAGCTTTTAGAGGGATTAAATGCTTCAGACATCTGTTATAATCAATTACATCTTTGTGAAATTCTACTTAAAAAGATTGGTTTTATATCATTTATTTCTACAGATGTTTGAAACATTTCAGTGTAGTTCCCTTGTAAAGTGTACCTGAGTTACATACGAATACCTGGTAAAATACCAATGGATTCCAAGATTAAGGATTTCTGAGAAAAGACTGCTTCCAGGAATCCAGTTACATAAAGTAAAACTTTCAGTGATTGCATGCTCCAAGATTCCACTTCCTGGACAGCGGCTGAGGGATGAATACAAACAAGAAGGAGAACACTACTTCTGAGTTCAGTGCTGATTATATTATTTAGGCACTGTCCGACCCAACCACACTCAGTTCTCCAGGGCAACTGCAATAAAACTTTGTTGAGCTCATGATGGCAGGAAACGTGAATAATGAAACATGAAACAATGTAAACTCTACAATTAATCTGAGTGGGTCAGTGGAATCCACTACATCTTCTAAAGCCAAACAAACCCATCCCCTCTGCTGTAACCCTGGCACTCCCTAAGGGCCTTACTGGCTCCCTGCGAACAGAGCCAGTGTTTACCACCAGTGTGGCATTATCCATCATCAGAGCTGTGCAGACAGGCCGGCACGGTTAAGATAAAGCATGTGGAGCAGCTCCGGATGTCCAGTCTTCTCCCCTGCCCCCTTTGTGCTGGGCCTGTGGGGTGCTGAAGTGCCCAGGCCTGTGCTCTAGAGCCTGGCTCAGGCACAGGCAGGGCTTGGGCAGATGGATGGGCCAAAAAGAGGCGCAATTACCCCTTGGTGCCCCTGCTCCCTGGACTGCACCCTCACTTGGGCCCCCTTCGCCATTCATCATAGAGGTGCCATCGGTCATTCACGTGCTCTATCTGCAGCCGCTCCGGCGGGTGCTGCACTATCCATCATGTCTAACAGGTGAGTGGTGCTACAGCACAGGCTCCCCATTACAGAGCAGCAGAGCGTGGCCTGGCCTGCCTCTCACAGCCCACCAGAGCAATGAGGGAAGAAGAGAGAGGGAGACAGAGAGAGAGAGAGAGAGAGAGAGAGAGAGAGAGAGAAATGGAGGCGTTGATTTGCCCACTTTATGGAAACATGTATCAAATGACTCATATTAACTTCCAGGAGGTGCATCAGTCTAAGGCCTGCAGGGCAGCACTTTAGGACAGAAGACTTTGGCATGTGTGGACACGATCCACTGCTGGCATATCGAAACACTGAAACGCAATAATTTTTTCACTATATCGTAGTTTGATTATTTTGGCTACCTTTTTATGCTGTGTGAACACTTCATGCTGAATGGACCAATAGAAATGGTCCAGAATGGCTTGGAATAAAATTATTATTCTAAAAGATTTATTCAACCTAAAGCTACTGTTTTCATAAAAACGGAAATAAATTATTTTGTTTTGTTGCCAGATTAGCATCTGCAGTGTTTGAAGCATGGGAAGAAACCAGTTGTAGATAAGATTCGTTGTCACTTTCCTCCCCAGTATTAGTTGTGGTTAGTTGCGTGACAAACTGCAACAGAAAATCACAAGAGTGATCTGTAAAAAAAAGGCAATGAAATATGTTTATAATTCCATTCAGATTGTCAGGCCCATTTTGAAAATCCCTCTGCTTTTTCTTTCGGTTTCTTCCTTCCTCTCTCACAATCTATGTCTGTATGTGAGTATGTGTGTGTATGCTGAGAAGGAAGATAAAGCATTTTGAAAGGAAGTGTGCGTGTTTTATCTGTAGTCATTTAATATTGGATGTTTGGGGCAGCGGTGGCCTAGTGGTTAGGGCGTTAACCGCATGATCGGAGGATCAGGGGTTCCCTTTTTTCCCAATAGGTTGCCCTGAGGTACCCTTGAGCAAGTCCCGTCCCTGTCCCCGTCACTGCTCCCCGGGCGCTTTCAATAGCTGCCCACTGCTGCACGGTGTTTGAGTGTGCATGGGTTAAATGCAGAGGTCCAATTTCGTTGTGGTTCACTGTCTGCTGTGCTGTGACCTCGCAATGACAAGGGTTGTCACTTTCACTTTCACTTTGGATCACAGTAATGATAAGATGACAGAAACAAAGCTGTATTACCATAGTTTGCACCTCTGCATCCCAGTATTCACACTCAAAGCTTTGTTGTTTCCCTCCTACGTTTGAGGTAAACTAGGACCGGAGTGATCTGAAACTAGTGGAGTGTTGTTACCTTTTATTGCTTTTCACCCTCCAAGTTACTGGTTCTGTCATACACAGTTTCGTTACGATGACAGCTGTTCATTGTTTCATGGTATGTTCTATTAAAGAAAATTACTAAAAATCAAAGTTACTGCATCCAGTCCAAAAGCAATATAAAAGCTTTATGTTTTCAGAATTATGTTTCTGCCTCCCCTATTCTTCCAGAGATAGATATATATCTGTGTTTTCTGCAGTTTTTTGCAAAAGACACACAAACCCCAAGAACATGATTTTGATATGGGTGAGTGATATAATCTTCCTTTGCTCATTCAGTGCACTTCCTTTGCTCTTGAGGCAGGAGTGGAGGAGCGCTCTTCTCTGGAGGAGGTGACATTAAGTCATGAGTGAGAGTGGAGAGGTAAGCATTCCTGAACACACACACCAGGTTTGGATCTAATTATCTCATCGCCACTGCTAAGCAGTCATCTACAGGGGGTTCGTCTGCGCAATTTGCCTTTTAATTTGTGTTAATTGCATGTTAATTATATTGCAGCTAGCATGTGCTGCATCTGTCTCTTTCGGAGACCCAGAATCTGAGAGCCGCATTCCCCAGCTTCTCAGACAAGCAGGAAAGTAATTAAAAGTGCTCCTTTTTTCCAGAGAGGAGACAGTTAGGTTGTCAGGTCATCCACCAAAGGAGACAACAACATGCTGATGCAAAAGGTTTGATGTCTCCAGCACTTTCGAAAGCTCTTTACTCCAATTTTTGCAGATTTGGAAGGATCGCTTAGCAGAAGGAAACACACAGTTAAACAGACTGTGACCTGTTGAACCAGCTTACACATAGAATCAATTGCATTCACTGACAGAAAGACATAACATTAAAACAAATAAACAAAGCAAAACAAAAATCTGTTCTGGTCCCTCAAGGTAGATCTCTTAACCTATGCCAAATATAGATATGATATAACTCTATGGGTGATTTTATGGCCTGCTAAAAAAAGCTCCCCAAATCAGTGCTAAGTAGGTGCATTACCTCTGTAAAGGTTTATGATTCCCCATTACCCCAAGTGAAGCCTGAAAAGCAGTCTAACAAAATTTTACACACGTGCTGCTGCCAGAGATTATAAGTGCACCAAATGATTTACTGAATGACAGAAAGGGTCCACTTTATTGGCCTACATCCTCCCTCCCCCCAACCGTCCACCGCAATACCTGTGATGCTTTAAATATATGCGGTCTACTGGAGGAC
The DNA here is from genome assembly GCA_017165825.1 of Hepsetus odoe. Lineage (NCBI taxonomy): Eukaryota > Metazoa > Chordata > Actinopteri > Characiformes > Hepsetidae > Hepsetus > Hepsetus odoe. The sequence goes on from CM029378.1 coordinate 11,134,024, forward strand.
TGACAAAGCTATTGACTGGCTGGTCATTTACACGACCTTAGATATTGACACAAGCTCAAACATGCTGTAACCCTGAGCAAACCCAGCCTTATTAATGCTGTCACTTAGGGGACTGACCCCAATAAACACAATTTTGCGTTGTGTACTGACATATAGACACTGGAACAAATCCTGGCCTAAGTTCTTTCTCTATCAACTATTCTTCATGTGTGTCTTTCCACACTTCAGCTCCTCACACTCAGTTACATGACCTATACATCAGTTTCACAGTAGCCTCCAAATAAAGTCTTAAATAGCAGAATTTTGACTTTCACCTTTTATTGCTTCCAGGGGTCTAGAAGCACCTACTATGCCAAGAAAGCGTCATTACACTTTGAAGAACAGTTCTTCGTATATGTTATGAGGCAGCGGTGGCCTAGTGGTTAGGGAATTTTATTAAATATGTATGAGTGAAAAGTCTGCATAGATTAGGCATAGCTTATTGTTGCTAGAATGTTGGTAAATGTTTTCTTGTTTCCAGCTTGTCTATGTTTAATTTGCTACAACAAAGTTCAGCTCAGTCGCACAGCAAATTATTCATCATTCATTCATCATCATTTACATCATCATATTCATTACCATAATAATCTAGTTTTGACATGAAGTGTGTTTTTCTGGGGAAATGTAGTCAGAACTGTTCCCAATGGTGGTGATGGGAAGACATACAAGACATACAAAAACCGATTAAAAGACATTTTCTATATATTTGGTGAAATATTATTTACAATAGTTTTGGGGTGCCCAGCAAAAGATATTTTTTTTGCTTGTAAAAATGTAGAAGTCAAATGCAGCTTATTAGCAAATAAAATGGCTGTATTTTAGTTGGATTTATTGCCACCTCAGTTCCAAGCACCTGATCATAATGTTCTTTGTAATGAACACCTCTCTATACTTCTATACTACTTAGCAACTGATTTATGCAAAACGTTTGCAAGAAATGTGAAAGAAATTTATGTTCTAATGTTTCAACTAGAAAGGAACTTAAGCAAGCATCTGTAAAGGCTATGTTTGTGGTCGAGTATGAATACGACAAATTCATTAGTTACTGGAAAAATAAATCTGAAGATTACTTACTAAAATCTGTTCTAATGTTGTGTTTGGCTAATGTTTCCTGTCCTCCTAAGTGCTAGCCAGAGCTCATGTACAGGCCTGCGCTACAGAAGTAACTGCTGCTGCGTGCACCATCTTCTCTTTCCTTTCCAGAGGTGGGAAGCAGCCAAGCAGCACCAGGAAATAATTGCATGAACATTATCATACACGGCCACCTTACGGACCCCCTCCCTTCCATCTTCTCTACCATAGGAGGCACATGTGTGCATGTGTGTGTGTGTGGTTTTGAGAAAGTGTGTGTGAGAGGGCCTCCTGTTCAGTTATTTCTACAACACACTCATTCAGTGTTATCTGCAAATCACTTTCAAAGTGCTCCCCTCAGCACTTCCGCCCTCCCCAACGCAACTACAACCACATAATTGAAACTATCTGATTGGAAATCTGCCAAGCAGGTAGATTACATCCAATTAGGGTGAAACCGGCACTTCACTTAACGGGATTAGACTGAGATGCTTTATATTTTCTTCTTCTCTGCACACCGCTCTCATCTGTCTGTCTCTGAGAAAGAGGCAGTCAAACCCTCTTTGTCACCTGCGTGTCAGTTCTTCAGGGCTCCTCTAATAGATGCTGCAGCTGATTAGAGTGTAATGGTAATGTAATGTGGGAGTTTACTTAGTGAAAAAAGTGGAGTTAAGACCCTTAGCTTTAACAGTTGCAAGTGACAAAAGACAAGATTGATTTCTGAAATCATGCACATGAACCTTTTTTGCAGGCCCCCTAGTGGCCATTCTACAGGAGCAAGCGGTGACATTGAATTAATTTAGTAACAGTTGTAATAAATACAACTGTTACTAAACGATCAAAGATATTGACTGCCTGTGTGTGAAGTATTTTGATTTGATGTTGAATTGCTAGTGATCAATAAGGAATAACGAAGACAAAAATTCACAAATGAGTAAATGTGAAAATACACACATTTCCACATACTACAACCGCTGACAGGTGAAGGCAACAACTTATTTACTTAACTGTATGACTTTCTTACAATGGCACTTGTCAAGGGATGGGATATAATAGGTGGGAAATGAATAGTCAATTCTTAAAATTTATATGATAGAGGCAGAAAATAAAAGTAAACCAAAAAGCATGAGTGATTTGGACAAAAACCACATAGTGATAGCCAGACAAGCTGATCTTGGTATTGTGGGGACTCATGGTATGCTGTGGTTTGAAATTGCAAAAGAAAAATGGTAATTGATGTGCACTGAGAGCAAAGGCTAGGACCAACTAAAGACCAATCAGGATGGATCAGTATAACTCTTGTTATGCAAATTACCCACCTGAGGAAAAGACGGCATCAAATGCACTATGGGATGAAAGCAAGAAGGTGTGATACTCTGGGTAAAGTTCTGCTGGCAATCCTTGGGTGGACATTAATTTGGCGTGTACCAATTTGGCAGTTCAAAATGTCAGTAGCCTCTTAATATAGCATTGCACCCTATCAAAATGCAAAAATGGGAATGGTTTAAGAAACAATTTAAAATCTATGTACTGACTTTGCCTCCAAATTTCCCAGCTCTCAATCCAATTAAGCATCTGTGGGTTGGGGTGGACAAACTAGCCCAACATATAAGGGCCACCTTGTGATTTTAGACTTGAAGAATCTGCTGCTACCACAGTAAACATTTAGTTCTTCTAGATCCATGCTTAAAAGGGTCAGAGAGAGATACTTTAGTGGCATGATGTTCATCAACATAATATTAGGCTATTGGTTTTAATGTTATTAAAATGCTGACTGCACAGGCATCTTGAGAACTCACTGTCAAAAAATGTGTGGGAGATCTAGCTGCTTTGTGGAATCTTCAGTAAAACACTTTTTTGACCTTCAATTATCAATCAAATGTTATCATCTGTCCTCTAATCGAAAGTTACCATTTTGGATGTTCAAGGTTTTTTACACCAACATGGTATGTTTTTCTTGAAAAAGTATCTTCCTCTGTCCTCAACAGATCTTTCTTGAGTTAGACCAGAGTAGCAGATTAGGCACCCCTTTCACCTGAAACTAAAATAATCCCTCTCCACTCCCCTCAGAGCCAAGCTGAGGATTACTGTGCCTACCTCCAACCCCCAAAGCTCCATATCTCTACATACTTCCCAAACAAGCTGAATTAGAGCGACCCAAAAAGGCATGCCTATTTTATCACAACTTTAATCTCGATTTTTTTTGGAGCCAAAATCCCCAGCAGTCCGCTCACACTCCCTCATGGTTTGAAGAAAAAAGTTTTTTTTGCTCTCTTGCTCTTTCTTCATTCCAATCTATATGTCTCTCCCCCTCTCTCTCTCTCTCTCTCTCTCTCTCCCTCCCTCCCTCATTCTCTCCCTTGCCTCCTCTCTCCCCTTCTGTCTGAGACTTTCATGTTAGGTTTTCTGAACTCAGCCTGTCAGAGGGACCTCAGAAGTCTTGGCTTGGGCACAGTGGAGGCTTGTAGAGGATGAATCAAAACTTGCCCAAAACAGGCCTTTATTAAATCTAATGACCCTCAGAGAATTAAAACTCAAGCACGTAACACTCCCTCTTTTCAGTCTGGATATTAAAAATATGTTTGTCACAGTGGTAACAAGTGCTGATTTGGCAATTGTGAAGAATACACACACACACTACATTTAACGTCTTTTATTTTATTCTGTGCCAGCAGTATATTTAGGGACTGTTCAAATCTTGGGACATTTTTGTTGACTTTGTCTTGGGGAGAGCTAGGCTGAGCTTACATAGTACTACTGAAAACCTGTTTTCAAGCTAAAAATAATGAGGACACAATTCTTAGAACTTGGGCAAATGCAACTGACTGACAAATACATAAACACAAAACTGTGATTTGTGAGAATGCCGATTTGAGGAAGACAGAGACAAGCGAAGAACATTTGGTTTCATTCAGAACTGGATCATCTGTGTGCAGAGAGCTGTTCAAAATCAGCCCAAAATAGCGTTTCTATGTTGGATGAGTCCTTCACTACAGAGAACCTGTCCTGGATCTGGATTTGTCACCTGTGATGTGACATATGGCCTTCTTTCACAGCTTACAAATGCAGTTGTGAAATGTGAAAAAACGTGAAAGTTAGAGGCACAATTTCAGCTGCTGTCTGCTTTGCTGCATAGACAACAATACGATGGCATGAATTTAAGAGAACGGAAAGTTTGAAGTGAGGGCCATCTAACACAACTCTTACTAAGACCTGGGGCTTTAGCTAATACTTTGTAATAATCAACACTTTTCCACACTCCGGGTGTTTTATACTCTCATTTCTATGCATTCTTTTCCTCCATCAATTCACTTAATCTTTTGCTGTTTTTTGTCGTTCTTTTTCTCACATACACACAGAGCGGGGATGGTGAATGAGCTTTAAATTAAATCTGAGAGAAAACTGGATTGATGACTGTGGAGAGGCACTAAAATAATCAGCCACACTAATCTGTAATCATTTATACTAATCTATCAGACCAAAGATAGCAAAACTATCCTTCTGTTTTCTCATTTCATCCATTCTCAGAACAGATAGACAATAAGGTCCAATTGACTTTTCCACACTTTGTCCACAAAAACATTTTTTTTTGTTATTAAAAAGCTGAGCAAGTTTTATAGAATGGGGCAAAATCTGATTGAGCTTCATATATAACACTTTATATATGAAGTGTTTAGTTTAAAATGCTATATCTCCACTCTATATGTACTCAAACTAGGTCCACAGGAAGTTACTATCTATTTTTTCGGGCAGCGGTGGCCTAGTGGTTAGGGCGTTGGCTGCATGATCGGAGGATCGGGGGTTCGAACCCCTTCCCAATAGGTTGCCCTGAGGTACCCTTGAGCAAGGTGCCGTCCCCGTCACTGCTCCCTGGGCGCTTTCAATAGCTGCCCACTGCTGCACGGTGTTTGAGTGTGCGTGGGTTAAAAGCAGAGGTCCAATTTCGCTGTGGTTCAGTGTCTGCTGTGCTGTGACCTTACAATGACAAGGGTTGTCACTTTCACTTTTTTCACTTTGCAGTCATGCCACCAAAATCAAATACGTAAGTGTGCTCATTCACATGCATGTAAATATAGTTTTAAATGTATGGCACTGTAAATGTGATTGTTTAATCAGCTACAAATGATCATTTTGTTAAACAGGACTTTTACAATTGTTTACGAAACCTACAACAGTTAATAAAAGCAAAGAAAGAACAGATTTGTGGGTGAAGCATGAATAAGCACTTAAATTGTGATTATTTAATTAACAATCCTGAAATGTCTCCCAGCAAACCACAGTTTAGATGAAAAACATAAAAAAAAAAAAAAAAAAAGGTCTACTCACTGGTAAGCTGCTGGTCCCTGTGAGGGAGGGCGTGCTGCTGTCAGTGCCAGGCGGCTCGCTGTGTGTCTGTGTTGGTGTGTAGATGGTGAGGGCGGCCGCATGCTCCGGCACTGGGCTGGGTCCTGTGTACTCCTGCCCTGGATGGGCATACTCGCCTGGTAGCCCATTTTGGGGCGGGGGAGGGGGGTACTGCGCTGGAGCATATGGCTGAGCCATGGCCTCTGGAGGAGCTGGGGCCTCCTGGTTACCCTACAGAGAGAGAAAGAGATGGAGAGAGAAAGAAAGATTTATCAATTTTCATGCTTTCATGTCAGTTCCTATTCAGTGTAACCCAAGCCAACACTATGGCAATAACATCATAGGCAATGAGAGATGACAGGAGCAATCATGACTGTCTGTCTGCACCCTAATATCACAGGATAAGGGAAAAAAAACAAGCTCTAATTTCATGATCACAATGATAGAATACCATGCAGAAACCATCCCAAAAGCACCTGACAGCGACAGCAGAGGAAATGCACACTGAATAGCTGCAGGCAACACACAGCAGTGATCTTGATTAAAGAAATAGAAGCAAACAGAAAACAGACAGTGGTGTAACTATTCCAGTGGCAGTTCTGCTAACAAAGTTCATGAACCGCAAAAAACCTGCAGACCATCTGCACCTCGGTCATCCATGAATAATACAGTGCATATAACAACACACCCTAAGTGGTATACGAAGTAATTGTGCTTTTTTATTTCCGCTGTGGTGCTGTAAGGAGACTGAATGGCTTTTTCTAAAGCCTACCAAATCAACACTGATATTCAAACATTGTTTGATCATTATGAGCCAACAACCTTTATTTTGTACAAAACATGAAGCACGGCAGGAGTAAATGGTTTCTGAATTGCTCTCCTGGCAAGCACCATGCAGAAGATCAATTAACTGATAAATTTTTGATTATAACCTTTGATTTAAATGACAGGTTTCTAACAGGAGCTACGTGAGCTACTGTTTTTCCTTTCATACACTTGTATCCACTTGAGCTACTCTCTTATTGACCTATTCTTTCTATTCTGTATTTTTTTTGGCCCATTTCTTTTTACTTATGTAATACTTTATTTTATATATATATATATATATATATATGAATGAACCATCTCTTTCTTACACTAAATATACATCATATTGTTTAGCAGAAGAGATGGCATTCACACACACTCATCTTTCCTTCTGTGTGTTTCAGTATGTAAATGAGAACATCTTTTTGCTCTCCTTCATTTCTCTCTGCTGAAGTGGATGTAAATGAGAGTCTTTTTCCCTTTTTGCTCTCATTTGTTCTGAGTTTCAGAGAAACAATGTTTCTCATCTTATCTAAGAACATTATAATATACAAGCAGGGCATTTCTTTCTCATTGTCTGTTTCGAGGATGTTCCATTTTTCTATTTGGTCACTGTCCATGCTGCACAAACAGGCTGTTTAGGGGATCTGTAGTCAATAGCAATACAAGAAAGTAGAAATACAGTGTCATGAAATCACTCAAATAACTACTGAAATAAATACAAAAAACATACATCAAACATGGTGAACTTCATTTACGTTGTTATTATATACATATTCTTACATTTCATAACTGCAACATATCCTAAAAAGCAGTGCTCATATCACTCAAAAGCTATTTTGTCACTGAGGATTCCAAACGATGAAACATTTCAGGTAATAACGTGTCTCATTTTTCCTACAAACATTCTTAAAGTGTGCAACAAGGCTGTGAGCTGGGTCATCACTGTTGTATTTTTTGCTTCAAAATTCTCTACACATCCTCTATTGGTGACAGGTCAGGACTACATGAAGGCAAGTCCAGTACCTGTACCCTCTTCTTCAACAGACAAGCCTTTGTAATGTGTACAGAACATGGTTTTGCGATGTCTTGTTGAAAAATACATGGACATCCCTGGAAAAGATGTCATCTTGAAGGCAGCATATGTTGCTCTAAAACCTCAATGGACTTTTCTGCATTAATGCTGCTATCTTAGAAGTATAAAATTCTTTTTTACAAGCGCCCTGATGCAACCCTATTTCATGGCAGACCTTGGCTTCTGGACTTTGTTTGATAATAGTATCGCTTTGGTCACACAGTGTCTATTTCTTCTGAAACATGGTCTAGAATACTATTTAGTGTAGCAACAAAAAATGTGTGATGGCTGATCCCAAATATCTCTTTTTCTAAACAGAACTTAAGGCTTTGGTTTTGCATCAGAAAGTTTATTTGTTAATGTATCTGTATTTTGGTGGATGCCAAAGCAATCCCTTGCCCATGTGGTTCTATCACATATAGGACGATGGTGCGGTGCGGAGTTGGAGATCACAAGTGTTCATTTTAGGCCTGAGGTCTTCCGCCTACCTTTGCTCCTCAAAAACTTCCTCTAGTGGATTCTGCTTTTGTGTCAGATCATAGTTACAGCCCCCATATCAAAAACCCTTATTATTTTTTTCAACAAAATCACTAGCCCTTAATTGCTCCTTAGCTGTTAAAATGTGTTGCAGAAATTGATGTTCATTCACAAATGAAATGAAGTTGACCAGACAAAGCATGAATTATCATGCATTCATTTGTCTGCTAATAATAATGTTCAAGGTGAATGTTCAAATCACTGCTAATTTTTTCGCAACTATTATCATTTATGCTCATGAAGAACTTGTTAACTATGCTTTTCTAAAGAATCTTTTATAAAAGGCTCTACTGATGTAACAGAACCTTGTTTATTACTATACAGAACACTTTTTGATACCAGTCTAGGAGTAAATGTGTGTTTATATCTCTAGCAGAGCTCTGGTCCTTGTGTGTATTTGTGTATGTGTGCGTGTGTGCATGTTTACGAGTGTGTTTGTCTACAAATGTTGACAGATGAGGGCTAGTCTCTGGGGCAGAGTGCTGTTGTCAGCACAGGTGCAGCAGGGTCATCAGTACATGGGTTGTGTGTGGGTGTGCACACACCTTGCAGCCATAGAAAAGCTGCTTGTCTGGTGGGATTCATATCAGGATATTAATCTAATACAAATAGGTGATGACCAGAGCTTGCCCTCTGCTCAGCTGATGGCAAAGACAGGCAATAACATGGCATCCAACCCAGCATACTGATACATCACTTCAATAAGCCAGGAGCAGTCCTAATTAATTAACCTCATTGATGAGCTAAAAATGCCAGGCAGGCTTTTTGAATCACCATCGGGTCACAAACTATTCCCTGCTGTAGCACAACAATTAACAGGTACAGTGGGCAGATGGTAAAAGAATATATCCCAAAATAGCCACAGACATTATTCATTACATCACTGGAGAGATTATGGAGCTGAAATCCGGCACAATGACTGCAAGAGACCTCGTTCTCATTAAAAGATAATGGGCAATGAAAAAAGTGGTAAAGGGAAAACTCTGCAGAATTTTATCTCCTACTTTCTGCCCCGTCCAGTACACATTACACAGAGCTGGTGGAAAGAAAGCCAGCGGAAATAGAGAAGGCTCTTTTCTCCCATCCTTTTTTGCTTGATTGTTATTAACCTTTTTTCACTGACTAAGCAGCATTAGGCGGCAGCACTGGGCTGCAGCAATGGGCCAAAGAGGGCTGCAGTTTAATAGGAGTGGGGAGAATTGCATTAATGTAAATGTAGTGGAAACAATGAGAGGCCTGGCCATTGACATGTTGGCAAACAAATGAGTCTGTCCTCTCAATTAGGGGCAATGCTCCATTATCCAAATGAAAAATGCTCTCGTCCGTGACTGACCGCACGATGGACAGGCGTGGAAAGACAGAGAGACTGAAAGAATGAGTAAGAGAGAAAGAGTGAAAGAGCAAATGAGAGAGAGAGAGAAGGAAAAGTCAGAAAGAGCACCAATGACTACATTCTTAAAAATAACTGGAGGGTGAACGGATAGAAAGTGAAAGTGTTTGTAATAGAGAGAGAGAGAGAGAGAGAGAGAGAGAGAGAGAGAGAGAGAGAGAGAGAGAGTCAGAAGGCCCAAGACATTCTTAAAAATAATCGCACATTGGACAGACTTGCAAGGTTAGAAAGTGAAAGATGGAGTGACTGAGTTTGTGAATCTGTGTGTGCGTGTGTGTGGTGTGTGTGTGTGTGTGTGTGTGTGAGAGAGAGAGAGAAGAAAGAGAGAGCTGCTGAGGTCCTCTAAACTCTTACAGGAAGTTATTTACACTCAAACATCTCATTTAGAAATGTAGTTCTTTAAAGAATAATTGAGTAAAAGATTCTTTAGGGAACAAAAAGTGCTTCTTCTATGATATCATACGGAAAAAACCCTTTTCAGCACCTTCTCTTTTTAGATTGTGTGCCCTGTTTTCATGTTCTTCCTCCATGTTCACTGACATCTTTGATCCTGATCATCTAAGACCGCTCTGCACTTTTTGCACCAAAATCTGAAGCAGCTGTGCAATTGGTGTGTCTACATTACACTGAATGAAGGTGTGTTTATGTCACTATAGTATCCCAGTGGGGACCGATCTGAGGTGCTGAAGCAGAATTTCAACAAGACTGCAGATAGTCTATTGATCTGAGGTGTGAGCAATGTTCTCCCTCTTTCTCTCTGTCTGTCTGTGTGTCCATCTATCCATCCATCTACTGTTCTCTTTTCTTCTGTCTTGTTCCCTCCATCCAATCTCTTTTCATGTTGCACCTTCAACACTGAGTCTCACTCTCTCTATGGCGGTGTCAGAAAGAGAAAAAGAGCCCATAGCCTGAGGAAGGTATTGTAATTCACTGAAACATTGAGCAGTATTGATGCACTTCCCTGCCTCAAAGCGCCAGTAGGGGAGAGGGCTGTCCAGGTGGTCTGAAAAACAGCACATAAAGCCAGGCAGTGAGGGCGGGAGTGCCGCCCTGCCAGGGCTCCTAGAGGAAAGGGGTGGAGGGGGGTTCACATAGCCCATAACGTCTGCAGAAAATGTCTGCTGCTCAACATTACGTTATTATTGCTCAGTATGTTGACTCCATCCCATGAAATATTCAGAGAGGTAAATGGAGGCACAAGCAGCATTTTCCGAAGCCAAACTAAGCGCAAGAGAGCTGCTTCCTTTGCATCAGGTGGGCAGTGAACTGCCCCCATACTCTGCAACATACCTTTCACTCTGTTTTTTCCATGCCTGCATTTTTTTCTTGCACCTGCAAACCTTATAATGTACTCATTCTTCTCCAGCACCACCACCAGCCGTGCTGTCTGTAGTAGCTTCTATTTCTACCCAAGCTGACCTACGATTTTCCATTTACTCTTTTTCCATTTGTTTTTCAAGAGGTTAAAAGAGAGTGACCTGAGAAAGCTGATGCCTGATTACTTCCCATTAGTCCAGCATGTGGTCACTGAGAGCCAGTGTGATGGCCTGAACCCATAACTCCACCACACTCAGAGTGCCGGCTATGGGAATGGAATGCAATGGACCTGTCCATCATATGGGTGGACAGAGAGTGGCCGCTATTTGATGTGGGTGAAGTGGGGAGATGAGAAGGAAAGGGATAAGAGAGGAGAGCTGCTGTGACTTACTTTGAGTAATTTTGCCTCGAGTGTTTGAATGTGCGGCAAAGGCCACCGTAGTTTTCAGGACCAGACCAATGCCTCCAAATATGTTGCTGAAAAGACTTCAGCACCACGGAGAGCTCCAAACAAGACTCATGGTACAGTCACAGAATAACAATAGGCAATGAGACCTATCAATACACTTCCAAAAAATTCCAAAAAAGTTTTTAAAAACACTATTAAATATTGAATTCAGCCCAATAAGAAACACCAGCACACACCACAGTTTCATAAGCGTATTATTTACTTCTTTTACTAGTTACTAAGTGGAAGTGAAAGTGACTACTCGTCACTGCGATGTCACAGCACAGCACACAGTGAACCACAACAAAATTGGACCTCTGCATTTAACCCATGCAAATCAAGCAGGGCATGCAAACTCATCCATATCCACTAGTTACTACTTTTACAGATTTTGTTTGAAAGTGAAAGTGACGACCCTTGTCATTGCGAGGTCACAGCACAGCACACAGTGAACCTCTGCATTTAACTCAGCAGTGGGCAGCTATTGAAAGTGCCCGGGGAGCAGTGACGGGGACGGTACTTTGCTCAAGGGTACCTCAGGGCAACCTACTGGTGAGGGAATCGAACCCACAATCTTCCGATGTGGGGCGACTCCCTAACCACTAGACCACCGCTGCCCATGTGTGATCAAACAGAGATCAGAATGGTGGTATGATGTGATGTTCTGCTCAATTAACAACAACAACAACAGCAATGCAGTCCAGCTCATTAATGTGGCTTTTTAAACCAAAAACTCACCTTAATTCAAGAACTGTAAGTAAACAATGCAAAGGTCCTATTTGAACAATATAGGTTATTAATTAAGAACTCAGTGTTGATCGGTTTGAAATTCTGTAAAGTCTGTACAAGCTTACAAATGGTGCTAAATGCTAATGAATTTGAGGGCAGTGTACAGAGTGTACAAAAACACTGGATTTTTTTTCATTCTCTAAAATCACTACTGTGCTCCTTTAAGATGAGCTGGAAGATAAGCATGATTCAACATGTCCTTCACAAACAAGGCATGGACAAAATGTTATTTATAGTAGATTATATAGATGTGCATTTCTTATTGCTTAGACACAGGTGAATAAAGTGGTGTGTTATTATCAGGAGGTTCCGGCACTCTTAGATTGCCTCTCATATTGCAAGGCAGGACATAACTCTGTCATAATACAAAGCTAGGAAGCTGGTGTCTGAAAATTTCCTTATGATTTGTTAGTCATAACACTTGCGACGCTGACAAATACATACATCAGTGAGCAATCTTTAAAAACATTATATCATGATGTGGTTTGGAATGGCAGCCAAAATTAATTCTCTTTATACACTATATCTTATTTTCATTTAATAAGACGAGGCTGAGAAGCTTTTGGGCCCTGAGCTTCCTCAGCTAAATAAAACACAACATGAAGCGGGAGGAGGGAGGGGAAAAAAAACACCCCTGCCTTGAGGTTTTTATTTCTGATAAACTAAATCAGCAACTGATATTTAATATCACTCTCCATTGCTTCAGTTTTAATTCACTTAGTGCCCTTTCCACATAGTTCTGCAGTACCAGCCTTTGACAGTTTATAAATGTGAAAAAGAGGCAGCCAGAGAGAGGGGGAGTCGGGGAGAGAGAGGGAGAGAAAGCGAGAGACAGAGAGATGAAAGAAGGGAGAGCAGAGAGGATCTCCATCACAGTGACTGAAGTCATGCCACAGTAAAACCATCCCCAGATCCTTGTCAACAAATTGCGCTGGTAAATGATTTCTCCAATGAGCTAAATCGTATTATCTGTCCCTCCCCTCTCCCTCCCCTGTCGCTCAGCTGAAGCAGGGCCAAGCGGCCCAGTGAATGCTCAGTAAATGAGTTTATTTCCCTTAAGATGAAGGAGAGGAGTGGAGCGGACCAAGCAAGACATTAAGATGAACATTTAACTTTTTGCATGCAAGGCTTTAGCAGCTTCTTCATTTGCCAGCTAGTGATGGGCAACATTTGTAAAATATAATATCTTATTATTTTGCAAATACATCACAGTTTCATGGCACCAAATGATATCAAGTTTGCTTTAATGAATTTAATGAATCTATACCAAATATCAGTATATCAAATATATCAAATCTAATCTTAACTTAATCATTCAGCGTTTCATTCTGAAATCAGTGGTATTTATACTGAGTTTACACCCTTTGCATTACACTGTTATTGGTACACTGGTACTTAGTTTGGAGAGCATTAAGGTTCTGAATTAGTTCTAGATCCTCCCAAATCCTCCTGGATTGGTTGGAGTTTCATCATTCCAGAAAATGCAGTTCTCCTTGTCCACAGCTTAATTGTGAGGGCTCCTAAAAGAGGTTTCTTAATACATTATGGCAAATATTGTAGTGATTGGTTTGTTTTGTTTTCTTCTCTGAAAATTCCTCCAAAAAGAATGTTATGTCGTACATTATTTTACCAGTGTACACTACTTTTTATGAACAGAATAATTTTATTGATTCAATACTAATTGGGCAAGGTTCCCAGACACAGATTAAGCCTTATATCTGTATTAGGAGAGACAGAACTCTACAACATTTGTGGTCACTGTTTAACAGTTGCCTGATGTAAGAAGTGCGTATATTTTGATAAAATGTGATTTTGTTAGGTTTGGTTAATGTTCGACTTCCAGTGGCTCTCAACAATCAGCGTATGTATCTCTTGGGAGAAGCTGATAAGAGTAAAGGGTGAAAGCTCTTTATCCAAATCCTGGAGAAAACCTAAGTGAACTCCTAAGCAGTGAAGAGTGAGTGTGTACAGCGTGTCACGTTAAGTTTGAGATGTTTTGTGAGTGAGTTTGACAGGCGTGTAAGTGACTGTCATAGAGCCCGTGGTGATAGAAAGCCTGCCTGATGCAGTACAGCATTAACCTCAGCATATCAATGGCTTTACATTCACCTCAGAGTGATCTATAGTCATACACACATACACACATGCACACACACACGCTCACAGCTGCATTTCACTGGACTGTCATATTTGTTAGCCGTTGGTAGAACAAACTGCATCCTGTGAGTATTGAAGAAATAATACAATTAATTAATCTGAATTTAACAAGGGGCGAGGTCCTAAGCTCACAATTTTTTACAGCATGAGAGTGGGTCCATGTGTGATAATTTAATGACTCCACACACACACACACACACACACACACACATTATCATGGCAGCATTGTATCAGTGCCACATCTGTGAGACTGCTTTTGAAGTTTGGGGGGGGGGGGGGGGGGTTCATATGTTTGTGCGTGTGTGTGTGTGTGTGTGTGTGTGTGTGTGTGTGCTCGTGTACTGTGAGACCGAGGTGCGGTCGGGGCCGGCCGTTATCGATCCTCTCTCAGCGGAGCGCTTCCATAGCCGCAGGCCGTGCGCCACGCCTCTGGACTGATTACTGAGAAGCACTCTGCTGGCGCAAATTGGATTGAAAAACCCCTCCCCACCGTACTTAGGAAATCATTTCCAAGGCTGGGCTCTCTCTCTTCTTCCAGCTGCCAAGCTGAGGGCCCTCCCCATGCCCTCAAGCGCTGTGGGCAAAGACAGCGTGTATATATGTGTGTGTGAAAGTAACGGACGAACTGGGCTCGCCCTCTACATTAGAGATCTAGTCCAATCCCATAGGAGACATGGACCCATAACTTTACTGGTTGATATATCAGTTGGTCAGGAATGCTGGCCGATATTAATCATCGGATTAATTAGTATGAACACTTTGTTTAGATAGTTTGTTGTGTCTGAACTAAAAATTGTATTTAACAATTGACAGTTCACAGCTGACAGTCATATAAGTCATAAGTCAGCAAGGCATTGCCGAATTGAAACTACTGGAGTGTGTTTAATTTCTTGATATAATATTAAACTATAGAGACTAATATAAGCCTGCCATAAGTAACAAAATTTGTATTTGCTTTAATGGAAGTCATTTTACCTCTAAAGGGGTGTCATTTGACCCCTCGCAACTAATGTTTCTGCAGAAGTGCATTCCCCTTGCATCACACTCCAGCTCCATGTCTATTTGTGTGTGTGTGTAATCTTGTGTAAGACTGAGACCCTCAGTGGTGTTTTTGTGTCACTTACTTGCAATACAATGACAGAATGGTTGTATCATGGGCCAGATTTAGTGGCACAGCTGCTGTGAGCTCTGATGGCTGATGCAGTGGCAACACTGGTACACTATTGTTTATTCTGATGATAAAAATCTCTCAAGTGACATGAGTGTATGTATGCAGTGTGTGTTTTGAGTGATTTCCCTCACAGACAAAAACGGGCTCCCTGTGGCCCAGAGGAGTGAAGAGGAGCAAAGAGCACAGAGGAGGGCAAAAAGGAAGGAGGAAAGGGAAAGAAAGAGTGAACAGAATGATGGAGGGATTATAATTCCTGTGTGAGAATTGTTCTCTGCACTTCATGAGGCTTTATTGTTTGCCTCTGTTTAAGTTGGCTAATGAAGAGAGGGACACTCTCTTCCCTCAGACATCAGTACATCTTCTTTGTCTGCATGTCTTTCTCTGTCTCTTTGCGGCCTCTCTTTTGCTCCATCTGTTTGACTCTCCTTCCTTTTTATCCCTCATACCTGCCCCCAGCTCCTTCTTTTCTTATTTCCCTTGTTTCATTAGCTTTTTTACTTTTATCTCCTCTGCTTTCCTTCTCGTCTCTTCTTTCCTTGTCTGCTCTCCTCTCATTTCCTCTCCTCTCCTCGTCCATATAAATCTTTCCAGCAGACCATCAATGTTTAGTTCCCTCTTTTTCTTCTCTTCTCTCCATGTCCCTGTGTCTGCATGTTGTGAGAGTCTGACAGCACATGACCACAGCAAACACTTCCATGGCCCCACAGCCTTCAGATTATGAAAGTGTATATGTGTTCATGCAGTCGTGTGTGTGTGTGTGTGTGTGTGTGTGTGTGTGTGTGTGAGAGAGAGTGAAAATGCAGTGGAAATACCTCTAAAGCATTAAACAACCATAACAGACTGAGTTTCCTCATTCGACGGTGGTTCAGAGCAGCATATAAATAGACATATTTTTCATCTAACTCTAATAAAAAGCATAGAAACTTGTGATTGTAAATAAACATAAACTGACACATCTGCTGATGTTACTGATGTTACTCAGTATGTTAACATGCCATGCTTCAACACGACCAAGGCTCCACAACATATGATCAGATGGATGCCTACAGACACATGTGCAAACAGACAAATACCCCCAGCTCACCCCACACACAAATCAGAGCAGACCGGGTTAAGCGCAGAAGGCATAAACAGAAACAAATACGGCTTTTTCCCTTTGCTTAATATTGATGCTGAGTTTCAGACTTCAGACAGTGCGAAAGACCAGAGGGATAATTTCCCAAAACACAGCAGACATTTAGCCAGTAAACAAAAATATTGGCGATCCAGCCGGATCCATTTTAATTAGACAAATCACACCATTTCCCCGTTCTCTGCTTAATCCTCTTCTCTCCCCCTTCCAACTCCCTCATTCAGACATTACAGATTCTACTCTCTGAGTTACAGATCTTTTCCATTGGGGTCACAACAAAGCCTCGTTACCTCGTTTCTGCTTTTTTATTACATCATTGGTCCTTTATACCATATACACGTTATATTATCAACCGATCAAGAGAAATATTGCAGTTACATTAAAAAAGAAGTTCACATATTCTGCAGTTTCCTTTTATTTCTTCCAGTGAGGTTTTAATGATTTTGGGGGTTTATGAACCAGGATCATAACTAATTTTACACAACCATTTTCCAAATTCCTCTTACCTCTTAAAATTCAACAGGCTGATTTTGTTACCGTGCCCTTAAGATTGCTGTAACGAGAAGGACAGTAATCTCTGTTCATATTCCCTCTCCTGTATTGTATCACTAGGCAGTCGAGGCTGAAACATTGCTAATAACTTCAACAGATGTGAATAACCTTTTTTACTACTTTTTATTACTGTTATAAGGTTTTCTCATGATAACAATGATTCAATAAGTTCAAACTTTAATCAGGCTTCTTCTTCTTCTGGAAAGGTAAAGTGGTAAGCACAGACAAGTCCAAAGAACTGAGAACAGGTTCAGGTACAGGTCATTGGGAGACTAAAGCATATGAAATGTCTTGCTGAGAAAGAGCAGCATGGTCAAGGAAAAAAGCAAGTATATATATTACAGTACTGTGCAAAAGTTTAAGGCAGGTGTGAAAAAATGGTGTAAACAAAGAATGCTTTCAGAAATGTAAATAATGATTGTTTATTTTGATCAATTTACAAAATGTGCAAAGTGAGCGAACAAAAGAAAAATCTAAATCAAATCAATATTTGGTGTTACTACCTTTTGGCTTCAACCCAGCATCAATTCTTGTAGGTACACTTGCACAAAGTCAGGGATTTGTATGATCTGTATGATCAACCAATTTTACCAAACAGGTGCTGATGATCCTCAGTGTCAGATGGAGGTTGAAACACAGTCACGTCTGGAACAACCGACCAACCGAGTTCCTTCAAAAACTGTGTGCAAGTGTACCTAGAAGAATTGATGCTGTTTTGAAGGCAAAGGGTGGTCACACCAAATATTGATTTTAGGTTTCTTCCATTTTTGAAAGCATTCTTTGTTTACAGCATTTTTTCACAGCTGCCTAAAACTTTTGCACAGTACTGTATGTGTAGACGATTCTGCCTATCCAGGTCCAGCATCTGTGTACATAAAAATAACATTACAGGGAATATAAGCTCCCACTTCCCAATATATCAATGGCATTCAACACATTATGCACTTTGAAATCTCACCATAGTTCAAGTTAATGATTAGAGTGCTTTAAAATGTATGATTATGGAGAAATTTGTATATCTGTGACAGACGGGTACCAGCAAGAGTAAAAGGGAAGGATTACGGGACACTAGTGAGACCAGCTATGTTGTACGGGTTGGAGACGGTGGCACTGATGAAAAGACAGGAGGCGGTGCTGGAGGTGTCAGAGTTAAAGATGCTGAGATTTTCGTTGGGTGTGACGAGGATGGACAGGATTAGAAATGAGTGTTTTAGAGGGACAAATCAGGTTGGATGCTTTGGAGACAAAGTTAGAAAAGCAAGATTATGTTGGTTTGGACATGTCCAGAGGAGAGATGAGGACTATATTGGAAGGAGGATGTTGAAGATGGAGCTGCCAGGAAAGAGGAAAAGAGGAAGACCAGAGAGCAGGTTAATGGACGTGGTGAGAGAGGACATGAAGGTGGTTGGTTTGAAGGAGGAAGATGCAGAGGACAGGAAGAAATGGAGACAGTTGATCTATTGTGGCGACCCCTGAATGGGAGCAGCCGAAAGAAAAAGAAGAAATTAGTATATATCTTAGTACCTATTACTATAACTGAGTGTAAGACAAGCATTTTTTCTCAAATGTTCCCTGTATTGAAAAGCACAATTACATATCCATCTTTCCAAATGCAGGAGCAAGAAAAGGCAGTAAGCTGAGCTGATCATGCCCAGCTCTCCACTGTTGCTCAGCTTCACCTGAGCACCTTCATAATTCCCCCTGTCTAATCCGCTTTGTCCCCAGACAACAGTTTTTAATAACTTTTATTAATTAGGGCTGTCCAATGACCTGTCAGGGGGAATATTATTTTATTCAGGGACCATTAGGCTGTCCTGTTACCCCCATGAAAAAGAGAGAGAGAGAAAGAGAGCGAGAGAGACAGAAATGTAGTGACAGAGATCTAATAAAATTGCAGGTCCCTTTCCAAAAAAATTAAATAATAACAAATACAATACAATATATTCTGATAATATGTAATAAACAAAAAGGATAAAAATAATATCTCATTCTTGCACACAGAGAAGTACAAAAGACTATTCTAAACAAAGTACTACTTCATCTCATACCTACTGTGCACCACACCTGAGGTGCTGCAGTAACTCAGCTCCTACAGTGATTAAGGATGTGGGGAGTGTAATTGAAGAATGTATGTCTCCTCCAAAACACACACCATCTGGTTAAGGTATTATAGCTAATCTCCTGCTGAAAAGCCTGCACGTTTTCCCATTTCATCTTAATGGGCTGAGAGTGTGTGTATTTTCCTCCTTTAGAAGAGTTTCATTTTTGTCTCCGCTGCATCAGAGCCCGTCTGTGTGTGGAAACTTACAATAACAGCTAACGACAGAGTGGGATTCATACAGTGTATTTACTAAGGCTAACCTCAGGTCATTTGTCTGAGCAGTATTCATAGAAATGTAGCAAAAATCACTAGTGACCAGTTGCTCAGATGTAGGCTGGGTACAGTTTACGCATAAATAAATCAAACTGGGCTGCACCACACTCTGAGCTTAGTGACTAGTTCACATTTACCCCTAAGCAGAGGTGGGTGTTGTTGGAACATCAGAACACTGGTCACATGGCACCAAGAAGGCAACATGGTTCAGCAAACGGGCTCCCATCAACAAAAGGTTCTTTGACTAGTAACAATAGTGGAAACTTTCTAAGGTGTAGAAAAGAACCGCAAACTATGGAGAACAAGAAACTGTTTTAACATACGGTCCTGTGCAAAAGCCTTACACTGTTCAAAAGGTTAGTTTTTCCAGTAACACAATACATAATCAGGTTATATATAATCTGAGCAATATTTATACATAAAGATAAATTCAGCAGAAATGAACAATGATGTCTTGCTATTTTAAAAACACAGAATCAATTCCAGAATTCCCTTCACATAGTAGATCACACAGTAAGCTGTACAATTCTATTGGCAGCACACCTGATTTTATTCCTATTATTATTTTTGTGTAACATTTTCTAAGTAACTAAATGCTTACTCACCTTTTTAAATCAAATTGTCAGTTGCACTGACCTGTAGTACTTCTTTCAGTTCACTAATTTATGCAACAATTAAACACTGAATGTGGAGAGCGCTGGCTTAATTTTTAACATCAAACGTGAAGCTGAACATCCATAATGTAGCTTGCTGAGCTTTGGACACCACTATTCAAATTATGTATATTGTTGAATACAAAAATAACGCACTTCTACATCTTTTAATGCTCAGTTTTACCATGGATTTGCTGCATTTTCTATTCGATTTTTCCCCAATTTAATGTTTGTCTGTGTTGTTTTTCATTATTCTGTTTTTATTTTTTGTTAACCTAACATAAATCCTATTTTTATCCCTGTACACTGATTTTATTACAAATTTTTTATCCTTTTATACTATTTTTAATACTATTTTTTTAAACTCTGTAAAGCACAAGGAATAATCTCTGTGTATGATAAAGTGCCTTCCACATAAACTTGTATTGCTTTTCCATTGTGTGAACACCTCAGGTAGCTCCACTACCTGAACACCACTGTAGCTCATTCACTTCAGTTTTAAAGACATGTACGTTTACCCACTGTTCTGATCTAAATTTTTCATTCCTGGAATGGAAAACATATCCATATTTCCATGAGAGCATATAGCTGCCATTGCTTATGGATTAGTGATGCTACAGCATTTACTAATCAGTGTGCAGGGTTAAGCAAACTAAGGGTTAAACAAAGACTTTAAGCACAAATGCAATAAACTCATGTATGAACCTGAAAAATCTATTGTGGTTCAGGAATGGAAATGGATACATATCCATCCACTGGAAACACAAAACACATCACTGTCTACTGGTAAAGTGGATCTGACGGTCTTATAGAGCCGACTGATACACATCTGCACTGGAGTGTATGAGGAAACTCCCTAGTGACTGGTGTGTTAAGTGGTAGCTATGGCAGAGTCATAGAAATGGAAGAGTTCATGATGATAGACAAATCTGACTGGATGTTCATTATTTACTGCAGTGTTGGGTGAACAATATCCCCAACATATAGCTTAAATCAAACAATGTGCATCACCTTCACTGCCTGAGAAGCGATCGATGGTTTCTTACGATGGGAGGGGGAAAAAAAAAAAAACATCTGAGATGTGATATTGTATCAATAGACTTGTGATGCGAGTGAGTGACACCAGTGTGTAAATAACAAGAGTCTGAATCAGACGTGCAACCTGCATGTGAGCAAGTGTGGAGCAGCAGCCTTTGTTCACAGTGCTCTCGGCCTACACTGCACCGACGGAGATGCAGAAGAATCTAATTTAACAGCTGAGTGAGCAGCAATCATCCCGCAGTCCCCAGCCCACACACATACATGCACACACAGATATGAGCACGCAAACACACACACTGACCCAGAGGCTGAAGCCTGATCTTAAGGTGATGACCTAGTCCTACCTTGAAACCAGAACGTAAACATGCCACTGTGAAGAGAGAGAAATGAGAAAAAAATAGAAAAAAAACAACAACTGATGAACACTATAGGTGTCTCAAGACCAAAGAAAGGATAGAAAGACATGAAGGACAATGAGTGAAGGGATCAAAAGGAGACTAAGATGAAGAGTAAGAGGGGACAAGAGAGCAGCAGTTAGGCACAGAGTGCATGAGAGAGAGAGCGAGAGAGTGGTGGGGAGGGAAAAAGAGAGCACAAGGCAGAGCTGTTTGTAATTCCAGGCGAGTTTTGTGTTGGGCTGGTCGCAGCTCCCTCTAGACCTGCTACATGATATTCACTAACCCCCGTAACAATGGCAAACATATGTAAATCAGGCACAGTGCCGGATCCAATCAGGGCTCATCACAAAGCCACTGCCACAATACTCCTGTCCAGCAAGGGCTACTGACTCTCACTTCCTTCCACAGTGCGTCCCGTTCTCTATCTGTCTCTACCTGTCTCTTAAACTTGTTCTTTGTCTTGTCTCATTCCAGCTCTCTTTCAAGTCATTTCTGATTTTGTTCATCCTTTCATTCTCTCACTCATCTCTTTAAGCTCCTTTGTTTGTTTACTTGAAAGACATGGCATTTTGCTTCATTCTCTTTCTTCCTTTCTTTTGTGTTCCTCTCCGTCTTGAAGGAGAGAGCAAAGTCCAACATCTCGCAGCTGTTGGAATTTGTTAAATCTGCCATTGATTCTAATTACAGAGATTTCAGACGACAGACGACTGCAGCCAATGAAACCTCATTTCCTCCATCATACATTAAAAATGCCTTTGTTATCCTCCTTTTCATTCTTGGTCCAGAACACGTAAAGAAGAAACACACACTATCAATACTAATGATCCATGAATCTCATCTCAGTAATGAGAGGGTTGACTAACTGCATTCATCCGAGGAAAACTTCTAGCAAGAATAATAAAAACAAACAAAAATAAAAAACAATCTGCTCTAACGCTGAATGAATGCTGGATGAATGGAATGGCGGGTTGAGTGATTAGAGGATGGATGGAACAGAAATGAGAGAAAGAATCATAAGGGCAGTGTGTGTTGCCTGAGGAAAGGAAAGGAACTCTGTTGAACACACATTTGCCTCAACAAGCAAGAAAAGTTTTAAATGTAAAAATTAAGATTAAAAATATAAAAAAATATTTCAAACAGAAAATGTAACTGCTTTTCCATAATTTATGGCCTGTAGTAATTGTTCTAATGTATCAGGTCTGTCTTTAGTGCATTGAAGTTCACTTTGTGTTTGAGTTTTATCTTCTAATGTCAAATGATTTTCCTCTTGGTCTTTTATGATCGTTTCTTAATTACCTCAAAATCTCGCACCTTTCCAGCACCCAGGGAGCAGTGTTGGGGACCTACAGGTCTGGGACTCAAAGCCACAATTATGGGGACAAGTCCCTTATCTCATCAGTTCCCTTTATTGGTGGGATCAGGTGTTTCAGACTCAGGCTAAAGTTAAATTCTGAAGAAAGGTTGTTCTTCAAGAGCAGGGTTGGTGTCCAATACCTTATATGATAGTACAGAGGGGTAAATTGCTAAAAAAACTAAAGGGATTGATTACTTATGAGAGATTTGTTCTACTTTCTTCTAAGCTTAAAGTAGCCAACACCAGTATGCAGTTTTCTTTTTTAGTAGCAATTTCCTTTTGCACAGAACAGTACAAAATGGCTTATTAAATTACTTTGGAAAAATGGGCCAGTTCATAAGAATGATCCCAGATGATGGGCCAGAGTTTTGTAGCTTAACACGATTAATCAAAATAAAATGTACAAATATGGCACACCAGCAACATAGCAGGAAAATTATGGTATCATGTGTCAATATATAGCAACATCAATGAATTGTGTTGTATCAGGACACTTCGGCCAAAAGCTTTTCTACATTCATATAGTAAATAAAATATACCAACAGACAACACCCTCTTTAGTGCATAGCACCAGAAAAACTGAACCTAATTATTACTGAACAGAGCATATCAGTGCACAGAATTCAATTTTAGCAAATAATTTCCTCACTGAATCTACTCCATCTACTACCTCAATAATCTCAGTCTGTGTCATGCTGCACCAGTAGCTAAAATAAGGCAGAATATGGCATTACTAGGTAAATATCGAGACAGCATATATCTATTATTTGCACCAGACAATCTGTTCAAAAATGGACTCTTATTATTAATTAAAATAACGTACCTGTTGCCTACTTAGCCAGCATTTGTCACTGAGCAAGAGCAGTGTAGTAGACTGTGTAATTTGTCAGGGAAATAGGCATACAGTGGATACACAGCCACATGCTGGGCTGTGAAGGATGTGCACTTATTATAACTCATTGCACAGACATATATAAACATATGATTGTCTTTTCTGTGACAACTGAATTGTCTCTTTTCTGTGTCAACTTGCATAACAAGGCTACCACGCTACCAAGAACAAGACTTTAAGCACTGAGAAGAGCAAATGGACCAGGGAGCAGTGTCAACCAGGAACTTTTTTTATTACACTGATTGGTCTGGGACAAACAGGGATGAACGTGAAAGAATAAGGTGGGACAAACCAGGTGGGAAATAATTATGACACAGGATCAAATAAAAATGATAAACTTTATTGAATTACTGAAAGTTTAAAGACGTAGCCGGCAACAGAATAGCCTGGACATCCAGCGACTGAATCTCAGTCCTAACTAGACTAACACGGGAGCCAAGACAGAAGACGCATGAATGTGTCTTTGGTTAGAATTGAATCAATTGCTTATATTCTATAAGTGCTCCTGTAGTAGAGCAAGTCCTTACCAGTTCTGGTTAGCCATTCTAGCTTTCCAGCTACACTTGGTCCATTACACTTTTCACGGGTTGGTATTCAGATGAAGTGTTACTTTAAAATGAGAGTGAGAACTGCAGGTAGAGAGAGGGCACCCCCTGCGGAGCTGAAGAATGGATAGGCATGAAGGTACACAGACAAACTGGAAGAATGCATTAAATCTGTTTATCTCTTCTCCTGAACTCTTTGGAGATGCCTTGGCGAGACCTGGTTGAGCTCATATGGCACCGGGGATAGTAAACATGGAAAGTTCTCAGTCTGCTTAATAAACAGTCAAGGCTAGATGCATGCTTGTGTGAAGTTTTCCTTGTGTATTTTCCCCCATGCATATAAGCTCCACTAGTGATACACTGCCGTCTCTCATCCAGCGCTTTGTGAAGTTTGCCCTCTGTTTATCAGCTATAGGAGTGTATAAACTCTAGCAATGACAAAGAATGGAAGCAAGAAAGTGACTGAAGAGTGAAAGTTCCTATATGGGTAAGTTTTCCCTCTATTTAATGACAGGAGAATTTCACAACCTTTTCAGACTTTGGAGAAGACCATATGATGTATGCGCTCTTTGATGAATACTACTGATCTCGCTTCCCCTCCCTCTGCTTCACCCTCGTTCTCTATCTCTCCCCTCTCTCTCTGGCACTCACTCCACACTGAAGGTGATTCCCAGGTACGGAGAGTCACCAGCACGGCCGCGGCCACCTCTTTAATGGAGACAAGATGGTAAATCTTTCATGCTTTAAGACCGTTTCATTGTAAAAGAGGGCTGGCTGCAGAGTGATAACAATAGTGTATTATTCATGGAGCACTCAGTCAGCCCTGAAGCCCACCCTACCCCTACTGTTGGATGGACTGCCAGAGGAGGGGAGAATGACAGACAGGCAGAGTGAAGAGAAAGAAGAGAGTAAGAGAGAGCGATGACCACAGACTCCTGTTCCTGACCACATGGTTTTTAGTTTTCGCAGAGCTAAGCAAACTCACACTTCCTGTCTTAGAGTTTCTACAACCACAACAGGCACAGCAAACCACTATACCTTTCCTGAACACTCTCAGAATGATCAATTCAGATTAGCCTGACTCACTTTTCATTGTATATCTGATCTTTGAAGGAGTTACATTCATTTTTTCTTGCATTGTAGGTCCTTTCATAGTAAATGTTTGATTTTAAATCAGGTTTTTTTTTCATTATTGTGCTTATTGTGCTTTTTTTCATTATTCCATACATAGAAAACATAGAATATGGTTTGTTAGGATGAAAGAAATGTACTGAAACATGCGTGTTAACCTGTTCTAATTCAAGGAAACAGTTTTTATGACACAAATAAGAAAAAAAAGAAGAAACTAAGCAGAAGCTCGGGGACAGCTGTAGGATAGGGACAGCTGATTGTTTTCACTGAAACTCTTAATTGGCTTTGGTGGTCTCGGTTACTGGTTCCACCCAGATCCATTCTGATCAATGAGCCAGTGAGGCTGAGAGGCACGCTCAGACTGGGGCCATGCAAATGACAGGATTTAAAGTCCACCAGCACTACACAATCCTCATCAATTGATGTTTGATCAATTTGTCAATAGCCTATTTTTATGTCCATTAATGTAAGATCTCTAAACAGGGGGGCTGCAAAAGGCCTCCTAAGTATAGGCTCAGATGTTAGTAGACAAAAGGCAAGATGTATATATGAACTAAAACACTTGGGTTTAGTTGTTCAGATAAATTGTGTGTTTTTTAATTAATTTAATACAATTTTTTTTTATGTAAGACAATTAGTACACTATTTTAAAGCATTTTTTACAAAGAAATGTTACAAATGGAAATGTGATGTGAAAATACAGCCTATGTTTTTTGCATTATGTGTCAGAAATGGTGGCAATTGCCAAAACTTTGCCTTTGTTTCATAATTCATTTTTAATGAGTGCTGAAATGTGATTTGCTTGATGCACTTGTATAGCCTGCATGCTCTGTGAAGAAAAAAAGGAAGAGAAAAAATAAACCCAAAACAATTACATCACTACTAGTCATGGAATATATTTTCTATTTAGTGTAAAATCTCCATTCAAAATCCTGTGTAGTCAAGGGCTATGCTTAATCCCTATCCGGGAAACTGGCCCATAGGTTGTGACATAGAGCTGAGTATTACTGCAGAGAAAAAAAAAAACACACCCAAACTGAAAAAGAGCTCAACTGAGCTCAGCTCAAGTTTTCTTTTCAGCATTAATGCTTTCAACCTTGAGAACCCATGTTTTTCAATCAGTTAGCAATTCCCTGACATCATTTCTTATTTTGTTTACATAACTGGTGCTATAATTCCTGTTTTCTTCTCCACTGCATCCTGAGCATGTGTTTCTGACCCATAGGACTTAAAACTGTTCCCATAGAGACCTGTCCACCAAGGCTTTGCATCCTCCAAATTGTTTTGGTTAACCAAGAATCAACTAGCCTTCACTGTAGCTCAAGACTGCATTCTCATCTCATAAGACACAAGAATAATGCTGATTATTCTTTCATACACTCTGCTCCAGCAAATCAAAAGTGGTATTCCTATGGTAAGGGTCTTCACTCTAGGTGTTAGCATAGTTTTGTGATTTCCTTGCTCCATCACAGGGATACTATTAAACCTAACAACTCCCAAATTAGATGAATTGTGTTTGTGCAATGGAATCTTGAACCTGTGTGGGACAACTCTCCAGGGCTCCAAAAGACCCTTTCCGGCAACAGTAGTGTCACTAAAGTAACAATACTATTTCTCTCAGAGGTCACTAAAAAAGCACATTAAATCTGGTAAAAATGTGCTGTCTGCAGTCTTCTCACTCAATATACCGTACTCAGTGAAGAAGCTAGTAGACATGTTTTTTTGAAAAATCAATAGTCTCCTTGTTGAAAAATACATGAAGGTGGCAGTGATGATAATTCAACAAGTTGTGTATAATTCAATATCATCTGTGGCCTCAGTATCTGCAGCAACGAGTAAGGAATAAAGAACTCCAAATAAAAATAAAAAAACGAGTCGCTGTCATTTCAAGACATTGGTCACCAATGAGACCAATACACACTAAATGAAGCAACTGGGCAGCGGTGGCCTAGTGGATAGGGAGTTGGTCCCCGGATCAGAAGATTGTGGGTTCGATCCCCTCCCCAGTGGGTTGCCCTGACGTACCCTTGAGCAAGGTACCGTCCCCGTCACTGCTCCCCGGGCGCTTTCAATAGCTGCCCACTGCTGCACGTGTGTATGGGTGAAATGCAGAGGTCGACTTTCTCATTCGTGGGATTATGAATAAAGGATTATTATTATTATAACTGAGACAGCTAACAATGAGACCAACACTCAGCACTGACTAGTGTCTTATGGTGAAAATGAACCTTTTTCAGAAACAAAGAAAGAGGAAAACTCCACTTACAATGTCTTTGATTTGGAAGAGGTGTTTTTTTTTTTATCGATATCAAATTGAATACGTAGCAGACTGGCAATACAACAGTCTTATCAGCAAGGGCTGAAAGGCCTGGGCTTGCCAGGAAATCTGTGTTTTCTTTTCAGGCTGAGTATATAGATTACACTCAGCAAAGCGCGCTGCATGCAGGAGGACTGTATTTTCTCATGACTGTGATTTCTGGAGGGTGCTTATCTCAGTGGGCCGAGAGGAAGGGGAGAGAGCGAAAGTAGCGATGCCTTTTTCCCCTCTACCTCTGATCTGAAACATCGGCAGCTTTTATCGATGTCACTACTGGACGTGACTTCATGGCTGTTCCCTGCACCTGATCAGCTCCTGTTGAGGGTCGGTGTGGTAAGAGCAGTGAGCTGGATCTGCATGGCTCAAAAATAAGGGGAGGGGGCAGAGTGTGAGGGTAGAGAGAAAGAAGCAGGAGAAAAACACAGGACATCACAGTTGAATGTAAGAATGTATGAACACAGTTGGAGGTGACTGATCCTTTTCTTGTGATCACATGTGAAGACAATCCAAGGAAATGGCTAATATTTTGGCTAAAGTTCATGTCAGAGAGAGAGACAGGGGCCTGTCCTGTTCATCACACAGTTTTACTTTTGCACAGAGCAATGAAAAGCTTTCCTCAAATTCTTCCAACTAGAGCACATATACTGATTCAATGTGCCATGTGTCTTGCAGTTCCTTCAGTTTTACAGATATTTTACTATTAGCTACACATATTAAACTCTTTAGGTAACTGACAATAACTAACATACCATAAACCATTTAGCATCCAGCCACTAGAATGTTTATACTGCAACAGCTAATTCATATAAACTGTATACTAACATATAGCTGAGTTCCATAAGGTTGCTCAATTTATTTCAATAATTACCAGTGTTTTGTTCAAATTTGTTCATGGCATGCAAAACCCACAAATGTTATTCTGTGTTGTTTATTTAAATATATATGAAAGACCATACTGTTAAGAGAACTCATAACTCAGTAGTAGTAGTAGGTGGGATTTCATCAAGGATCAGCACTGAGCCCATTCTTGTTTGCCATGGTAATGGACAGGTTGACAGACAAGGTTAGACAGGAGTCCCTGAGGACTATGATGTTTGCTGATGATATTGTGAAAGTGAGTATTCTTGTCATTGTGTAACACAGCACAACACAGTGAACCCCAACAAAATTACACCTCTGCATTTAACCCATACACACAAACACATTGCAGGGGGCAGCTATTGAAAGCAGGAGCAGTGTCGGGGAAGGTAACTTGCTCAAGGGTACCTCAGGGCAAACTACTGGTCTGGGATTTGAACCCACAACTTACCTATCCTGCATTTGAATAATATGCATATGAAAGTCCTGAACCATTTAACATCCAGCCACAGGAATGTTTATACTGCAACGGCTAATTTATATAATCACTAGGCCACTGCTGCCCTCACCTCTGCATTGTACCCATACACTCACACACATGCAGCAGGGGGCAGCTACTGAAAGCACCCAGGGAGCAGTGACAGGGACGGTACCTTGCTCAAGGGTACCTCAGGGCAACCATTTCACGATATCGGATCCATGACCTTCCGATCCTGGGACCAACTCCCTACCCACTAGGCCACCACCGCCCACTGTGGTCTGTAGTGAGAGTAGGGATCAGCTTAAGGAGAACCTGGAGAGATGGAGATATGCTCTATAGAGGAGAGGAATGGAAACTGAATAGTACGGAGACAGAATATATGAGTGTGAACAAAGGGAAGGAAAGCAGAGTGGTTAGGATGCATGGAGTAGAGATGACAAGGGTAAAGGAATTTTAATACTTGGGATCAATAGTTCAGAGTAACCGGAAGTGGAAGAGATGTGAAGAAGAGAATGCAGGCAGGTTGGAATGGGTGGAAAAGAATGGCAAGTGTGATCTGTGAAAGATGGGTACCAGCAAGAGTGATAGGAAAGTTTTATAGGACTGTAGTGAGACCAGCTATGCTATAAGCGTGGGAGTGACGCTTATGAAAAGACAGGCAGTGGAGCTGGAGGTTGTCAGAGTTAAAGATGCTGAGATTTTCATTGGGAGTGACGAGGATGGACAGGATTAGATATGAGTATATTATAAGGACAGCTCAGGCTGGCTGTTTTGGAGACAAAGTTAGAGAAGCAAGGTTGAATTGGCTTGGACATAAACAGAGGAGAGACGAGGTTTAAATTGGGAGTAGGATGCTGAGGATGGAGCTGCCGGGAAAGAGGAAAAGAGAAAGGCCAGCGAGGAAGTTTATGGATGTTGTGAGAGAGGACATGCAGGCTTTAAAGGAGTTTGGTTTAAAGGAGGAAGATGTAGAATAGAGGAAGAAATGGAGACAGGTGATCCTCTGTGGCAACCCCTAACAGGAGCAGCCGGAAGAAGCAGAAGAAAGACAGACTTTTAGGACAGATAAGAGACAAGTTTGTTTAGTCTACAAGCCTATTACTGCTCTAATACATTCAATGCCCTCGTCTCTCCTTTGCATGCCTTTTTCTGCCACCCACCCTATCCCTGTCCGTGTCCCTGTCCCGTGCTGAAGCTGTGAGGCTGATACAGTGGGACGGATCTCAGCAGCGCACTGGGGTTGAAGGTCAGCTTTTAATTGAGTGAGCAGAGGAGATGGAGAGCAGGGAGGCCGTCTATCATCCGCTTGGCAACTAATGGGAATTCACTCGGGGTCGGGACTGCTGACGCTGGCGCGATTGCACAGGAGGGCTCTTTTCATTTCAAACACTAATATGGAGTGTAACATGGGCTTAAAAAGAGAGAGGGATTATGGTGAATAAACCTCCCCTATCTCCTTTGACCACAGTTGGCTAATGAGAAAAATCCTGCCACTCCGTGCCAGACGATTCATCATGTCAGATGTTAATATCCTTAAAGGTCAAGCGAAGTTATAAAAGAGGGAAATATTCTTTGTTAAAGTTTTCCCCCCACAGTTTTTCCTTGTCTTCCTTTTTTCTGCTAACCTTATCATATGCTCAGAGAGCTTGACTGACCTGTGATGGGATTGGAAGCAATCTTTCAAAAGTGACTGATAACAACAATAATAAAAACCAACAAGTCTCATTTCTTCAGACACATAGCCACAAAGACAAAGCCCAAAAACTTTTACAAGACCAGTCAAAGATGTGATGTGTTGTGAAAGAGGAGTAAAAGCAAAAAAAAGCAAAAATAACATAAAATAAACAAAGAACATGTCAGACTGGATAGGAAAGGGTTTGTTATTGCTCTTAAATTCTCACAATTAAGTCAGGATATGATAAATTACTGGGTTAAAACTCCACTTGCCAAATATAAGAGGAGATGGAAATTCATCTGCCTGCATCTCATTACATCTTTCAAATGATGAGAGGCTTGCCGCATTTGCATAGACTCGGCAAAGAGTCTCTTTCACCATCATTACCCATTCCATCTTCTGCTAAATCTATAGTCACACTGAATTTTTTAAAAGAGAGAAACAAGAGGCTGCAGAAAAGCCAGCTGAGGCTACACGAATAAGACCAGTTTACACATGTTAACACACTCCAGCTCCTTCTGCCAGCCTAATTTCAAAGAGATTTTTAAAGAGGTGTAAGGAAATCAGTTTGATAGATAAGGAAGGAGTAATTGTGGAAGTACAAAATAGATAAGGGGGGAGAGGGTAGAGTGAAGGAAAGAGGGTTTGAGAGAGAGATCAAGAGAGAATACTTGGGGAGATAAGAGCACACAGAAGGGAGTGGGAGAGAAGAAGAAGAAGAAGGACAAGAAGAAGAGAGGGCTGAGACAGGCTAAACGCTAGCTCCTGTCTGTGGAAAAGTGCGGCGTTTGTGGTTCGATCCAGCCTTCCTTTAGCGCTAATGACTGTCAACATGGTGAGTGGGGCTGTGAAGGGGGAGAAAATTACTGGCTGAAAAGCAATTGACTGATCCCCATCATTTCTCAGGAAAGCAGTGACCTGTGAATATTTCATTATGGGGGAAAGTCGTGCGGCCCATACTGATGGGGGGAGGTGTGGGGGAGCGAGGGGTGGCCTAGCTGGAGTGAGGGAGGTGAGCTGCAACACTGGCCTTATTTCCCCTCCCGCCCGTGCCCTGTCACCAGCAGGTGAGAAACTGCTCTGGAGCCCAGCTCAGGACTTGCTCTTCCTGCTATTTATAGCAATGTACACTCCAGAACATGAAAAGGCTGCAAAATCAAGAACAACCTGCCGACAATGGTGTGGGATTATGACTAGCCTAGAGCAGCAAAAGTTTCGAACTAGAATTATGGCAATTCAGGTTTGCTAGTTTGCAGGACAGGTCTACCAAAACTGCTAAATAAGCCTTTTCTCATCATTACTTTCACTGCATGTTCAGTTTTAACCTTCCCTCCAGAGATGCACAGGTATAAAGAGAATTCAGATAAAATTAATCACCCCAGAACAATTCAATACATTACTGGTGCCTTACAAAAACCCTGCAACTTGTATTGTCTGTTTTATATTTTTACACCATGTGAATGCAGCAGATAGCTTTTGCATTGTACAAACATTTCATGATGAATGGAACAAATGAAAGGTCCACAATACTTTAAATCAAATCGTGTTACATGAACATAAATTTACAGATAAGAATGTTTCTTTTATGCCCAGAAATTGCACTTTTGCAGATAGCGGGGTTTTTGGTAACGTTATTGATGGTTTAGCCTACGAAAGGCTTCTAACTGGTTCTCACTCTAAATGAAAACACTTTTTATGTGATGTGAACATTTCATAAGAAATCTGGGAAACGAAAAAGTAGCAGCCATTAATCTTTTCATCTCCTATCAAACGGAATTCACCAGCAATACTGTACTACTTCAGTATTTACCCATTTATTTCACTATGTGTTCAATTTACATTTCAATCAGAGAATAGCAATGATGGCACTGTGCTTAGGAGACACACTTAAGCTAATGAGTGTTAATTCGAGCAGTCGCGCAGTGGTGAAGGGAAAGTGCTGAGGCAGGAACAGAGGAGAGGGAAGTGCACGCAGGCACGGATCTTCATTTCCAGCCATCGCTAAACACATCCGCGCTGCCAGAGACAATCGATGAGCACAGACTGATGGATCTGACGGCCCTTTCATAAGCAGATCAACAAGATCAATGGGGCATTTTGTACATGCCACAAGGTAAATATGCGGCAGAGCTTAACCTTCTTAACTTCACCTGGTTTCAGACTCAATGACAAGAAAAGGAAGCTCCTTAACGTACACAATTTGGGACACAATTAGGAGGAAAAAATGAAAACGCAGGACAAACAAGAAATTACATCTAGTATTAGTGACAAATTCCTCAAACATGTCTGTTTTGATTCCATAAAATATAAAAAAGGATGCTTTCAGATAGCCAAGAAGACCATTACTCTAGACAGATAACTATATTAAAATTCTTCTCTTTGTAGGAGCACTGGCTGGCAGAACCTCCAGAAATGGACTCTTCAGAAAACTGACTAGCTTCAGGATTGCAGGAATTTAATTGACTTTTTAGACAGCAAGAACAGCCTTCTAATACATCCTGCAGACACCTATACAGGAAAATATAGAATTCATTCTTAATTAAAAGACTGTCAGAGAGTTTAAAAAGAGAAATAGTGTGAGCACTAAATAAATCATGTCAGCAATTGAACAGACACAATTAATCCATGACAGCGAGAGAAATTATACTTTCAATGTGATTGATGGCTCTGGTGAAATATTGTTGAATGAAAACTTATTAAAATCAGCATTAATAATGCACTGAATCTTTGCACTTCTGTGGTTTCTCCATTAAAACATAATTTTACCACCTCAGCAATAATTCCAACTAAAAAATGCTGTGCAATATGACAATATTTTTGTTTACTAAGTGATTCAAAAAGTCAGAAAAGAGAATACAAGGACAAATGCAAGAACAATTGTTTTCTCTTTGGCTGCCCACGCCATCTTCACATTCCAGTATTCGATTCCTTTTCTCTGCTCTCCATTCTTGATCATGAAGAGCCAACTCAAACAAACATGATTTTGTTTCAGAAGAATCCGCCCTCTGCATCCCTCAGCCGCTCTCTCTGCGGGCCTCTCCAGCTCCAAAGCTCTTCTCAATCACAGGCATGTGTCGGGGTCAGGGTGCCGGGGCAGCAGCAGGGCAGTACTAAAGCTCAGAGCAATTCCACCTCCACCGTATCCTCTCTTGAACCCAAGCCGAGGAAAGGAGTGAAGAAGAGGGAAATCAGAGGAGGAAAAATGCTGAGCCCACACCAAAACCCAACAGAAGAAAAGATTAAATACATGAAAAAGTGAGAAATAAACAAAAGCAGGCAGACAACCGACACAGTGTCTGATGTAATTGAAGTGCCGAGAAACGTGTGAGTGTGAGCGTGTGTGCGCGTGTGTGTGTTTAGGGAAGGGAAGTGGATGGATGGAAAAATGGCATCATCCATGTCATGTCAGTTTTACAGCTGACAACCCAGCAAAGCTGAAACACACTCAAACACATCTGCCTGGAATCTATAAACAGCAGCTTTCCCCCATTGTGGAGGGCTAGAATTTCAGATATTACCCACAATAATATGATATACATTTCTAGCATATTTAATAGCTAATTTGAAAGTGAAAGTGACTATCCATGCCATTGTGAAACGCAGCACAGCACAACACAACGAAACCTCTGTGTTTTACCCATGCACACACTTGCAGCAGGGGGCAGCTATTGAAAGCGCCCGGGAAGCAGTGACAGGGACGGTACCTTGCTCAAGGGTACTCCCTAACCACTAGGCCACCGCTGCCCCATGATAAATATATATAGTATTGTCCCTGTCAGACCAAACTTTTCTTTTTTATTCTCTCTCTGAAGATTTAATAACTAAGGAAACTAAGGAAATGGTCTAAAAATGCCACTATTCCAACATTATAATATTGCATTATGAACACTTCAATACTTCAGTGCTTCCATTTATGATCTCTTCGCTAGTCTTTTACCATTTCCATGAGTTCAATTAATCATTTTAGCATGCTAGCAAAACGTTGATGCATTTTGTCTACATTTGATAAATCAGGAATGCTGATTAATAAAGATGCTTTTATTCACAGCCCAAACACTGAGTTCCCTTTTAGCCACAGTATCGTGTGGTATTGAGCAAAATTCTGTTATTAACTACAACCCTGAAATGACAGCAGTCGGTTTTAATTTCACACCCATAGTTTATCCAGCTGGATGAACAACAAGCATGTGAGTTGACATCAAATGTTTCTCCTCCTGCTAACAAAGAGATAAAAATAAAATAATCACTTGTACTTCATTCTCTTTGCATTTGCAGCACTTAGCAGACGCTCTTATCCAGAGCGACTTCCATGTCCTGATTACAGGGACAGTCCCCCTGGAGCAGCTCAGGGTTAAGGGTCTTGCTCACAGTGGTGGTAGAGCCAGAGGTAGGATTTGAACCTGAGACCTCTTGAGCCATAGGTCTGTAGGCAAATACCCTACCACTAGACCACCACCACCCCATGCTCTTGTCCTTATTTATATTTGTATACTTTGTATTGGATCCATATAAAAGAAATGGTCATATTTAATACAATTCTCTGAACTGAAGTTGACACAATGTTTACAAGGAATTAGGTCAAGTTACTAAAGTGAACTTCTTGGTCGTTACAGTCCAAGTGGTTAAAGTAGCAAATAAAAGTACATTTCTTTTGCTCCTTTTTTGATATAAATGCTGTGTTTGAAACTTCTTCATATAAACACAGTCATGCAAAACCATGGTTTATCCACATGCTCCATGACAATTACTGGTGTCTATCCAGCATTACATTACACACATTCATACACATTTCTCTGCTGAATCACTTTTCACTATTTTCTTTACTTATTTACATTCTGCTTTCCTTTTTTTTCCCCTTCCACCCATCTGCTCTTCAACAAGCCTGTGATTCACAGCAAATATTTAACTCATCACATTCACACCTCCTCACCAATCAGATTTTACTATAAACTAACAGGAGACAATACAATCATCTTCTCTTTTTAGTTTAATCCAGTGCTTTTATCCACGCATTGACTTTTCATTGTTTGCACATGCACTCACTCATTCATACACACACACACACACACACACACACATATAGAAACACACCCACATACACGCACGCACACTAACACAGGGTAAGGAGTCTGCTTTCCCTGCTCCTGTAAGATATACTACTTAATCAGCAGGATATATGTGCCCAAATGAAAGGCTGAGTAGGAGAAAATTCAGAGAGGGATGTATCAATTATTCAAAAGAGAATATTTTGCACTTATTACTTAACTAAATCCAGTGGCTCTGATGACAGCTTAGGGGAATGAATCATTTTTATCTGAAGCAGAATCACTGAGTCCGTTGCTTATATACTGTCTGATGCACAAGCATTCTCCAACACGTACACACACACAAACAAACTCACATATCGGGCCCTCTTACACACGGTTGTGCTGTATCAATGCGTTACCCACAGATGGAGCTCATGTATACCACCTTAGCTGGACATTGCAGGACATGAGATGAGCTGCTGTGTGTTACATAATTCAATTAAAATAAACTCCAATTCAATAAGGTGACCCACTATGACATTCTTTTATTAAATTCTTTCTTCCTCAAATTGGAACCTTTAACAGTGACTAAATCACACATGCTCCAGTTTCTCTTTTAAAGGTCTTGGTTTTTCTTTCATGTTAATACAGTCACATATGCAGTGCACTTTTTAATGGCACACAACAGGATCCACACAGTCTGAACATTGCCTGCAGGTGATTTTTTATTTTTCTGTAGCAGGTTACTCAGTCATGGCAGGTCAGAGCCACCTCCAGTTCTGCACACACAGTGCAGTGAGGCGCCAGTTCTTCAATGGAGAGAAACTGTACTTTTCTCCCTGTTTCCGCCTCTCTCCCTTGCTCTCTTAAACATTTGCCAGCCCTTTAAGATCCGTCATGTGGAAAAAGGACTTTATTTTTATGATGTGGCAAATTAAAAAACTTTTCAGCTTCAGTCCATTTTACTGGAGGCTCTCCAAGTTTAACTAGCGTAGCTAGAGTGCTGCACCCATCTGAAGCCACAGGTCCATTTGGAGACTCTGTAGTTCGCTGATCTTTAACAGAGCTGCTGCAGCCAGATGATTGACTCATTTCTTGTGTCTTGAAAATGTCTGATAATAAAACAATCAAGTCAGGAAATGAGAGAACTCAGTACAGAGTGCAGTACACACTGTGACACCTGTTATTGCAAGAAAGACTTTTCTGTCTTTTCTGTGATCTTACCATAATCAGCAGGGGGTGATTTATGGCTTTTTCACTGTATAAAAGTACAATCTTAATTATATAGGTACCAAGAACCCTTTAAAGACCATATT
Source organism: Hepsetus odoe (assembly GCA_017165825.1). Lineage (NCBI taxonomy): Eukaryota > Metazoa > Chordata > Actinopteri > Characiformes > Hepsetidae > Hepsetus > Hepsetus odoe. The sequence continues at coordinate 11,170,915 of CM029378.1, forward strand.
TTTTTATTTGGCCTTCAGGCTTGTAAAAATATTGGAATTCTTCTGGTGTTATAAAGATGACAGATTTTTATTATATAAAAAGGCGTGTTATATTTTGGTACTTAAGTGGGCACTACACAGAGCCACTGCTTTGAAGAACTTTGTTTTAGTTTATTTTATAATAATGCATTTTTATAGATAATGTATTATGAATGAATAATAATTCATTAATAATACATTATTATTAGAATTAATAATTCAGTTTAATGTTAACAGCTGACCATGGTGGCCAAACAACACAACTGAGTATCTTTTAATGGCTTGGAACATGAATAAGTCAACCAGATTTTATAGAACTTCTGCTTTTCGCACTGCTCAAAGTGGCATCGTCCAAAAACTCACTGCTGCCATTACAAAGGTATATCCTCTCATGGCTGCTGCAGTGCCAAGCACACACACAGGCTTGAACCAAGTCCATGGCCCTATCCACAGGCACGAGGCCTCCGTTTAAACCCAACCCACGGCTGCCCGCTGTCTGCCCAGGCTGACCCACTGCAACAGGAAGACAGCCTGGTCCCACTTCCTGCCTCCCAGCAGCCCATCTGCACCCGGAGCAGCAGGGTCGCTGTGGGGACCGGCACTTGTCTATCTCTCTCCAGCTCCTCCGCCTTCCGTTCTGACAGCTGTGGGTTTGTTACCAGGAGTCGATCCATAAACCACACACACACCGACTACAGTCCTGCACCACTCTTATTAAATATATATGCTCTAAACCATTAGGCTGCCTGCTCCACCTTAGCCAGCCCGGCAGGCCTTATATACACAAAAAACTCTCTCTCTCTCTTACTCATGCACACACACACACACACACACACACACACTGCAGAAGGGCAGGAAATGATGCCATGACTTTTTTTTTTCAGCTCTAGGGTACATCAGCAGTTAAACTGGTTAAAGTATCCCTCAGCCCCATGAAGCAGCGCTGGGCCAGGCCAGATCCTCCCCAGGTCTTGGCTGAAAGGACAAGAAAGTTGGAGCAGGGAATGGGAAAATGCTCTGGCCTACAGTAAAACAAGAATATGCTGAAATGCTCACCCATAATATCAGTTCAGAAAGCATGGCAAGACCAAAGAAGGCCTACATCCTACATATGTCTTTGATTTAATTTTTCCCTGGGGTTCACTTATAATACAGGCATGAACTGGCATGAGCTTATGTACCAAAGCCAACCGTAATTTAGTTTTAAACAGCCATTTTTCAGCTTCTCTTTTAGTTTTAGGGGGAGAGCCCCACACCTTTCACAACACCCAACCTGACAGAAGAGGCTCCACAGTCCACGAGAAGGCACAAGTGACCCAGCTGTTAAAAATGTAAATCAATATTACATGATGTCACGGATGAGGTGTTTTGTGCACGATAGAGGGCGCTCTGTTCTGACTGAACACACCTGAGCTAATGAAGGCACAGGTGTGTTTCATTGGGGCTGACTATTTAAGCCCCGATGAGTCAGAACAGAGCGCGGCTCATTAGTTAGGCTCTGCCTACACTCTGTGGTGGTTTGGTATTTTGGTTTGGTTTAGGCTGCAGTTCCTTGATTTTGGTTAGGAACTGCAGTCCTTTGTTTTGTTTTGTAAATATAGTTAATAAAGTTACGTTGCGAACTCCTGGCTCAGCATTGGCGTCCTCCCTACACCCCGCCATCGTTACACATGAAAAAAAGTTTCTTGAATATGGCTTGACTGTATAATCACAGAGCCTAATTAACATCAGAAAATATCTGTAAATTTAGCAATATTTATCTATGAAACATGTATGCTAAACACGTTTTATAAGATAAAATAGGTCATATTATATTAATAAATGAATAAATAATGTAAACACATTACATAAATACATGATATAAACACATTGGTTTGCTATGCATCGGTCATATGTTATGTCAGTCATGTATTTTGTCATGTATCAGAAAGTTTAACACAAATGTGCTGTAACTGCTGCTTTAAAGCTTAAAAATGGGGAAATGGGATTGTCTTTGCCATCCATCCATCCATCCATCCATCCATTTTCTGCCGCTTGTCCCAAACAGGGGGAGTGCTGGAGTCCAACCCAGCGCACACAGGGCGAGGACGGGGGACGCACCCTGGACAGGTCGCCAGTCTTTTTGACATGGGTCCTTTAAAAAGTAAAAGTGCCTTAAAAGGGTTCTTGGTAGCAAAGCCATAGAAGAACTACCTCTATTTCCCAAAAGAGCTTTCATGCATGAGCCGTTTTTGGAGAGAAAATGCAACGTGTGAGCATTTAATTTTAAGATCCTCCCCAAGATGTAAAGACCCCTTTTTACTAGTGTTTCAAGGCCCAGTTTAAACACAATATGCATTTGTGTTCTGTCCATGTTGTGAAAGCTCCAGTTAATGCTCACTCCTAATCCTACAGCTCTCAAAACCGACTGACAACTACAAAACTAAGCATAGACGGACTGAACCGCACTGACACAAGAACACTGAGATGAACTTTTGACATCAAACCAACTGCTCCACCACATGAAAGACAAAGTCTTATTTACCCCCTCCCCTCCCCTCTTCTCGGTGCCTTCTCTTACAATCTGTTACTTATCCCTCCTTTTTACCATTCACTTATTCAGCTCCCACAATAATGACCGCTACCAGCACTTGGGGCCGACTCAATAGCCAATATAAGAAAGAGAGACCGGCTGCTATGGGCTTAAACGATGAAAACTATTGTGTTCAGAAAGAATCAATCAGTGCTTTTCAGAGTAATTCGATTCTATTCACAAAGGAGTAGGAAGCAATTTGAAAATGGAAATGCCACTTGACTTTGAGAGGTGGGAGGAGGGGATGGAGAGAAAGAAGAGAGGTACTTCTGGAGGAGTATGCATGGAAAATAAGAAGGAGAAAACACACACACACACACACACACACACACACACACACACACACACACACACACACACTCAGATACTCAATGAGACTCATTCCACACAGTGCATTGCTCATGTACTGGATGCTTGAACACCAGCCTGTTTTCAACAGGTTAGTCCATAAAACTGTGTGAAAAGTTATCACCCGTAGCCTGGTTGAGGACCCAAAATACCAGTCTGCCAAACTTTGTTCCTTAAAACCTATGAAAAGCGAAGTGGGTTTATCTTTTCATCTTAAATACTCAGTGCAACCAAACAATCAGAGGAATCTACTCGCCTGTACAGCAGCGGCCTCAGATGAAGGCGTTATTAAATTTAGATTAACGCCACCTTTTAAGATGCCCAGGGATGATGGATTGAGGGATAAGGCAGTGCTTACTGCATGCTCCATCATTTCATTCCACCGGTCAAGGGAGAGGAACTAATTAAGTGCTAACTAACTGACGATTAGGCCTCGATTAATCACCTATTAGAGGAGCTGAAGAGAGGTCAGAATAACCAAGAATTACATACAATACTGTGTTCTACAGAAGTGTTCTAGCAGTTCTACAGAGCTGCTAAATGAGAAACTGACCCCAATGTGTTTAGTTTCATTACACAAGCAGAATTTCAGTAGCCAAACTTTCTACCTTGATGGAAAACATGACAAATGATGATTTGTGTAATGTGCCTTTCTGTAAGAACTTACCAAGTCAGGATTCTCCACAGTGGTGGGGAAAGAAACCAAATGTCCAAAGGGGTTAATGTTTCACTACACTAAACTACAGAAAGCTTTCGAATGAAATAGTTACACATATGCTACCTCCTGTTTGAGACTCTTCTCAGGATAGTTCCTCAACACGGTTTTAGCCTAAAACTGCTGATTTATTGCAGGGGAAATGCTCATACGAGGAATTATACAGCAAAATAGCAATGAGGACCTGTACATTCTTGATGTTACACTCTTTTACACAGAAAACCCAAAGGGTATGTTTTGGTTAGTAAAATGTACACATAGAAACAAACTCCAAGTTGATAAGTTTCTATACAGTGTGCCAGTTTGCAGAACATTGTGAGGGGTTTGTCTACATTTCCACAATAACCTGTGAAATAACATTAATATCAGTCTTGTATTGTATTGTGAATATTAATGTGATAGATACAGATTTTCAGAAAGAAGATAATTATTTATCTAATTTTAAGTGCTATGTGATATCCTTTAAAAACAAGTTTAACTCTGGAGTCTCATACCATTTTTCTGATGTCTATCAATAACAATTAAACCAATTATCTGCTGCGCAATGCTACAAGAGATCTGCACAGATGTTAAAAACTCAGCTTTGAGTCAGATTACATTAATATAATAATAAAGTTTCATGATCAATCTCTTCACCTACTGCAATTCACAATGAGGGAATGTTTTCTGGTCCAGTAAGAGAGTAACCTGAAAGGGTCTTCAGAGCTATATGAAGGTGATGAGGAGGAGAATAGGGGTCTAGGATGCATGTGTGTGTGCTGGGGGAAGTGTATGTGGTGTATGTGTATTCTCTCGAGCAGATGGCATGATCTTCTCTTATCTGCTGGAGGTGTGGTCTTTAGCTGCCCGCTATCTACATAGCCCTCTATATGTATGTGAATGTGTGTGTGTGTGAGGTCCCCTGAGTTGGAGTGTGCATCTCGAAGGGTGCCGGGACATAGAGGCCTGACACCCCCGGGAGAGATAGAGTTTCTGCCTGAGTCCAGTAGTGCTGGCAGGGCAGATACAGAGCCCTATCCTGCTCACCCGGCCTGTTGAATCATTGATGGATTGAGTCAGCGCTCTCTTCATCTCAATCTCCACACACACACACACACACACACACACACACACACACACACACACACACACACACACACACACACACACACAAAATGAAGTATCCATCTCACTCTGTCTTTGGCAATGCTTTTGTTAAAATTCAGGTACTTCTCCCAGACTCTATACAGTGAGGTATTCCCTCATAAGTTTAAAAAAAAAAAAAAGAAAAGAAAGAAGGAAAGAAAGAAAGAAAAAAAGGCATGAAAGAAACCCAGGGGAGTGAAGGGCCACACATTAAGTGTGTGTGTTTAAAGCTGAAGCCAGCCTGACACACACTCACATCAGAGACAAGCAGAGGTTGGGGGTCAGCTATAGCTCTGGTGCAGGTCAACTTGTAGGTTGGCTAAAGGCTGTATACAGTTTTCCCCTCTCCCTCTCTCTCTCTCTCTCTCTCTCTCTCTCTCTCTCTTTCTAAGCCTCCTGGAACAGCAGAGCAGCCGGTCAATAAGCCCAGATGGTCAAGCCCCAGGATAGGGTGCGGTCTGCCCTGCCAGCACCACCCCCGCCACTGCCACACACTCATGATCTCCCAAACCCACACACACACACACACGCACACACACACACACACACGTATGCTTCAACCTGGACCACCGAGAAGCAGCAATAAACATCCTGGAAGATCTCAAGGTCGAGTATGTGTGTAAGAAGCTTTACTTTATGCTCTTCGATGTGTGTTCCAGGGTATGTGAGCCGAATAACAGCACGCTGTGCTCCATGGTTAAGAAAAACACACGCAGGTGCATTCACACCCACGCTCACACAAACAATATGAAGACATGGGACAGCACCACTCTTGACAGGCCGCCAATGTGTCCTCATTCTCAGCTGGAGAGAAATACTGGAAAGTGATGAAGATTACACACCTGCTTATTGCACTTTGAGTAACGCTCACCACAACTAAATGCATGTTGACATCTGTGATAATGATTCAACAAATGAATCCATGCTACGCCCACAAATTAATTCTCTTGTAGCAACTGTTGGAGAAAGCTGAGAAGCTTTAGAGAAGGCTGTGAAAAATGGTGGTAAACCTTAATGTGAAAATGTAGTCATGTACATTTTACATTTCCTTTTAAATGTGGAGCAACTGAAGTTGGCTATGTTGTAGCTAATCAAAGGACATCAGTAATAAAGTATCACCAAGGTTACAATAGCTTGATCATAAAAACTACCAGTGTAGCTTTAAATTGTGACAATTGTGTATAAAATAAATACCAATGGAAAATAGCACACCATGTTTTGGCAAAACATTTGATTCGAAAATGTCTAATGGGGTTGAATTTATGAACATTCTATAAAGCTTGTCTAATCTCAAAAGAGTTGCTAAATCAAATGTATTTGAAGCTGAAACATGGACAGACCATGCAGAGACCTCAGAGGAAGCAAATATCTGCTGAATATATTTCAGATGAAAATAGATCAATACACGTGTTTTTCCAAACTGGGCTTAGTGAATAATGCTGTCTTTCCATTCCCCTCTTAAAAAGACTCTCTCCTACACACACGCACACCTCACACACTCTCTATTACAAGCACCTACATACTCGGAAAGCCAGAGGGGCTGCTGGTGTGAGCGTCTCAGTAGAGGCCATGGCCGAGGCTGAGGAATTAATTGAGGTAGTTTGTTTCACACCGGGGAGTCTATTAAATGCCATGTCACCGCTATGCCATGGGGAGTAACAGGCAAACAGTACCCAAAGTCTGAGGAGAGAGAAAAAGAGCAGTAGAACAGAGCAAGAGAGTGAGAGATAAAAGGAAAAAGAGAGAGAGAGAGAGAGAGAGAGAGAGAGAGAGAGAGAGTTTGAGCGCTTCTGCAGGCTGCCATCCTTGCTAATCAGCAGTCTTCGTCCCCCTCCCCTGATTTTTTTTTTTTTTTCGTCTTTCTGGCCATCGATCGCACGCGCTGCCATTCCGGACCCTATTCAGGAGGCGCGGTGGGGAGCCAAGGCTATCATGGCTCTCCATTGTCTTTTTATTGTCCTGCTGTTTTACATTAGGACCTGTCCTGCAAGAAGAGAGGCCCAGTCCCAATCACAGCATCCCTGAACCCCTTGTGCCTGAGGTGGGCTCTGAGTGTCCGTGACTGTCCTATCAACCCTGGCTCGCACACACACACACACACGCGCACACACACACACACACACACACACACACACACACCCATACACACACAGGACATGTAAAGCCACACTTGTCCACTGGACACAATCCATTGGCCATAGTGCTCAGCAAGACCCCAGACATTTCTCTGATCACCTTCAGAGATGATAATTAGACCCCACTGTCTTTACACACAAAAGACAAGCACCCCACTGTCCTAAAAACCTTTCCTTTTTTTAGGACCCTACTGATAATGGGTAATGATTATTGGAAGTGAGAAACTATTATTAGAATGGATAAGTAAAACTAAATACTTCTTTCAAATCATTTCACACTGTCAGACACTGATGTTTGGGTTTTCTTTAGAAGAGTGACTGAAGATCAAGAAGGGATTTAAAAAATAATTTTTCAAAAGAATACATTTCTTAAATTCACACTTTTTTGATTTATAGCGTTTAAGTGGGAAAACTCACCTTAAGTGGGAGGCAATTGGGTCTGATGTTCTACTCCACTAGTTATCAAAGTTATCTAGCACATTTACCACTAGTTCTGAGAAGTACAGATTTGGGCATAACCAAGAACTAGAGCAACATAGATGTATAATTTGTCCCATCATGAGTGCCACTTCTTTTTTCTTAATCTTTTTACCTCCACTTGCCCTCATTTTTAAATACTTTTTAATAACTAAAAAATGAATTATTACTACAGAAAATACCAGCTGTCTTTTATAGTTCACAATATATTTCATAAATAATGAACAGATAGACACTGCAAAACCTTTCTACTTTAATATAATTTAAAATAATGTTTTTCCCCCATTTATTTATTCATTATACATATTTATTCTTGAGTATTGACGTTACTCAACTGACACCCAGAGCACTAATCAAGCACAGACACACAGTACAGTAGAAAAATGTGCTCATCCCAGTCTCATCCCATTACCTGTGCCCAGACAGCACTGTGTCAGGTCATAGCCCCCCTGGCCACCCAGAGTCAGCCTCTCACACTTTCTTAGACACACACACACACACACACACACACACACACACACACACACACACACACACACACACACACACACACACACACACACACACACACACAAATGCTGGCCTGTTTCCAGTCGGCTGTCAGAGGACTTACTGCAGGCCTGAACCATTTCAGCAACTTCAGCCTAAAATATTGACTGGCAAGCACTCTGCCCAATCAAATTAATTTCCTGCAAGACATGCCAAAGGAGACGCTTGAGAAAATGGAGACTGGGCAGAGGGGGGAGGGAGGCCGAACGAGGTGAGAGATCGCAGGAGTGGGGAGAGAAGTGTGTGAGGAGAGTGAGAGCCCTTGGCCGCTTTATGTTTGATATGAAGAGTAATGCACAAAGCACATATAAATGCCTGTATCCATTCATGGGATATTGTTGTCACTGACTCACTGAGTACAAAGGAGTCTTAAATTATGAGGAGAGACAGTAGAGGAAGGAGGATGAAGATGACATGTTTGCTCACAGGATAAGTAACAACTTGCTTTTCCTTCACTTCACTCCATCAGCCTGTCCATCCCCCTGGCCAAAAAACTCATGCTGGCCCTGATGAAGCTGCTCTGTTCTCCATTCAGATACTTTATCCATCCATCCATCCATCCATCCATCTCCATTGTGTCCGTTCCTCTAGAGAAAGCCGACTTCAAATGTGGGTCTGGATACTTCCTCAAATAAACCTTCTTATATAATTCCAACTGCTCCCAGAGTAAAGATGACACAGTAACAACCCGAGCTGACAAGTCGAGAGCGAGCGGCGGATATGTGCAGTTCATGAATATCAGATCCGAAACTGACAAAACAGCTGGCTTTCTGGCTACATGAGAGAGACAGTAGAAATTTGAATTCTGTACACTTATGAGTAACCCACTTAAAAGAGATAAATCATTTAAAGCTGCTGAAGACGGCTGTTTACAAAACAAACCTTGCCTTGCTGAGGCATCTGACAACACCACAGGAAGTGTAAACAATGCTTCCTTCCTAGCAGCCAACCAAGTGGCTCCAGCAGTCTGCAGAGAGGAAGTCCACACCGATGCCTGCTTTCACATGCTTGCGCGTAGTTCAGCGCAGAATAAAATATTCATCTGCTAAGTGGTACAGTATTTTGCCCTCGGAGGAGCTCATGAATTTTTTAGACTATTATAAAGAACGGGGAAAGAATTAGTGAATGGGTGCTCAGTCTAAGTAACGAGAACTGAAGAGTTGGGGGGTGTAGGTCTGTGTCTGTGTGTGTGTGTGAGTGTGTTTAGGTATATGCGTGTTTTGAATATGCGGTTACAGAGGGTGCACTAGGAGAGGTATGTGAGCGCACTGTGTACAGGTGTAAGGACAGCCATTAGAAAGCTGTGCTGCTCTGTAATGGAGTGAGGAGCAGATGTGACACACTTACGGCAGGCCCGGCAGCAGAGAACACACACACTCCGGAATGTGTGCAGAACAGCAGCATATGGACACACACTCTTTACAAACAAGAGCAGGCTGCACTGCAGACTTCCAATGAGGAAGACGTAGCCTGTACTAAGAGTCTCACCTCTGCTGCAGCTCATTATTGTACAGTTACTACGGCTGAGTAAACAGACACTCTAATCCAGATTTCCCTAAATTTGCACCACTCACAGTCTTAAAAATAAGGGCTTCATGGAGTCTTTGGAGCAAGGCAAAAGGGGAAACACTTTAAGCTCCTTTAAGCTGCAGTTCTCAAACATTTTTTTACCCGTCTGATAGTAAATTGCCACTGCGCCCTCCTCAAACTTCCCCTGCACTTTCTTGACCCACAACAGATTCATTTTGCTAAATTTCTACGCAGCTATTGTCAACCTTCTCACACCAGACACTTGCTGCTGTTCTTTGATGTTCCAGATACCTTGTTGTGGAGACTGGGTAGTTGTGATTGATTGGCATGAAAATTCACAAAGAATTGACTCACTTTCCTAAAGAACCTTTCAACTGAAGACCGGTATTGTGTGTAAAATACTTTTTCAGATTTAAAAAACTTTCACATATCGTAAAGGTTCAACACCAATGACCCTAAAACATCCAAATCCAGATTTATTTTTAGAATTTATTCTAAAAGACTCTTCACATTACAAAACCAGTCCACTTCCCAACCTTCAATTTAAGTCTGAGGTGATGTCCAACTCGAGTCCTCTCTTTAAAGTAGCAAAAGTTAACGTTTTATGTCCAAAGTTCATTAAAAATAATGTATGCTATTAAAAATGTCATTAGAAATGGTTAAAAGATTGGTTTAAATGGTTGTTCAAATGGTTAAAAACAGTATTAAATGTATATAAAAAACTGAGAATAAATTCTAGTGCAATGCCAAATCCATTTGTGTCCAGTGTTTGACAAAAAAAGACAGAATACTGCTAAATCTAGATGGTTAACCCTGAGAGTAGAGGCTACTTAAAGAAACATTTTCTGTCGGGGACTGGATTTATCCAGAATTCGGTTTAAGACACTCCAACTGTCTCTCTTTGCTGTGTCATTAAAGCTCCATCAATTAAAAGCACTCCTCAGATAAAACAGACCTTTACTCCATGGCCTGTTTTCTCTGCCATAAACTGCACTCATTTGGCATCTGATTGTTGGTGGCAGCTGTTTGATGAGGTAAATAAAAACGCAGTAAATAATAGATGGCTCAGATCCTCTGTTCGTTCAGTGTCTGCGCACACACACACAGACACACAGACGCAAACACACATTACAAGCGCTTTTCTTTCTGGCAGTACGGCATACTCCATGACACTGCCAAGGGACTCAGATCAATTACTTTACCTTTTTCATCTTTAGAAAAAAAAAAGAACTGTTTGGGGATAAGCAAAAAGAAAACAGTTCAAGGTGGAATGAATAAAGCTGCATGGCCCTCCATTCTCTGATCATCACTGATAGCTAAATACACTCGCTTCCACCATATGTAAGGGTGGAGTTCCAAATCCCAGGCTTTGGTCAGCTCTGCTGCCTAATTGATTTGGATCCGGTTTTTAGAGGAAGATAAAACTAGGAGTTTGGTGTAAAATGGAATGGGGCAGGCATCTGCTCTCCTGAAACTGGCCACAGTTAGCCAGGCCCCATCCATTCGAGGGCCTTTTTCGCAGCAGCATTAGCTGTGTGTAAATGACCCTGTCCAGCCAGGCATCTCTCCCTCTCTCCCTCTCTCCCTCTCTCCCTCTCTCTTTTTCACTGCCCAGCTGGCCAGCCCAGCCTGCTTGTGTCCACTGCCACCCAGCACTGGAGCTTTTTCCACCTGATAAACGCTCATTTCTTGCCAAGCGGACGTAATTCCTGAATCCCCCTTTTGCTTAGCTAATTTACGGCCTTGCACAGGCAATTTTCCTCTGCGCCATATGAGCCGAGCTTTTGCCTGCTCTCAATTACCGTAAATTGTCTGCAAGTGAAAGAGGCTATGAGACATGAACTGAGGGGAAAGAAGGAAGGGGAGGGGTATGAATGAATGTGTGTGTGTGTGTGTGTGTGTGTGTGTAGGTGTGTGTGATGAGGCGGAGTGGGCTGGGGAGGGGATGGAATAGGTCTGGCTAAGAGTGCTGTGTTGCGGTGGGTCTCAGGCAGCAGACTGATTGTTGATTAACGGTTGGTCTCAGCAGAGACCCCACCCTCCCAGAGACCCCCAAATACCCCCCTCCAGCCGCAGCCAGTGATCGGCTGACCTCTTTATAGTGTGTATGATATACGTTGCAGGTGCAGGCGGGGTTATCTATTATGAATGAGACATGTATTGCTCGGAGCATTAGTAATGTATGAGCTGGGCTTTGGAGGAACACAGCTATGGGTCCTAGCTGCAGTCCCACTCCTTACCTCCCTCTCTCCTGCCCACCCTCCTTCTCACTCTTTTGCTCACACACTCACTCACACACACACATTCACACATACACACACACACACACACATTCTCTGATAGTAGCACTAACTCATGTTACGATCCACAGCACCCGACAGCTCCTGCACATTCAGCACGGCCCATCCTATTTGGACACTAGGTGCTGTGCCTCGGGGCCAACCTTCTCTGTTTTTCTGAGTGAAGAGGAGATGGGGAGAAGGAAAAGAACCTGGACAACCCCTTCCATCCAGTTTACTAGCTTTGTGCACTTCTTGAATCAACTTGACAATAAGCTACCCCTACTTCTACCACTTTCACTATGTCCAGTGTCTTCTTAAAGGGCCCGTATCACAGAAAATCAAAGTTTGCTCACTTTTTGGAATGAAATGTTTGTTGTGGTATGTGAAAACTCTGTAATAGGCTATTTCCTCTCTAGGTCTCACAATCTGTGTGGAAAATAAGATGAAAAAATTTGAACTTTTTAATTCATGCTTTTCGTGATCACAAAAATGCATTTGTATACATCTGAGCATTACATCAAGCCTATATTCAGATTTTCCTATTCCAAAGTAGAACAGAATGGAAATTATTAAATGTATCAGTGCGAAACAGGCACTTTAAAACTAAAAGATAATGAGAGGTAAGAAAACTGAGATGAAATAAGTTGTTTGGAACCTAAACCTAAACAAAGTCATGACAAATGGGTCTCGGGGGAAAAGATGTGGCAGGAAATGGGTCTCTTTTGGGCTCATCACTGGCATTTTTGGAGTTTATATCGGGTCTGTGTTCACCTTTAAGAAAGTGGGGTTGAGGGAACGCTACCTTCCATGTTTCTATAGCATAAAAAATTGGTCTCAGAAAAAATGTTGCCCACCTTCATAATTGATAAGGTAAGTCTGGCCTGGTGGTCGTCACGGCGGTAGATCTCTGCAGCTTCACCTGCTCCCCAAACCAACCAGTACATCTTTACCATCACTACATAGCCTGCCATTCTCTGTCTGTCAGTCTGTTTGTCTGTGTCTCTCTGCTCTTCTTTCTATCTCTCTAGTTCTCTCACTATACATCTCTCAGTCTCTCTCCTTCTCTCACTGCTCTGTTCAGATGAATTAGTAAAATTCACATTAATAATGCAGGCTTGTTTGAAGCCACAAAAACCAGAGATGGAGAGCGGGTGAAGGAGTGAACAGCAAGAGTGAGAGAGAGAGCACACTCACCAGAGAGATATAGAGAAAAAGAGAGGGGGCACAAGAAGAATTCTACTCCGCTCAGATATCATGTTATAAATGTGAGGTGAAATACCCATCGAATATAGTGTGTGTGGAGTGGAGCGCGGTTGAGGAGCGGCAGCATGGAGAGATTATGACAGGAGGCATCACTCAGCAGCTGTTTAGAGGGGCGGAAAAGGAGCCATAAATCAATTTCACACCGATTATGACACAATGGCGAGCTGCGCAAGAGTCCTAGAATTAGACGCGCGCAGCAGAGGATCGTGCTGGGCTAAATTGATCCTCATGAAGGAAAGTGAGCTCGCTGGATAGAGGGAGTGATGTAGAGAGAGTGTAGTGGGAAGTATAAAGCACCAAATGAAGAGAGATTAGGAGGGAATGGGAGCGTGATGGGAAGGGGAGAAGCGGAGAAGAGGCAAGTGAAGACAAGCTAGTAAAGGTAGAGAAAGAGAGATAAAGAAGTGTGTGGAGAGTGTTTAAACGTTTGTGAGACAATAGCAATCAAACCCTTGTGTAAAAGAGCAGAAGAGTCATGCATATGTCACCCTGACACAGAAAAGCACATGAATCACAAGTATGAGCTGTAAACAGCCACACAACACACTATATCACCATGATAAATATTAGATATAAGGGCCGTCTTGCTGAGAGGAGAAAAAGGCCAATGCAGTGCATTTACACATATTCTGTACATGTGGCTATTTGTGATTAAAATGCAAAGTGCTGCCAAACATCAAATGACAGTTTGAGCCATTTGATTTATTTTGAGGCTGGTGAGATTATGCAAATTTCACCGAATGCCCTTAATGCTATTAACCTTCCCCAAAAACGATATAGTTCTTTGCTGCTACACTACATACAAAGTAGTCCTAAATGACCAGGCTTGCAAAAGTGAAATCTAATGATCCAAATGAGAGCTCGTTTTTAGAAATCCTGCCTTTATCAGTAATAGACGAAAGTTTAATTTCAATTCAAGTTCAATCTAATTAAAGAAAATTTGTTGGACTACTTTTTATAAGTCAATCGAATTTATGTTTTCATCATTTCCATCTATGTTGCATATATAGGTATGAAATAATTATTCATGAAAGTGAAATTACCAGATAAAAATTACCAGTAAGAGATTACAAGCTTTTATGACTCCTACATCAACAACTTATTTTTAAATAAGTTTTTTAAATAAATGTATTTTTCGTTTACATAAATTTACAAGAATTTTCACGTCAGTGGATCATTTGTAACTTATTGTAGTTCTACCTGTGGAATGATGATCCTCCCCATACCTTTTAGGTATTCCTAAGATCATGGGGTTGCTGGATAGGGTCCACATCTGTAACAACAGTAAGCTCACAATATTCTAATGAGGCCTGCAGAAAAAACTTTAAAAGAGCAAATCTCACAATCGCTTGTAATACATAATTCATCAGCTAACATGAAACAGGCTCTTGTCTCAACACGAAGTCCAATTTGAGTGATAACTCTCCCTGCGCAACTGAAGCGGGGCAGGGAGAAAGGTCCAGGGGAGGCTGGAGAGAGATCACATGCAGGTCATCAGAACCTGCACCCAGTCCAAAGCCTCTTTCTGCAGATGCACCATGCAAATAAGAGCAGCAATGCAAGCAGCCCTTAAGCAATTATCTCAGCATTAAATAATCATTATGCACCCTCGTCAGGATACATGAAGCCTGCATATTAAATGCTATGAGAAAGGAAAAGGAGCTGTCTGATTTGTAGAGGAAAATGAACTTCTAGAGTGCTGAATATTGAGCACTATCTGGTCAGACCCTTTGATGACTCAAACTCTAATGAGCAACGACCTGTTTTGCACACATCTGAGGAAAGGTGGTAACAGGCAGAACACATATGCAGTGTTACAGAGGAGAAGTTGAACTTTTATGCAATTTGAACTTTGAGTGTTGATGAAAAAATATGAATCAACTTACAACTGGTATTTTTCTTTACTTAGTTTTTATATGTTTTCTTCAATATTTAAAAGGAATATGTATGGTATTGGCCATGCATTATCAATAAAACACTCTAGTAATATTAAATCAAGCGAAACATTTTTATATAAATACATATGCATTAAAACCCACAGAAGATGGCACATGTTTGTAACCTGCAGCGGTCAAATCTTTTCAATTGGGAAAACTTGCTTTAAAGTTTTGTTATTACATTTCTTTTTATCATTCTCAATTTGTGACTTTTTAGAAAAGAAAAGACATAGAATTATGTCAGCTACTATTTATTATAAAGTACTAATCATTTGAAACCAGTTAGTATATGGGGGTCAGAAATTTGAATGGAACAAATGATTGCTAAATATAAGATCTGCAAACATGCAATATGGCCACTTTGCCATTCACAGAGTCAAAAGTCAGAACATGTGTTGCACAAATGGAACAGCTAAATGACCACTAATAGGCCCTCCTGAGCCTCACTGTGTTTCCCTTTGCTCCTCAGGGTTCACCTAAGGAGCAGAGCAACAGGGCTCAGAGTGACCCAATATTTTCAGGGGAAGTGAATTAATGTAATCTCATTCTCTCCAAAGTGCTGCATGTGTAATTAAGACCAGAATTGGCCAGCCAGGGGGCTTCCTCACTGCTTAGCAAAGCATGCTCGTCTGTGTGTAGGAGAGAGATTATGTAGCACGAGGCCGCGTGTTTGTCCGTGAGTGCATGCACGCGTGGGTGCGTGTTTATCTCAGAGTATGCGGTGTGTGTGCTGGAGTGCGACAGCAGGGGTGACTCAGAGTGTGAGAAGCACACCTCCCACATGCAGGGTTACATTAATTCGGCTGGTACAGATGAAGTAATATCTGGAGGCTAGCGTAATTAGCGCAAATTCAATTGGACTCAAATACTTCATTATATACCTGCCAACAACATCAGGGATTGATAGCCATATTTTCTTTTTCAATTTCCTTTTTTTCTTCATTAATGGCTTGGAATTAATGAAATGGCATGGCGCAGTTTGGCACAGCTTGGGGATAGGATTACAGCATACGGGCTGTACCATGGAGCTCACAGGGAGGGATAGAAGGAGACTGGAAAATGAACAGAAGCTTGCCAAGCCTTTTAGTGAACGAATTGGACACAGAGCCCACATAAAGCAGACTTTACATACAGAAATATATCGTTTGCAATGTCATTTGCACTATAGGGGGTGATGGTGGTCTAGTGGTAGGAAACTCGCTTATAGACCAAGAGGTCGCAGGTTCGAATCCTACCTCCAACACTACCACCATTGGGTTCCTGAGCAAGACCAGCAACCCTAAGTTGCTCAAGAGGACGGTCCCTGTACTTAAGAAATGTAAGTCGCTCTGGATAAGAGCATCAGCTAAATGCCGTAAATGTAGATTTGCAAGAGATGGTGGGTTTGTGTAATTTTACCATGGGTGTACCATCTTAATAAGAAATACAAACAAATGTCATTTCATTTATCATATGAAATCTGATAAAAGAAATCAGAGACAGGAGTGGCCGTTTAATTTTTGCATGACTTCCACACAAAAAAGGTGGCAAAACATTTTGTTTAGTCATTATTTTTGTGGACCCCAACCGTGTTTTAAGCGAAAGCAGTGAATTATCAGCATATGCTCAGGATTTTACAAGCAACGGTCAGATATGCCTGTTGATATGCCAAGAACCTGTATAATATACAATAAAACACAACGTATATTACTAAACAAACTTTTTCTGACATTTTATATGTTTTAATGTAAAGAGTTGCACACCTGGGGTAAAACAGGACATATGAGATGATTTTGAGCTTCACAAAACACAAGCAAACACTTTTTAAATCAATTTTATCAACATGTTCATTTAAGATTTTTATAGTTGGCCGGTTTTATATTAGATAAAATGCTGAAGTAGTATTATATTTGATTAGTGATAATGTGACTTTTTAGGTTTCAGTTGTATGGACGTGTTAATTATAGACAATTGTAGAAAATTGAAAATGTGCAAATGCAAGTCAAGCAGAAGTACAAAGACACTTTTAAACAAAGTTAAGCAACTCTTTTTTTTCTGCATTTCCCTTTAGCTTATAGAATGTCTGGCAGTGGGAGGAATATGATTGGAGGCTTTGCTGCAGAGGAGTGCCCCAGTCCCAGGGCTGGTCATGGATCTGCACTTTGGGCCAGTGTAATCTACTGCATTGCCCATAACACCCCAGGAACTTCCTGCCCCAAGCACCATCTGCATTCATTTCGCTCGGCTCCTGAGGCCTTCAGTAATACTGTCTCACTGAAAGTGTACCGCAAAATTATTTTACCCCCTTCTTTTATTCAAGGCTGGCGAAACCACATCTCACTCCACATAAATACACATACACACACACACACACACACACACACACAGAAGTAAACACAATCACAAACGAGCACATCTGTACACACTGACGCTTCAACCCGGGCGCTGTTGTCTTATTGAAATATTTTTTTGCAAGGCTCAGTGGCATTTAATCTTGTGGGGATGCGATTTTATATTTGTCTATGCTAGATTTACTCCTCAGCTCTCCCTCTGTTTACCCAGTGTAATTGACAAGCCATTTAGAGGAATGGAAAAACCAAAGTGGTGCAGTATGCCCTGTGCATCAGTATGTCTCCTCCAGACTGCCAGTGTGTGAATGTGTATGTGTGCGTGTGAGAGAGAGAGAGTGTGTGTGTGAAGACTTGTCTGACGCATGGGGACTCGGCCTCTCTATGATATTTGGCCTCATGTCCTAACCTAAGCAGTTTGTTTTTAGAACAATTACAGAAATTATGCACAGTAAAAAGGTTTCTGACGTTATTAATCGAATATTTTTCAAAAATGTTAGCATTAAATAAAAAATCTGTATTTCACAGTTTCTCATAATCTGCTAGATTAAAAATGTGACCAAAAGAGTCAAACCCAAAAAAAGCAAACAACATATACTTCATAATTTACAGGCTTAGACATCTTGGCTTATGGATTTTCATGTTGTTAGCAATATTTGTGCTAAACTGAAATGTGACATATACTGAGATGCTGAGATCATTCTTAACATTGAACCCCTTGGAGCATGGGTTAAGATCATGGAAAAGGTCTAAGGTTGTGTACTGATTTCAGTACCAAACCAGGAGTGAGCTTTTGACATTTCACAAAAACAGTTCAATACCCATACAGATCAGGGCCCAGTGTTTGACAGGGGAGCAGGTAGCAGAGAAGCCTTGGCACCTGGTCTCTGAAATGCTTCTGATTGCTCTCGGTCGGGACTGGGGGGTGGCGAGGGGTGGAGTGCTGGCTGATGTGAAAGCTATCTTTGATCTGAATAAAAAGCTGAAGGCACTGGAAGCGCACACTTCGCCTTTATTCATGGGAACTTCAAAGCCTCCGTAATTAAATTGGAGGAATACCTAACAAAGAAACAGCCACAACGCAAAACTGAAGGGGTGGAAGGTAGAAGGGGGGAGGAGGGAAAAATGAAGAAAGAACAAACGCCAATACAAAGGAGAAGTGGCGTGTGTCTCTACTAGACTGTGTGGGGAGATCCTGCGGGACTGAGGGAAGCGCTGGAGCCCTGGAGCACAGACGGATCTGCGGGGGAAAGGAGCCTGCGGTGAGGCCAACGCAAACACAAGGGAGAGCAGCCATGTTAGATTTATTCAAACCCTTTTTTCAAGTGGACCAGGACAACAAACACACTGGGCTCCTTGTAGGCTTGAGTGATAGTTAACAGTTGCAACAACCAACAAACATCAGCAAAAGACCAAAAGTTTGGTTCTTATGCCAGTGTTCTAGCATGATCCTCAGCTGTCATGCTGATTCATGTGGCCTGTATTGTCTTTTTCCAAACAGTGTAAAGGAAACATTAGAAAGGTGGTGCTTTCTTGGAGAAAGCTGACGCTTTTTTTTTTTTTTTTTTTTACTTCTTTCATCACAAGTTCTGACTTTAGACTATAACAAGGTGGACCAGCAGACAGACAAATAATACTAACCAAACTTTTTATGTTTCAGCTCCCCCACCAAACAGTTGTGGTTCACTTTCTAGTGCAGAAGGTGAATTTCACTGACAAGGAAATGGCCATGGAACAAGATAAGTATTTATCGCTGAGGATTTAAACTGTATTAAAACTGATTGATATATTACATGTTGCACTGTTTTTCAAAAGATCGGTGTTCTCACCGAAGCAAACAACAAACCCAGACAAACAGAGGCTTTCACAAATTCACTGTTCATTTGACTTTTCAAGCCCAAATGTTTTTTCTTTCTGCCATGCCTACAGTGTATGTACAGCAGAATGCTAGACTTCCCAGTTTCCAGTATTTTAGTCTTTCCCACTCAGACTGATTCATACTAACCGCCCTTATTCTTTTACTATTTTTTGCTTCTTTTTTTTTTTTACATTCTAAAACAACTGGCAACCTTAGAATGAGTCCGGCTGGTGTGTTTTGGCCATAAGAGTAACCAGGGAGAGAGAGTAGGAGGCAGCACTCCCCAGTCTACACCAGCTGTGCAACAGAGAGACTGTAGGACTGCCCAGGCTATGAAGAATCTACAGAGACTGCACCCTGCAGGAGTTTTCCTTTACCCCATCAAAACAACTCCCTATCTATCATCCGTTTCAGATATGATGGAACAAGAGAGCTAATCGATAGGTGGGCTCCCGCAGCTGCCAATGTCAGGGATTTTTTCCTCCGTCAGAAGTTCTGTGAGGGGGAGGAGCGAGGTCGACAAAGTGCCGAGAGAAAAGTGCTGAGTCGCCTGTGGCTCGCAAACTTTATTCATCTTATCAAATTACAGGCACCTCAATAACCATCTCAGGAGATTCAACAGTCGGGAACAGGATTTCTCAATATTTCCAAAGCCCTGCCTGATTTCATTGTTTTTCTGATGAATGGGAAACATGGTCTGTATGAATTCCGTGAAGTGCCAAAAGGGTGGTCCTGATTGTGGACAGGGTTAAACCACTTTTGCAGCGGAGCTAAACAGAAAAAAACATGGCCAGCAACAGTCACTTGATTTTTAAATGTTTTTTTCAAAACAATCACAGCCAATGACAGTCCAACAGACCAGGGATTTACTCTGAATATTAAATAAATTGGGACAAAGTTGTCAGTGATGTCATTATTTAAGAAAGCTCATATCGATGAGCTACACTTATGTAGATGTTATGATTTTACGCGTTTATGTAGTTTGATGTGGGCAGCGGTGGCCTAGTGGTTAGGGAGTTGCCCCGGATCGGAAGATTGTGGGTTCAATACCCTCACCAATAGGTTGCCCTGAGGTACCCTTGAGCAAGGTACCGTCCCCGTCACTGCTCCCCGGGCGCTTTCAATAGCTGCCCCCTGCTGCACGTGTGCGTATGAGTGAAACGCAGAGGTTGAATTTCGTTGTGTTGTGCTGCGCTGTGATTCACAATGACAAGGGTAGTCACTTTCAAATTCATTTTTGCATGAATATTTTCAACCTCTCTTCATGCCTCAAAATTAATGTAGCTCTGTCGTTAAGACTTATATATATAATGATCTCTGTATTGGCAGATTTTCTCTTTCACAATACACTTCATATTATTTCAGTGGCTAAACCATAAATAGGCAAAGCTAAACCACTGCTGTTGAGAGTTTAAATCATTAAACTGTTTTTGCATATTAGTTTTCATATATGGACTGTATTAACTAGAGACTGGATTATCTGACTATGTTTATATATTCAACTCATTTCAAATAGGTAATTTCAATGGAGTTTTACAAGATGTCAAGATTTGAAAATGTAGACAATAATGCTGCTTCCAAATCGACAAAATTGTTTCTATTGTTTTCTCACACATTTTGATTCAGAGCATAAGATGTGTGAAAAGTCTCCTGAGTCTCCACCACCAAAATACTCTGTGGTGCGGCAGAGCTTCAGCTCGTGTAAGTGTAATTCTTTGTCACCGTGCAATGGAATTTCAAATGCATTATGCTGATGCATACAAAATGGAATGGTGAAAAAACAACAACTTCCATTTATTTTTACTAAAAATGATCAACAGATTGATCAAAGCCCCCCGTTCCAACTGGGACATAATGCTTTTTATCCTTAAATCTCTTAAAATGTAACATCAATATTGAGGCGTTACACCAGTACAAGTATCCTAACCACTCAGCACTACTTATGAATGCACTGATATAAATCTGCTTTTAAACTTAATGCAGTCCTCATTAGGATGCCCAGGAAAAATGTGATTCAGCTGCTAATTTGCAGAAAGCAAATTGCAAATGGCCAATGATTAGTACAGATAACTGGGCAGGTCCACTGACAGCAAGTCCACTGAGTGGAGCAGAGATGGAGTAACTGCAGATTGAGGGCTAGAAGAGCAGGTAGAGTGAATGCAAGGTAGTTCTATTCACTTTAATGTGTGAGGGAGCTTGGCCGGGGTGTCTCGCAGTGTCTCCGTGCAAACGCCTCCTCTGATTAGAGTAATTACAGACGACAGGACACGCAGTGCACCACCGCCCAGAGTGTCCCACTGCCAACCTGTTTTCATTACACTGCAGATTATCCCCTCCAACACACACACACACACACACACACACACACACACATACACACACATGCACACATACACACACACACACACAGTCTGTGATCAGCTTCAACAGCAATCATCTTAATTTCTAATTATCCTCGATTAATGTATGCAAATGGGGGTTAATCTAAACTTATTGAAACCATTTCAGAGTTGCACCTTTAAAGACTGGCTCTATCAATTAACATCAATATTTGTCTGGATTTTATTATTTAATTTCCACCTCATTCTCATGTTAATAGCTGCAATTAGCAGTAATTAAGAGCTTCCGTTAGTGGGAGAGAGAAAGAGAGAGAGAGAGGCCTGTTGATTAGCCGGCTATTGAAAGGTGCCAGGCCATCTTCCTCTCCCCCCAGCTCTTCTCCACTCCAAGCCAGTCACAGTCAGAGACAGAAATAGTGGGAGACAGTAGTGATCAGTAATTGTAGCACATGCAAAAGTGGGTGAATATGCACATTTTTCCAAAGCCAGGCGGCGCTTTGCTGCTGCATGCTGGGTAGAAAAGCCCACTGATTTTTTTTACAAAGTGAAATTTCAACAATCATCTTGCTGGAGCCGCAGAGGAGCAACAACTTGAGCATGCGTTTCATTAAATCTCCAAGTCTCTGTGTTTCTCTGTGATATGCAATAAAAGGATTTGTTAATATGAGGCATATGTTAGATTATTCATTACTTGCATGATAATGTCATTATTGAGTATGCGAGGCTACTGGGACCAGCTCGCTTTTCTGTGCGCATCAGAGACTAATAATCCATTCGGCAGAAAGCTCTGTAATAATATCATCAGATGGATTAAAAACAGTCTTTTGCTAGAATCAAAACAACATGTTTTAAAGTTTGCTTAGCTCAGAACAAAGAAAATGAAACAAAAGATATCAATATGCTGGCTGTAAAATTGCAAAGTGATCAATAAACACTTTTGCATCAATGTTCTCTTGATTAAAGCTGTATAAATGATTCACGGACTGTGACTTATTAGTAAGCACTAAGCACTGGAGTTTTCGAAAGGCTGAAGGCAAACTAGTTTATGTAGTGCTAATTGTTTGGTAGGGGTGTGTGTTTGTGTGTGTGTGTTCTGCTAATACTACTTTATTAGCTATACCCTCTGGAATGCTGAACTTATTCATCCAGTGACTAAAAAATGTCTGGAAGGAGAAGTGTGTACATTTTCCAAGCTCTGTAAAAGGTGAACCTGAGACAGAGGGAAAGTCTTACGGATCCTTACAAAAAAATGCATAATCACCAGCCTGTACCATGGACTTCATTACAATAATTAGAGAATGTGCTGAACAGTTTCAGAATCATTAAACAATCATCAGCTGTTGTTAACGTGGAGGAAATGTATAATATAAACAGTGTTTCACTTCCATCATCCACCTGCACTCAAGAGATCAAGGGTCACATATCTTGAAAAACCATCAAAGTCAATTTCCATTGTATGTTTTCAAAGTCATTCTTAAGCATCTACTTTCTTGGCCATCAGTGTCAGGGTGCTGCCATGTCTGACAGCTGACCGATGCCAGGGGAGAACACAACACAAAGGTAATTACCTGAGAGAGCCGCATCACCGTCACTATTACAATACAACCACACACTAACCTTCTGAATGCCAAGTAGAGCGCCCAGGCCTAACCTCACATTCCCTGCTGCAGCGGTGCTTTGCGCACACGCCAGTGTGTTAGCACTAAAGGCGTGCTAATTAAAAACACAGACTCGCACCAACCTTTAAAATGATAACCTCTTCTTTAATGCCCTTTAGATAACATGCTACCTACGCTATGAGGGTATGTTCCTGTGTCAATCCTAGGCTCACTTCTGTAGCACCCTTTTTCAATTAGAGGAAAGGGAGATGGGGTGAGAGAGAGCGAGAGAGAGAGAGAGAGAGAGAGAGAGAAAGAGAGAGAGAGGAAGGCTCATTTTTATGTGTGAAGGGACTTGAGGGGAGCTGTCTATAGGCCCTTAATTTATGGTGGAGCAAAAGTGGCTAAGCAGATGGAGACAGATACAGCAGGACACAGGCTGTCTCTTGCACACACACATATATATATACACGCACACACACACACACACACACACACACACACACACGCACACGCATGCACACGCACACGCACACATCCCCACTGTCGTAAATTGCGCTGAGGAATGGAGAATTTATGAGGCACAAATATCTCACTACCAGCCTATCATTTCCTAAGCACTGTCACTGTAATTCTTCCCCAGCCTGTCTAAACACACAGATAAAGCAGGTTTCCACTCCAGCAGAAACTCTGCACAGACAGATCTTGCTGGAAGGAGGAAGGGAGGGAGGGAGAGAGAGAGAGACAGAGAGAGAGAGAGAGAGAGAGAGAGAGAGGGAGAGAGAGGGGGAGAGAGAGAGGGAGAGAGAGAGAGAGAGAGAGAGCGAGAGAGAGAACATACCACTGGCACGTCAAAGTACCACGTTTAAATTCAAATATCACATCAATTTGTTAAACATCTCACCCGCCTGTTATACCATGTAATATTCAGCCATTCATTTGGAATAGGTGAAGCCCTTGCATACATTTTCATGCCATTAATAAATGAAGAATTCTCTCCGGTGAGGAAAAGAGACAGACCTATAAATAAATAAATAAATAAATAAATGGAAATAACCATATGAAATAGCTTTTCCCCACAGGTTCTCTCAGTCTGCAGCTTAACATAAGCGAGAGTGTAGATGCGGAAGATCTGGCATCTCAGTAAGAAAAAAAAAAAGTCATACTCAACAAATTACAAAATATAGGATTCTAAATTATTTGAACTGAATTTACTGTAAAGTTGATGCGAAGTTTTTAAGAATTCTGTCTTTACATTACATGTTCAATCTTTACATTATGTGAAGATTCTTTTAAGTGTTCTTCCAATGCTAAAAGCTAAAAAAAAAAAAAACCTGTGTAATTCAGTCGTTAAGTTTTGAAAATGGTCATTAAAAGTGTTTGAATGTGAACTGCGGCCTTCTAGAAACACGCCAAGTCAGAATTTTTCACACGGGTGGTGAGAGGAATCAGAATACAGAATACACATGTTGTTTTGGATAGTAAATAAAATGACTGTACTGGTGTTTTATAATTTGTGACCAATAATGTACAGCAGGGCTAAAAAAAAAAAAAAACCCAAAAACAGTTGTTTGGAAGTTTCTGAGCCATTTGGCATCAAAGCACTCTGAATGACATGGTTTACATCCTTGCAGCAGAATTCTGCAGGACATTTGAAAAATAGGCTGAAAAGTGGGCTATAAAAACAACCATTCAATTTACAAAGAACCATCCATTCAAATGTTCTTTAGGGAAGTGAAAGTGGTTCTTCTATGGGAGCTCCAAAGAATCATTTATGGAACCTTTGTAGTTTATAAGCGCTAAAAAAGGTTCATTATCATTAGTCAATGAAAGCTCGTTTCAAAGTGTTAAGATGAGAGATTTACTTCTAGATCAATGATAAACAAAGAAACAAACAAATGAATAAATGGATAGTTGAATGGATAAACAGATGGATAGACGGATGGATGGTAGTGGCTTTTTTCCTCCCATAGTACCCCCTAAAAGCATCTAGATGCGAAAGATCTAGGTTTCTCACTGAAAAGAGGCTTGCTCAACGAATTGGGTATGGCGAGGAAATGGTAATGTGTCCAAGCACAGAGCAGGCGATGTAGTGAAGGAGACAAAGGGGCACCATTAAAAATTCAGCCCTAACTTTGACGTTAGGAGAATGTGCTCAGGGTGAAGCCGTCTTGCCTTTCGTGGGCTTATATGGGCTTATTAGGGAGGGCGGTGAGGACAGGAGACGGTCAGGGGCGCTCCTCATCCCTGCCGAGTCTAAATTCCCAGCTATGAGCGGAGAGCATAGCTTGGGCTCTGCAAAGCAACAGCCTCCAATTTGCACAGCAATTTTCTGCTCACTCACTGAGGAACTAAAGCACTTTGTGTCTCTGGTATTAAAATGAAGCCGCCTTACACAGTTAATTAGCTTGTCTTGGAGGCACAACAGAAAAAAAGGGCTGCTGCGGTTGGATCATCTTGAAAAGTCGCTCGCTCAAGCTGATCTAGAGCAAGAGGATTAAAACACGCTGCCTCAGTGATGATGGTGATTTCCTTTTGTCGGTAAAAAGGAGAAAAAAAAGCTGCTATTGAACTCGGCCCTGTGAGGCACTGATAGCTTTTGTAACAAAGAACAAGCGCATATTTGCCTGTGTGTGCATGGGCCAGACCCCAGATGTGATTGTGTGTACAATAGCTAAGAGGCTGTGATTTTATTAAATTAGGGGTTTTTTTAATCAATATTTGGCTAATTATCTCTTAAAAGATTCCTCAATTGTAGGCTGATTTAATGAACCGATGGCTTAATTTAAACGTGAATGGCTGCTCTTAATATGATTCGGGTAGAATATCACCTGTCACCTGAAAAGCTAATCACAATCTAAAACGTTGGCACTTTTATGACCCCGAATGCAACAGTGCAATAAATAAAAGTCTTTTATATGTTAGCTCTCGTAATTCAGGAATGAATTAAAGATGACAACTGAGACTTGAAGGCAGCTCTCGCTCATTTTATGTCTGCTATAATTTCTGCCACCTTCATAGGGCCAGACGTAGAGGTCACAGTCTCTATCCCACATGGGTGGACAGAGAGGAGACATAAACTTCTACATTGTACCGTGAGAACAACTAAACACACACATTTTCTCTCTCACTTGCGCGCACACACACACACACAAAATGAAAAGATTTCAGTTTAAACCCCTTGACACATTACAGGGTCTTCTGAGAGTGTGTCATAGTAGGATAGCTCCTTCAGAGAGCCCAGGAGGACTGAGCCTTCCCATGATTCTCCACCTCTGGAGCCAGCTATGGCATTAAGCCAACAGTGTCCCAGGGTGCACTGCGGCAGAGCACAAAAACATCAGTAATGTGGCAGACTCTCAGCAGTTAAACATTAGGAAATATCACTCTCACATCCATCTGTCTGAGGGCTTACAGTGATCGTACACACAAACATAAAACGCACACACACACACACACACACACACACAACTGTAACTCAGCAAAACTTGTTTTTTTCCCTGTCAACAAAGTGGAAATCATAATGTGAGGACTCACATTCACTGTCACACACATGAAGCACATGGGCTCTGAAACTACTATTTAATTGTACTATATTAATTTTAGCCAATATAAAGTTTGGACAATCCTGGTTAAAATAGATACTAGGTAGATAATAGGTTTAATATCTAAAAAAATAGATAATAGGTACAGGATGTGCACTTCTTTTCATGGGGTACCCAAATTTTTACACAACTGTGTTTAATTGAACAGTGCCAACAGGTTACAAAGAAATAATTGTGCGGATTACCGAGGAACAGGAGTTAAAACCTGACCTTTCTTATTTTAGCCAAAGATGTGGGGGCTGTTAACTCTTTTGGTTAATTAGGAAAAGGGAAAAGTCTATGGAAGTTGCAAATAAAATGACTAATATCCTATCCTCCCAATTATCGAGGAGAAAAAATCTGGAAGTAAGGAAACAGATGAGGATGTAGTGGACTAATAAATAACAATACAATGCATCATTAACGAGAGGGCATTGTGAAGGAGAGAAATTTAGGGAATGTTCTAAGGGTAACACAGCCACTCAGCACTGCTGCTACTAGCAATGCACTTTTACATTTTATTGTAAATTGGGATATTGTATAAAAGTGCCGCACACAAAATAGAAGGATCCAATTAGACGATAACACCTTTCTGTTTTCAGTTCTCATTGAATCAAAAAAGTATCATCTTACTGTGTTTAAGTTCACTATAGTGCTAAAGTGGCTGTGCCTGCATGATCTAATGGTGTCACATCTGTAACTATTCATTAGAACTGAGTGTTTTTAAATCCAGAACATTAGAGGGAAAAATGAAGACAGATTTGCATATGGAGAGGTTACGGGTCTTATATCCATAGTGGAAACAGTAGGATAAGCCTTTGTCTGCTGTAACACTGTGAATGCCACACTGGCACTTATCCTGCCAATCTCATCTTCTCTCTTTTCATTTGACACATCTGGCATCCAACTAAAATCTAATCATACTATAAAAAGTGTTTCACTTTCAAATCTGTATATTAGGCAATGTACTAAAACACTCCAGAGTGCTAAAATTTATGAGTTTGCATAATATAAAATGCAAATGCTCTGAGTAGGGAGCGGAAAGAGTTCCCTAAAGCCTGCATCTGCCCACAACAATGAGGGAGAGAGAGCAGAGACAAATACTGGCACTTTCCTGGTGATTTAATCAATAATTTAGTGAAGCTGATAGAACCGATACTTTAATCAGAGCTGGACTACATCACATTACAGAGAGAAAAACCTATAGAGAGCACTCTCATTTAGTATTGATATGAAAATGCTCGGTTCACTTTGCATCGGTGAAGTGCAATACTCGCCTGGGGAGAGCACACTCCTAAGTGTGTGTATGTGTGTGTGTGTGTGTGTGTGTGTGTGTGTGTTCTGCAATGCTAACCATGCACAAAACACTTTCTTTCTGCTCTCCTCCGTCTGCAGTCTCCCTGTGTACAAGGAACGCAAGCATGGTTCACAATTTACCTTTTTCGTGCAATGACATTATAATGGGTACAGAGTATTGAATGAATCCATCTGAGAACTTAATGACAATCCCTTTTAATTCTAAACAAGTAATGTTTTTCTTTAAAGGGCCCAAATCCTACATTTCTGGCACTTTATTTTTCCGCTGAGGTCACATTTTAACGCGGATTTATGCACAAAAAACATAAACCATCCAATCCTATACAGAACATGCAGTTTAAAGGACTGATAAATGTAAATGAGCTTAGTTCTAATGGTCTTCCTTGTGTTTAATTCAAAAAACAGTCCAGGATGAAATGCTCCTGATAACATTCTGGAAAAATGGAGAGAGCTAAACTGATGTAGGGGCATTAGTTTTGTCTTCATGAAGACATGAAGTGAATTCAAAACTGGCTGTTGTGATTCCATTTTCATTCTTGAACTATGGACTCATGAACTATGGCAATCCTGCATCTTGCTCTTGGCGTTTCAGTATACGGACATCTAACTCAATAAACATTGTAAATGTGAACATTTGTCAGCCTAAAAGTTATGCATTGTTAGTATTTCAGGCAGTAGGTGATTGGTTTATTTTTTAGCAGAGGGGTGGCCCAAGGGACCCCTCTGGCTCTCGCACCAAGTATCACACTCTGTGATGGCAGGTTCACAAGAGGGATGCATATCACTCATTTTGCTAACAAGGGTAATGTCTTGCTCCCTCAGATCACCTGCTGAGATATATATATATATATATATATATATATATATATATATATATATATATATATACACACATATATATACACAGTACTGTGCAAACGTGTGGAACGTGTGAAAAAATGCTATAAACAAAGAACGCTTTCAGAAATATAAATAATGATTATTTTTATCAATTTACAAAATGCAAAGCGAGCAAACAAAAGAAAAATCTAAATCAAATCAATATTTGGTGTTCCTACCTTTTGCCTTCATCAATTCTTATAGGTACACTTGCACAAAGTCAGGGATTTTGTAAGGTTTTATTCAGGTGTGTGATGCGTTTTGTTGATTGATGAAAATAAATGATGAACACTTCCATTTCTGAAAGCATTTTTTGTTTACAGCATTTTTTCACACCTGCCTAAAACCTTTGCACAGTACTGTATATTATTATTATTTATTTATTATATTATAATTTGTTATGTATAAATGCTGTCTAACTGGCTTCTCCTACACAATTAAGACGGAATGTGCAGAAGTGTACAGGCCCTGCTGTTCAATATATGTATAGCGTTATCAACATTAGCTGAGCCTTATTCCCCAAAGGCACAGATTCCTCGGCCAAAGCATTACGTCATCTGTTATTGACATCCGCATTTCTTAACGATGTAGTGAGTGCTCAGTTACAGTCACTGAAGAGAGGGAATTAACCCTACAGAAACAAAGGCACACAAGCACATGCACACACACACACACACACACACACACACACACACACACACACACACACACCCACACACACAAAAAGAGGTATTGAAAATATCTGGGGATAATTAGAGGGGGACAGTGTGGAGCAGCAGGCACAGAGGAGTCTCAGGAGGAATCATTCTGCACTCCCTCACTCTGCTGGATCACTGTAAGACCACCAGCAGCACAGCACAATCCCAGCTGCTATTAAACACTCTGCTCTGCTTTATTCCACTACTCCCTCTCTCTCCACTTCCCCAGCTTTTCTGCCCTCCGTCCAATCTCGCTCTTATTGTGAGCAGGATTTCATCTTTTTCTCGTCTGTCCTCGATTCTTTTTCCTCTCGTTTGCCATGTCTACCCGTTCATATTACTAGCCTTGTTCTTTCACAATTCTCCTCTTTCACTTGAATTCCTTCTCTTTTCACTTCCTCCATGGCCAAAAAGGAGGGAAAAGACAACCTACAGGTGAGAATTTCTTTTGAAATGCCCTCAGAAATGCAAAAATACTTGTGGCATGTAAAAAGATATGCACATATGGTTCATGGCTCTACTAATCAAAAGGCTTGACCAGAAAGTAGAAATTTTCCAGAGAACAGGCTTCCAATATTCAGCATGGGGCTCAGGAGAGAATTATACAATAGCGGGAATTGTTTAACTATCCCGAGCATGGGTAAAGATTTCTGTCCTCCAGGGAGGGAGAGATGCTTGCACAAGCAGATTTACTGCTCTGTATTGACTTAAGCGCTGAAAAGCAGCCGCAGCCGCAATAAAACAAGAGGGGGGGAATCATATATGACCAAATTTAAAGATAAATGCAAATGGAGGTCACGTCTGACAGCAAAATTAAGGGGGAAAAAGAAATAATAAAATGAGGATCATTTCCATGGGCGAATTCAATCTGAGAGCAGCTATATATCAATCACTTGCTCATTTGACATTGCTGTCTGACAGTATCCCTGGAGGATTTTTTAAACCACTGAATAGAGTAAAAAGGATGCAGTGACAACTGAGTAAAAACAAATGCTTTTCAACCCTACATCCTCTTCTACAATACTGTGAAAGCTACAGAACAGTGCCTCTGCCAATCTTTTCTTCTTTGCTTCACTGTTGCCACTTTTCCGTTTCATCTATAATGTTCTGTTTTGTATCAGAAATGTTATTTTCCTTATGGTGGAAATGCACATGCAAGCATGGAGATGGACACAGAAAAAAAAAAGACAACAACAAAAAAAAAACTCATACATAAACATGTTACAATAAAAACCTGAAGCAGAGCAAAAGTGCAAGTCATTTGGGGCAAAAAGGAAGCAGCAGTACATGAGGACAGTGGTGCTGTTCAGAATGAAGAAGTGGCTGAAACTTTTCCCTTTAACTGAAACAAAAGCTCAGTCTGGCACACCCGCTAATCCCTTATCCACTAAAGGCAGACAGCAATGCAGCTGCAGAAAACTGAGCAGCAATTACACACACTATATCAGTGCTTTTGCATGCTGTCTGCGGCTACACTCTCTCTCTCTCTCTCACACACACACACACACACACACCCACACGTGTGCAGAAATGCTTCCACTATAGTTGTCGAGGCAGGACACCACATATGTGATTTGACTATAATATATTTGATATGAAACCATAATTTGTGGAAAGAACAACTTAAAACATTTGAAAATGGGGAAAGCAAAAATGTTAGCTATGGAGAAAACAGCAATAAATGAGAAAAGAAAAAAAAGTACTCAGCAAAAGCACTTGAACAGGATTTTCTTCCTGGCTGGCCTGTTGCAAGAGAGTAGCACAGATATGTGGCTTTGAACAAAAGGCATGGAGGTTCAAGCAGCGCTGAAACTTCATAAAATGCCGTGGAATTAAATTATAATCATATTTTTCAACACACGCAGATAAAATGCAAAAGACTCCACATTACATCCAGAGCTCAGCAACCAAGGACAAAATTACTGCAAACTTGAAATACTGCAACCATTTCTGAAAAAATCGTATATTTGCTATAAAAATGGAAGAATTAAAGCCGACTTCATAAGTGTCTTAACTGAAAAAACTGCAGTTTGATACCCCGTCACAGGGCACACATTAACACACATAGACTTACGCGGATCTGAGCAAGAGGAAATAATCACTGTGTTAATATACAATGAATAAAATGCACAGTTGGTGCTAATGACTAGATCGTTTTACTGGGCAAACATGGACATTTATAAAGTGCTGTGTTAGATTCTTTCGTGTGGTCTTATTCTGGCTGAGGTATAAAAAGAAAAAAGGAAAAATTTGAATTCCATAATTCCTAGAAGAACTGTACACATTTAACTTGATGGGTTGTCCAGTAGCTCAGCATTCTTCACAGCCCAGGTTCCACTCATACAAGTGTAAAAGAAAAACACTTCAGAGGCACACAGAGAATAAATGATAACCGCACATCCACTTGCACACACATAATAAAGTATATTTTCTTGTATAGAATATCATAATATGCATACAGGCCTCATGCATTCACATACAAACAAAAGTGGAGGTAGGCAGGCAGAGGCTGGACAGCTGGTGGGTTGTGTGTGTGTGTGTGTGTGTGTGTGTGTGTGTGTGTGGCTGTTAAGGTGATGAGTGAGGGGCGATTTGGAAGCAGCACGCAGCAGGTTATCTCTCAACAGTCTTATCATTTTTATATCACTGCAATAGCACACTGTCTAGAGGAAAGACGCAGGCTGCCACTGCACATGTTGCCTGTAGTAAAACACACACACACCCCCAGCCAGCACACTTTCTCTCTTTCGCACACACACACACTTTCTCATCCAAATCACTGCGCCTGATCAAGTTCACAATCACACGTTCCATTCCTAGGCACCTTCGGAAAAGTCAGCCAACTTCCATTAAGTTGAACCGTCTAATTTTGAGTTAAGCTGACATCTGTCTCTGTTTGGCCAGGCGTTCAACTACCAACTATCTTGCATAATAATACTAAAAAAACAAAAAACAAACAAAAAAAAATACAGAGTGTCCTGCCAAAGAGCCGCTCACTCAACTTCTGATCAGAACACACTCATCCATGAATTCAAATTACGTGTGGGTGAACACATCAGCGTGGCTCATGCTTTCAGCCAGGATCGGTTCATTATTTAATACACACAATTACAAGCTTTCAAAGCTCTGTGTGGAGGGAACTGAGAGAAACATCTTGCGGTGGTGATGTGGAGGAGCGAATAAAAAAAGTCCTTACACATGAAAACACATGCTATAAAATCATATCTGTAAAGTCACAGAGGAGGCAGTGTGAAACTGTTTAAGACAATTATGAAGGTATAAAAAATAAAAGTAAAAAAAAGGGGAAGTTCTGCAAAAATGATTTTCTGAGTCTGTCAGAATAAAGGGTGGAAAACTGTTTCATTTTGCATTAGACTGCGCTTTGCATCCAACAGGGCTGAAATAGTCCAGAGTGGAGAGAAGTGGGACAGAAGGGGGATGACCCTTGCAGAAGGCTCTGAGGGAGGGGTGGGGGTGGAGTAGGGGGGACACAACGCTAGCACGTGCTACCCGGCGTGCTGGAGAAAGGGATGGAAAAAGGAAACGAACAAAGCAAAAGAGAAAGAGGGATAGAGAGGAGAATTGCCTTACCTCGGGCAGATAAAGGAATGCGGGGGGACACTGGAGTGAGTGAGGGAGCAGCCCGGAGCCGGACGAGAGCAGCACGCAGCCCGTGTTCGCCATGGAGCACAGCATGTGGTAACGGGACGTTTTGCGCATCAAGCTTGGAGATCCTCTGTCTCTCTCTCTCTCTCTCTCTCTCTCTCTCTCTCTCTCTCTTTCCCTCCCTCTCTCACTCACTCCCTCACTCTGCCTCTCTTTCTCAGCCTTCTCTTTCTGTCTGGCTCCTCTTTCTTTCCTCCTTCTGTTCTTTTGCCTTTGCTTTTCTCTGTGTTGTTGGTGTCTGCTCTCTCTCTCTCTCTCTCTCTCTCTCTCTCTCTCTCTCTCTGTGTGTGTGTGTGTGTGTGTGTGTGTGTGTGTGTGTGTGTGTTTGTGTGTGATGTAGTGGCAGAGGAGGTGTGTGCTGAGCTGAGCGCCCGCGTGCGCGTCGTCGGAGTGGTCCAGGGCCCTCTGTCATCAAGCCTCCACCGTACACTTTGTATCACACACGCGCTCACGCGCTCTCTCTCTCTCTCTCTCTCTCTCACACACACACACACACACACACACACACACACACACACACGCGCGTTCACACACACACACTGGCGCGCGCGCACTCTCACATACACAAGCCAATGTAAGCCCACAGAGAGAAAGGGGGAGGTTCTGATGGAAGGAGGGGGAGAGGGAGGAGGGAAGAAGGAGGGAGAGAGGAACAGTGAGCAGGAGGGAGGAGAGAAAGGATGGAGGGATGGGGGGGTCCGGTGGGTATTCAAAGATCAAACAGCTCCACTGTAGAAAATGAAGGGAATGTATAATGACATTAGAACAGCTGATCCCCACCATTAATTGCAGACCCTCCATTGCTTGCATCTCTTTCTCTCTCTCTCTCTCTCTCTCTCTCTCTCTCTCTCTCTCTCTCTCTTTCTCTCTCTTTCTCTCATCACACACACACTCACACAAACACACACTTTTCTCTATGCCACCAGAGCAGTTCCATAGACACACTTGCTGGAGTTGCCCGGGGTATTCCACTCGGCTGATCTGCTGCTGGAGTGTTAAGAAGGAGGCATTCACAATTTCTCCTACAGTAACTTGCTTGGCTGATCAATCACCCAATTAAAAATACAAATCAAAACCCAAACATACTCATGTAGTATCCAGAGTGCACACCGGACCAAAAAAACTTTTCACTGAACACCTTTATTCAAATTAAAATTTTGAAGTTTTAACGATAAACAGTTTTCTTGATTTCTTAATCAAATGCATGCCACTTTATTTAGAAAACAAGAGAAAAAAAATCTATTTACTTTAACATATATAAGGATACATTTTAAGCCATTTAGGGCCATTATTCTTGGTATGTTTATCACATAAACTGTTAACCGGTCCATTTATTATGAAATAGCTGACATAAATAAATAAAAGGACAATGTGTTTCTGTGCACGTGTGAGTGAGTGTATAAATGAAATGCTCAGTTTCGGAATTGAATGGCATTTTCATGACTCTTTTTTCATGACGCAGGATGACGGGAGCGAGCTTTAAAAAAGAAATATCATTGCTATTCTATATTATTATAATTTTATTATTTTAATACCGCCTTCACTTGAGAAAAAAAGTGTTTCTAATGATGAAGTGTGTTATCTTACACTCACAAAAGCATATATTACGAAAAAGAAACAGTTCATTATGAATGATGGAAATACAGTGTTAATTTAGCTGGTGAGTGCACTGAAAGCACAATTAAGAACACAATTTGCACACTTGAACAGTGTGGGGCTGTCATGGCTCTGATGGTAAGAGCAGGATACCCACTGAGTTCATATGGGGTCTTTAGGGGGTAGAGGTATGTCCTTTGGACAGAGCAGATGTGCCCCACCATAGAGGAACAAACGCCCATTAAAGCCAGGCAGCCCCTCTCCCTGAGGCCCACTGTGAGCAAGCATGCGGCCAGTTCCAAACCATCAGAGACGCCCTTTACAGCACCTTCATTTATTCAGTGCTTTTATTACAACTAAAGGAAAAGGATGAACGTGTAACTGTGTTTGCTTCTACATTTGTTAATGGCGGACAGTATTTGGTAGTGTATGGAAGAAAGCGTGTGATCAATATCTGCACTTTTTTTAAAGGAGAAAAAAGGACAAACATCTCACACTGACAGCTTTGCATTTATTTTTGGGCTCAAATCCCACTTTCCGCAAACATAGGACACTTTATGTGGTTATTCTTCAGCTGTTGTTATGCTTGAGATAGGCTGAGAAAACTGTAGTTTAGTTAAAACAGTAACGTTGTTGACACATGTTGTCACATTAAGGCTTTTTCTTAACTCTTAACTGTATTTTTGAGCAAATCGTTTCCAATCGAAGGAAATTCCTGCATTGCCATGCAAACTGTAGTTTCTCTTTCTGTTTTGTTTTCCCTGTGATGCTAATTATGTTGTTTTAGCATATTGATTGCAATGTGTTGCCCCAAATAAACCATTAAATAAATATTAGCAAAACGAAAGATTGGTCTAAAAACAATTATAGCACAGTTTCATCGTGCATCGACAGAAAATTAAGCTCCTAAAATATTTTTTTTTGTAGGTCAAAGAATGTGTAAGAGAAACAGAGCTTTGAGCTGATTTTTTTTGCAACTGCAATTGAAATTATAAACGCTTATAAAAATTTCAGTGCAGCATTACCTGCTATTCTGTTCAGTCCAAAAAGGTAGTTAGGTTTAGAAATATTTAAATGAGAAGAGAAAGTAAAGGTGACTTTATTCTCACAGATAAAACAAGCAGGAGAGTTCCAGCCTGCAGTGGCACTTGACTGAAATGGGATTTCCAGGTTGATATGCTAAAGGTTAAAGTGCAAACGTTTCTTGATTTAACACTGATGAAAAGTCTTAGATTTTAAGCACTTCATTAACGGTGGAATCTTATTACATCGTAGGTCCTCACATAAAATGGTAGTAATTCTACCAGACGGTCAAGGTGTTCATCTCTACCACAGGGAGTGGTAGAGTGGTGTGTGCGTGTGTGTGTGTGTGTGTGTTGATCAGAAGGAACCATTAAAGGATGCTCCCTGTGGTCACATTGTTTTTGAAGCAAAACTCATTAAAGCATGAAAAAAGTACATGATCACCCCCACACACAATTAACAAATCAATTACACTCACTTTTCAGTAAATTCCTTACAAAATACAAATACAAGATTTTTAAGGGTGTTTTTTTCTTCGTATCTCTTTAAATGACATCTGTTAAAGTGCAATAAGGGAATGATGCATTGTTAACTAAGCCAAAAAAGGGGAGGGGGTTGTGAGCGAATCAATAAAAATCAATAAATAGTATACCCAGAAGTTTACATCACGGTCATCTTTCCTAAAACTATTCACTGAGGCTAACTATGAACAGCATACAATAAGAGTGAAGAGCTGCTAACAACTGAACATAGATAGATCTCACTAGAACAGCTTATCATTTAACGATTTTGTGGATAAAATGGATTAGTTTTAACGGGCCTGTATCATGGGAAAACGTCCTTGTATCTTGCTTCCTTTCAATAAAACAGTATTTGAAGTGAAAGTGACTAAATGTAAATGTCAAACAGCACAGCACGCAGTAAAACGCAACGAAATGTCTCTTCCTCTGCATTTCATCCATACACACATGTGCAGCTATTTAAAGCATGGGCAGCTATTTAAAGCACCTGGGGAGCAATGAAGGGGACGGTACCTTGCTCAAGAGTACCTCAGGGCAATCTACTGGTCTGGAATTCGAACCCACAACCTTCTGAACCTGGGGCCAACTCCCTTCTCCCTAGTCTATTGTTTAATCTCTCAGTCCTCAGTCTTATGATGTTACCAACTCTTTTACAGATATCAGTCTATTCAACTTTCAACTCCACCCATTTACCATGACTATTTCAGCCCAGACTACTTTTCGAATGGAGCACAATACAGTGTTGCCACGGAGATCATTTGCATTTATCAGTCTTAATAGTTTGGCACCAAACAGTCTGTTTAACCTTAAGGGACAAAGAGAGGTTGGAAAATTCCATCATCCATCCATCAACTGAGCCACTTATTCTAGGTTGTGGGGGAACTTGGCCTATTCTCACACTCTAAGGTGAAAAAAACTCCTTGTACTCATCAGCAGTCTAGCACAGGGTAGATACACAGATGAACACAATCACACACAGACAGCTGTCAAGTAAAAGTGAATTATGACCACACAGACATAAGTGGAAGAAATGTAAACATGGTTTATCAGTAGCGAGTAAAACTGTAACCTACTCCAGGTATATTCTGATGCAGCTTCGCCAGAGTTAAAATTACAGAACCCAATCTGTATGCGCAACTATATAATACAAACTGCACACCTGTCCAAACTGTTGGACTAGTGCATGAGCATGATGAGTACAGATTTCTGACACTATCAATCAAAGCTCACAGCAGCCCTTCAAAGGTAGTGAAGCTGAAACACAGAACATCTTTCTCCAGGCTTGAGTAAATCACATACACAGTCCCTCAGCTCCAATCAAACCAGGGGGGAGGGGGGCACTACGTCAGTGTGTGCTTTTCTTTATTAAGAATCTTTTGGCCTTCAACTGTGATTAGCTTTACTACATTTTTTATTGAGGCCAAACGTAGAAAAATAAATATTCCAGCCTTCATGCATGGTAATCAGTACAGGGGCTTAAATACATGTTTGACCAACATTCAGCTCCATGTAAATTAGGCTAATTTGAGGTCATTTGCTGTATCTCCCCATAGAGTTATTGATCAAGTCGGTACAGTACATCCAAACCTCAGGGTGACTTTTTCTTTTCTCCAACTGCAGCCTTTATGAGAACTTAAATGCCCTGTGACATTGAAAACTTCAAAGCCACAGTGCTGTAACTTCAAAGATGGTTTGAACTTTTTTATACTCTCCATGACAGATACAGTCTTGTTTACTGATACAATGCAAAAAGTCCTAAACTAAAGTCAAGCGTGTGGTGAAAGGAGGGCCCAGATGGGGATGCAAAGACATGGATAGTTATTTAAGTACAAGCCAACTTAAAAATCTCTCAAATCCCAGAGAGCAGTGGACGCACATAACCATATACATAAACCAGGTGGTTGTCTATTGTAAAGTCACTTTCACATGCAACATTCCCAGCTGGTGAAGCCAGCGTTTGAAACGGAAATCAAAGAGGCCATAGCCTGACAGGGGGCTTCCACATTAGGAATTCCTCTACCTTCATCCCCTAAGGTGCTTGTCCTTTGCAAGGTGGAACAATAGCAAGGAGGAATGTCAAGAGACTCTCTCTCAGCCTGGAGGTTACCGTACAGTTTAGCTTTCGAAGAGTTTGAAACAAACTTCTAATGATTAAAAAGGGTCATGTGTTATTGCACAACAAGAAACAAAAGAACCATTTATGAACCACTTGTTTTCTTAAGTTTGAAAGCAACAGATTGTTCCTTAAAGTAATTTTAGCATTTCTAAAAAACACTGCAAACTGCAAAAAGTTGGTTCTTGCATTTCTCTCTTGAAGGCCTTATCTGATCCCAGGTCTTGCAGAAGCATTGTCGGGATCTCCCATTTTACCTGTTTTATAAAATTCCATTTCAATCAAGGCTTTAGGCAACAATACTATAGAGGTACCAAAATCCAGCTCAGGCAGTGTGGGCGCATTACTTATTCATTTCTGAACTCACATTGTGCCTCCAAAATCTGAAACTCAACATCTTAGGCTAAAAACATTACAAAAAGTTATTAAATGCTTAACAGTTTATTGAATGCATTAACAGAAGTGGGTCAGAGCTTGTCTCTTTTTAACCGACAGAGGAGAAAAGATAATGTTCTGTCACTGTGCTGTTTCCAGCACAACAAGGTTACCATTCTTTGTCTCTAAATTCTGACATGGACACTATCACTACCTGACAACAAATACAAAAATTCAGACCTTCAGTTTAGTTTATGTTTATTGGTTTAATGGATCATTTTAAGTAGAATATGTGTGCTTTCCTACTTTTCACTTGTGTATGCATATGACTTTGGATGGATGTGTCTCTGCTTCTCTTCATAAAACAGTCCAGCAAGATCATTTTAAGTATATATTATCATCATGGAAACCATGGGCTAATGATTGCTGAGTCATCACTGCAAGGTTAACATTATTATTTTTATTTTTTTTGCAGCTTCTTTTGATTGAACCATCATTAGGTTTTTTTTCTTCTTCTTCTTTTATCAGTCTGCAACAGATATAATTTAGTTTTCATATTCATGTCGGCTTGACACCAGAGGTCATGGTCAGAGCCATGATGAGATGACGGCCTTTATTAGATGGGAAAACATCCCAGCTCTCAGCGCCATTTGTATGCTGGGTCACCCTGCATCCCTGAAGGTATTTCTCCCGTACAAACACTTTGGTCAACCTTGATAGTTTAGATCAAGAACTAAATTGAACTAATTGGCTTAATTAGCAGTCTAGTGACAGGCTTTGCGAGTACACCAGACTCAGTTTGCTCACTCTCCCTGAATACTTTGACAACAACTGGAAAAACTGACACTGTGTTCAAGGGGAACTGGAAAATGGAACGGGCAAGCTTATAGGAGGATTTGCTCATGCTGATGTCTGGCCAAAAATGACTAGACACTCACTCCTGCTGCCCAGTAAACAGATGTTTCTCAGCTTGTATCCAAGACATGATCTACTGTTTGGTGGCACACTCTGCTAGTGCTCAGAGTACTGTTACTACCTTATTGTTAATCTGTCAGGTCCTGAAAGTTCTTGGGCCAAAGATGGGCACAGCTGTTCCTGGCATTGCTACAATGCCCAAACCCAAGAGATGGCAGGGTTGCAGCTTTGGCTTGTCATTCTGATTAGATGCAGGCCAGAGACATATTTCTTCTGCTGTCCTGATTATTTTACCTTCACCATTGGCCTGGGCTTCATCAAAATGTCTTGCTTCTAACCTAAATCTAACTAAAAGGAGCCATGAACATAATTCCAGTGTACCTTCACAGTTCTTATTAGACCATCAAAATGCTACATTTCCATTTTTTCCAGTTTTAACTCCTAATTGATTGCTTTTTATTATTATTCAATTTATACAACACTCAGAAACACTTCTGCTGTTTCCATTTTCTGAACACCAATACAAACTCCATTAGATATAATATTTTTTGGAATAAAAACTTGCTACATTAACATGTTTTATGATTTGGTTTAAGGTTCACCTGGTTTGAGATATGGTTTCATTCTAAAACAGATTTATAACTGCTATGTGTGGGAATAACATTCAGTGTTACATCTATATTGAATTTCTGAAATTCAATATAGATGTAGCATACAATATGGGTTAAAATGGCATTTAAAAGGCAGGATTAGCTAATGCTTATTGCCACCTGCAGTCTCATGTTTTAAGGTTGCTGAGCGCTCACTGTGTTCTCATCTAACTCAACAGCAATGGGGAACCACATGAAAAAACCTTTGGCATGATGATTGAAAGTCTGCGCTTATTTTTCATTTCACAACGCAAAATTGAATTTGACCTCATGCTGCGTGGGACTGCCTGAGCCCAAAGGGTGACTTGTGATTACCTGAGTACAATGGTTTGATTAGGGCAAAATTGTAACATAATTGTAAGCAAATTGGTTTGCCATAATGTGATTTTATTTGTAGATGATTAGCACAGTGAAGGATAAGGTACGATGTTAATCTGTAGGGACTTAAGCTTTGGAAATGTATTAATTTATTTATTAATAATCAACCTCAGACATTAAGCTATTTGAAAAAAAAACAAAAAAAAAAACAATAAAATATAATGCAATTCATCATTAGACATGCCTTGAAGTATTAAGAACAACAGAGTGTTTTCTTTATGCATGAAGCATAGTTTAGCAGTGGTCCTCAAAGCAGTCCTTAAAGACACTCAAATGGTCCAGAACAAATAGCACAATCGGCAGGTCTCTGAGGACCAGTTTGAAAGCCACTACCCTTGTTACAATAGATCCACATCTCAGAGCAGTGAAAGTTTGTCTGCTGTGAGTGTGATGGGAAACAGTCACGGTACTCATTAATCCACCTTACGGCATGATGACGTGTGTTGGTGTGGATAGGCCAACAACTAATGACGAGTATCCTAGAGTAAAGTGCTGGACAGGTACGAAAGAAACTTCACTCTCTCAGCCCCTCTCCATCTGCCTGTCTTAGAGGCCCAGCGGCTTCCTGAGCCTTTTAATGTTCAGCAAATCTGCCCAAAGTCCATCCATCATCCGAGCAGTGCGCTGAGACACAGCTCCATCGCCTTCGTCAGCAACTCCATCATACTCTCCATCGCACACTCCTTTTCTTCTCTTTTCTCTCTCTTTTTCAGTGGAAGAAAAATATAAAACAATAACAAAACTTTGGAGCTTTAGTATTTGCTTGAGAAGAAGAGGAAAATCAAAAGGATCAACACTCTCTCAACATTCTTCTGCTTAGAGTGTAAAGTACATTTCCTAGTACTGGGGTTTGGTCCAGTGACTTGTACATTCTGACATCACATGGAAATACAATTCTCCAAAGCAATCTGGCTTGTTCTGGTTTACTTCTTGCTACTGCCTGGATGCAATATATCTCTGATGGAATTTAAGCTCACCTCCAGCACCATTTGCATTTCACTGTACTGAATGCATCTGATTTATTGAAGCAGTGGGGTATCAAGGGAAACTCTCCAGGTGGAAACAACACCACCGATCCCTACATCTTTTACTTAGTTCAAAGCTAGTGTTTCAGCAGCGAGAGTGCAGAAAGAAATCATTTTGGCAAGATTGCCCACACATCCCAAGACAATTGCCAATATTCTCTAGGAGACACACCAAGGCCAAGCCTGGACAGATAGTCTAACACTGACTGCTTTATAATGTCTGAAGGAATTATTAACATGAGTCACAATTTAGATATTCCATTTATTAAAATCCATGCTATGCTGTTCATTTTTATTGATGGAATGTAGAAATTATCACAGAGAGAGAGAGAGAGAGAGAGAGAGAGAGAGAGAGAGAGAGAGAATACGCACAATTAAAACAAACAACCAAAAAAGGCAAAGACACGCAGATGGTACTGCCACTCCATGGCCTGCTTGACATGGTCCCATTACCAAAGACTTCATTTCTCTCCCCAAGCACTCAGTAAATAAGAGACGAGAATGAGTGAACAAACTCATCTTGCGTTTCAGCGAGGAAATGGGGGTGGGGGAAAGAGAGGAGCATGGAGGAGGTTGTTGAAGGACTCTGACACAGAGGTGGCGCCGTGTACAATTTTGCAGCTCTGTGATATCAATCAAGCATGACACGTAAATTTTCTTTCCTGTGCTGATGTTGATTTATCCTTAGCCTTGCAGGTAATTCAGAGTCTCTCAAAAAACCACCTATGCCAACTGTATTTGTGCATTATGCTCAAATCCAAATTGTATGTATAGGGCAAAGGTCAACAAAATGCAGCTGAGGGAATAAAATACCCCAGAGTGTCACAGAAATTATATTAACTTAAATTCTAAGGGCCTATAATTTGGCCCACAAGTTATCCCTCATATTACACACCATATTCTTGTTTTGTAGTAGCAGCAAAATAATTTATAGTAGTTTCTGCCTAATAAGGGAATATGTCTAAAGCACATATTTAATTTCATAGTGAGCAACACAATGAATTACATACTGCTTCAATGTATATTTTTTAAAAAGTACAAATTAGATACATAGTATATGCTTTTCACACTATTTCACATCCAGGAACCATCCTTTCCCCAGTGACACATGTGCATGCATGCTGTCCACATGATGAGTGAACCACAATGAACTCA
Organism: Hepsetus odoe; assembly: GCA_017165825.1. Lineage (NCBI taxonomy): Eukaryota > Metazoa > Chordata > Actinopteri > Characiformes > Hepsetidae > Hepsetus > Hepsetus odoe. The sequence goes on from CM029378.1 coordinate 11,213,883, forward strand.
TTTAACCCATAGAAACCCCACAGTAGGGGGCAGCCATAGTTCTGGTGCCTGGGGAGCAGGTGGTGATGACACCTTGCTCAAGGGTTCCTCAGGGTGACCTACTGGACCCAAACCCATGACCTTCCGATTATGCGAACTAGTCCCAAACCACTAGGTCAAAACTGCCCCATAAAAAATGCAATTCATCAGACCAAGCCACTGTCTTCCATTGCTCAATGGTCCAGCTGTCCTGAAGCTCATTTCCCATTGCAAGCCTTTTCAGCTGAGGACAGGGTTCAGCACGGGCACTCTGAAAAGTCTGCAGTGACACAGTCCTATAAGCACCTAGATTTCTATCATAGTCAGTCATTAATGTTTTCAGCAATGTGTCCCACACCGCTGGGGCAGCGGTGGCCTAGTGGTTAGGGCGTTGGCCACATGATCAGAGGATCAGGGTTCAAACCCCTTCCAAATAGGTTTCCCTGAGGTACCCTTGAGCAAGGTGCTGTCCCCATCACTGCTACCTGGGCGCTTTCAATAGCTGCCCACTGCTGCATGGTGTTTGAGTGTGCAGGGGTTAAATGCAGAGGTCCAATTTCGTTGTGGTTGTGTCTGCTGTGCTTTGACCTCGCAATGACAAGGGTTGTCAGTCCGATTCTTATGCTTCCCTCGTTTTTTTGGCCAATTTCAACACACAAACTTCAAGGACAGGCTGTTCATATGCTACTGCTCTTTAGACAGGTATCAGTGTAACTTGTCAGTGCTTTTATTGCTATGACCAATCTGAGTATGTATACTGTGGTTGAGAATCTGCACTTTCTCTTCTTCTACAGGTGAAAAATATGGAAAATTGCATTACTGGATGCTTTTGTTATTGCTTGCAATAACAAAACCTCTGAGATTAAGAAGCTCTGCTATCAATCTCTCACATCAATCATAAAGTAGTAACGGTGTTCACTAATATAAAAGTCAACCCAACTGGGGTCCCATAAGTGCAGAAAGTTTAATCATGCCAACACCTCAGCACCACAAAAGTGGCAGCCCACAGAGAGGCTTGATAAACAGTGAGTGGCAGTGGTAGTGGTGGGGTGTGTGTCATTGCTGAACAGGTGTGAGGGATGAGGCCCCTCTCTCTGGATCTCTAATGCCCACTGGCACAGGCTGCATCCGCACAGCCCGCACAGCACGCCGCTGCACTCCAGCACAGCGACGGTGAACAGCTGGCATGGAGGGGTGGGCAGGCAGGAGGGGGGCGGGTGTGTGCAGCCTGAGAGCTGGCCGCCAGCTCCATCCCAATGCCTTCTGAAGTCATCCGGACCAGTGCAGCTGTGTCACCAGCCAGCGGCACATTCAACCTGACAACAACCATCCCCTACCCGACTACACCTAGCTTCTCCTTCTTCACAGGCAGACAAACCAGCTTCACACAACATTCTGAACATGGAAAATAGCTCCACTGTCAAGAAAACCTCGTTTCAGCCTTCATACATGCTTACAAAAATAATTTAATTTTAAAAATTCCTAGGTTCCTGAAACATTCTTAGCTTGCATGTAACAAAGACTTTTGGGTGTGTGCATTTGCCGTATGTGTCGTGGTTCTTTAATCTTTTAATAGGTTTTTCCATATTAGGGCATCTAGTATTCAGAATTTAATTTATTTATTTATATATTTTGCTTTACGCATTACACATTACGTCTTGAGGTGCCAAAACATAAGCGATCTAATGGAAAACTCTTTAAGAATCCTAAATTGATTCTCCTATGACATAATTTATTAAGAGCCAATGGGAACTTTTATTTCATTTATATTTATTCAGTCCCAGAATAGTATTTTTCACATTACTCAAAGTCCAAATACCAATCCTGTGATTATCTGCATACTTTTGAAATGTCACAAGAGACGTTACTAAAATTACTGAACGTACTGAACTGTAACATTGTTACTCTTGTCTGTTTGGAATTACACTTCATTTAGTGTTATAGATGACACTGACTGACCACAATGAATCTAAATCTATCACATTATGTGTGCATGCCCACATCCACGAAAAATGACCATTCTTGTTATTTTGAACACAGCACGACACAGTGAATCAAAACAAAATTACACCTCTGCATTTTACCCACACACAAACAAGTGCAGCAGGGGGAGCTATTAAAAATGCCCATGGAGCAGTGATGGGGATGGTACCTTGCTCAAGGGTACCTCAGGGCAACCTACTGGTGAGGGATTCAAACCCACGATCTTCCTCTAGGCCACCACTGCCCCAGTCAGTGCCCCATCAACAGTGTAAAATAGAGTTTAATATTGAGCATAAGCCTTGGTCACTCTGTCACTGCTTAGTTTAAAAGAATAATCTGACTAAAAAGACTTATTTGTGGGTGTGTAATGAACTCCCCTCTGGGTCCTTAGTACAGCTTATCTAATCATCTAAACAACCTGCACCAACAAGTAGTAAAGAGAGCATGAACCTTTTAAATGTTATCTTTCAGTGTCAGCTACTTAAACGAATACTGGGAATTTCTTTATTGCTTTATTTTGAATTTTAACTTGTGTATAAGTCATTCACAAATACACTCAGCTATGGATTTTGCAGCTTACAACATATCTTACGATGTATTTTGCCTATTATCAGTTTTTATGTTAATTTAAATCTAAACTAAATATTATTTGTACTCTGTAGTCTGTCGGATTTGCTTAGTTTAAAGCCTTTTACTTCTTTTCTCTTTCTACTTCTCTTAGAGATCTTTACATTCCAATAGCAGAGTTGGTTAGTGTGAGTTAATTTGAGATCATTTCATTTAGTATGATGTGTCTGCACTGTATGTGAACCTAAATGGTACTGTAAGATTTGATGCAGAGGATGTCAAGTATGATGGACATAAAATCTGAAGAAAGAGAACATGTTTAAAAGTATAAAGCGGTTTAATGTCATTTTTTGGAATTTTACAGAACGGTTACTGAAATGAAATCTTAATTTGTAAAATACATTTAAAAGTGAATATGCCGGGTCTTTCAGATTTTACAGAAGAAAAAAACTTAACTGCACATGGCCAAAAGGCTTGTATTTTAGCTTTCATGCCATGTTATTTTCTGCCATTTTTAGTGGTCTATTTGTCATGGGTCCACAAACCAGGACAGTTTGCTTTTTCTAATGGCACAAAAAGAGTCTTTTTATGACCGTGATTATATGCATTATTAAGGCATGTGCATGACTGACATCACAGCTGCTTATGTTAGACCTTTAGTCAGATGCGCGAGAGTAGTAAGTACCTTCACAAATGCCATTTAAGAGCGTGAACATACAGTGAAGCATGGTGGTCAAGATTGAATCAGTCTACAAAAATACATCCCTGTGGCCATTTACATATGAATATTTGATGCATCTCCAGGAGGTCATTTTGTTAGAACGATAAGAAGCTCAATAAAGCATGTGTCATTAACGTTGGCGCAGGTTTGCGCTAGCATGAAAAAAAACACAAAGGCATGAGAAGCACACTGGCTGTGTCCTATAGTACAGAGTTGCTTAATAAAAAGACTTGCATCACTGCAGGCTACCTGCAATATGTGTTTCACCCTCCAACCCTCTAAAGATTTAGTGCACCAGCAATTTATCGGCCGCAAGGCAAAAGCCACTCTGCATTACTCCCCCATACCCGCCCTGCCCCCCCACCCCCCCCACACACACACACATACATATATATACACATAGACACACACACACACACACACACACCCTCCCACTAAATGAATGGCATGCAATCCATCGCATTGGACTCAATTTCAGAGGGTTCTCAAGCGCAAGTCATTTCCTGCACTTAATATCACGAATGAACATTTCAGAAAAAAACAGAGAAAGAACAAAAAGAAAAAGGAAAGAATAAAATACAGGTGGGATGTTCAGTGAAGAAAGATGACAGATTAATCTTTGAACATGCCACAGCAAATTTGATTATGTACCAAACCATACTGAATATCTCTGCTTTGTTTTTGATAGTGTGTGTGTGTGTGTGTTTGTGTATGCATGTGTGTGCATGTGTGTATGTCTCCAAAGAGAATTTCACAGCTCTTTAGGCTTGTGCTAATCCCACTCATTCACACTGGGCCGGCTGCTGGCACAGCCGAGGCCACAAAGATACCATCTCCACATAAGCATGAGACTAAATTACTTCCAGTCAGATGATTATTAAAAACACACACAGCTTTTCCTGGATCACACTTTATCTCATCCACTGCTAAAACAGAAAGTTGTCATCTTGGGCAAATTATATGAAAATGAAGCAAGATAGCACCAGTTTGATCCAGCTTTTCACGAGCTGTTAGACAGCTAACCCACGGCCCAAAAGCAGACTTGTTTACCACATAGGACTGCTACGAAGAAGGAATTCCAAAAGAGCTGCGTGAAAACTCAAATAAGATATTAACACAGAGATTACATACTATACATATGTATAAGCAGGATTCAAAGGCTTCTTCACTTTCCCCAAGTCCCACATGTAGTTAATTCAATCAAATACTTTACAACACTGGCAGAGAATCAACTTTTTGTACTGAATTAAATGCCTAATATACAGTTTATTGTGCACTAACACACTAACACACATACCCTTGCAAACATACCCTCACACAAAATGTCACCCCACGTCCTCGTGGTGGAGTCCTTTCAGAGTCTTTGTCATGGGTCGAGACAACACATTGCTGAAAGGGTGACTTTAAATGGGGTCTTGTAGCGGCATTAGAATTCTAAGTATTTAAGTAGTGAGTATAAAGGAAGGTCCCGCGAGTCTGATCTCTCTAATCTACAAATGGCTTCTTGCTATTAAACTGCTAATTCTGGGGATTAAGGGATTCCTGAGAACACAATCCCCTCTCCCACTTTTTGTGAGTTTGCAGAAGGTGTGGGTTTTAATATTAATGAGGAGGATAAGGCAAGGGCTGGAGAGTGCAGAAATTAGAGGCAGGGAAATTCAAAAAAAAAAAAAAAAAAAGAAAAAAACGGGCAGGCATTACTAAGCTCAGAAAGGACTGCCGTCACACACACACTTGCTTTAATACATTTTATGTCAGCAGGTGAGGCCAAACATGCCCCCACACAGAGACAAACACAGACACACATGCACACGCACACACACACTATACATATATAGATGGATAGATATCCCTTTATGAAATAAATGTATTAACATCTAGATTTTTCTATAGATTTCCCCCCCAAACATGCAGTCCACGCAGTCTATAAATGGAAATGAATGAAAAGAACAAATGTCCACCTTTTCCAGTGTAAAATAGTTTAGCCTGCCAATTCTTCACTCATCATGATTTCACCAGTTCTGTTCTGATTAAGACACAACATAATCACTCAGAGCAGAGGTTGTTTACATATGTCATTTATTTGGCCTGAAAAGGTAGGAAATCTAATACATACAAAATCACAAATTTTCTGGTTTCTCTTCCACATATATGCCTACGCATTCACAGGACCACACACATACACACCCACACACACACGCTCACTTATAATGGAATATAGATCTAAAAAACCTAACATGGTATACATATTTACCCGTACTTTTCACATCAATCACAGAAAACAGTAATCAGTGCCATCTTCCATTAGTTGGCACACAGTGAATGTGTATTTATGATATACTCGCACACGCATACACACACACACACACACACACACACACACACAAATACAAACTGCGTGCGCAGCACCGAGAGCAACCCTGCCTCGCTGGCAGCTTGGAGAAGCAGCAGCATTAAACTTTAACTAGCTGGAATAACTATGGGCAGATTTCTAACAGTTGTGCTGCACAGCAAATTGATTGCTGCTTCTTTCCATTTGTTTTTGGTCTGCCGCTTGCCCCTCTCACCGTGGTGGGTCCCCAAACGGTGCCTGACGCCCAGTTCCGTCTGCCTCTCCTACACACATGGAAAAGGTCAGCCATGTTTCAGACTCGCTCCTTTAACAGGGGAACAAGCTCCCACTGATTTGCTGTCCTCACACTGCCGTCTCCAGACCATTACTGCAATCCGAATCGAATAAGCTGTGTACTTCATGTCAGAAAACAAACCTCTGTAGCGGAATGATCACTGTTGGGTGTGTTTCTCAGTGCCAGTGATTTATATAGCTTATACAAACATGGCAGATGGAATAATACTCTTCGTGATGAAGACAACAACAGGGAAACAGAAACACCCTGGCCACTGCAGCTGCTGATGGATATGTCATTCGAGACACTTGGTATATAGCATGCAAAGTGCACAAGCCAAGCACAGCGTGTCTAGTAGTCTTGCTTCAACATGTAGTTATGGGGAGTCATTTTGTTGCAAAGTTCATTTTTTCATTAAATGCGCGAAATGCTTATCTGTTTAAAGAGCCAAGTATGAACCATGCCTGCCAGCAAAGGTATAAAAGCTCTACTTTACACAGGTTTTATGGACTAAGCGAAGGGATAATGAATCAGCATGTGTGAGTACTTTTGTGTGTTTGTGGGTGTGTATGTGTATCAAATTTTTATCTACCGAAACGTTAGTGTTTTTACAAAACTGCATTTTTGTTTTCTCAAATGTCTGAAAACTTTTGCGCAGTTTTAAAAGTTAGACAAGATATATAAAGCTATTCTCCTGGGCAGTAACTGTTCTTAAGTAAAAATGGAATAAATGCAAACAAAAAAACTATACATTGTGATTTTCTGTCAGTACGTAGAATATTTCCCGGTCTGTCCTTAAGGAAGCCCAGGATTTACATTTGTAAACTAGTTTATCTTTCCATTTACATTTACAGCATTTAGCAGTCACTCTTATCCATTTCCTAATCACAGGGACGGTCCCCCTTGCTGAGGAACCCAGTGGTGGTCCTCTTGGTCCATAGACGAGTATCCTACCACTAGATCACCACCAACACCAACACCCCCCAACACACGTCATGTGTCAGTGTCATCTATACACTGTGTGGAGTGCACTGACAAGTCTTGAACCAGACCTGTGTTCCAATAATCAGGATATCCATAATATTACTGAAAATGACACAGCCATAGTAATGTGAATGTATTTAGCTCTCAAACTGTTTTAATAACAATTCTGATTAATAGCATCAGTCTTATTTACTCTATTTTGACTTTTGCTCTTAGCACTGCATTTCCTTGCTAACTGATCTATAAAAAAGTTGAATCAGAATGAATTTATTTCTCCTAATTCAATAACATTTTTATTTTGACTGCCCTGCTTCACAAAAAATTCCTACTCACACGTTTTGTTATCATCTGTGTCTAGCAAGAGCAACAGTAGCTGTAAGTATCAACCAATGAGTGTATATTTATTATATTTTCATAAATACAGTCAATGACTTCAAGTCTTCTGTGATTGTATCCTCTCACTCTTATTCATACAGCTCATGGATTCTTGTTACAGCTCTCTAGGGGAACAGTAACTTTCTACTTTGCTGTTGGTGTGTTGGTGTATAGCTCACTTAGCTTATAATGATATTTCAGACCCGATGTAGTTCAGTGAGAAATTCATTCAACAGTGTAATAACTGGAAATAACTTTTATCCAAGGAGCTATTCATGTAATATAGTTATATACATTTATTTAAAAGCCATTTGAAAGCTAGGTTTCAGTCTGAACTACCATAATCATGGTAATTACCATAAAACAAACAAACAAAAAAAACACATCCTCCCCAAAGAAAGATTTGAATTTCATAGATTTCATTTTTCTGAATGAGAAGATCGGTGCTCCAGCTCATGCTCTTGATTTCTACTGGATCCCACTTCCAATGTGAGTGAATTTGTGGGGTTTAAGGTTACCTGCATGATGATGGTGGTGATGATGATGATGATGATGGAAATGAGAAATGAGATGAGCTGTTTTAGGTTTAAGGTCCACTTAATGAACTTGTTTTTCTCCTGGCAGATTGAACTAGTCTGTGGAACAGATATTTGCATTGTGCTATATAAACACAAATTGCTTGGTTTTTTAGCACCAGACGGTTCTAATTTAAAACCACACTAATTAAATGATAATTGCACTGACTATTATTATACTGATTATTAGTTATTATATATATCACTATTTTCTGTTTTCCATTTACAATATTGGACACATGGCTGTTTCTCCGATGGAGTAAAATTCAACACCCTGCATCATCACTACAAAGAAAGCTGCTGTGCATCCGCAAAGTGGATCTTTTATGCAAGTAGCAGTGAATGCTGGTTAACCATTCCCCTGGTGGCTGCTGCACAATGGCATTCTGTGCCGCAGGGCTTTGAGGTGCCCGGATCAAAGAGCGACCCCATACCGAGACTTTCCTGTATAATGATCCCTCTGCCGAACCTTGTGTGCCAACACTGTTTCATGTTCTAACACTGTATTTCTATGCAGGGAGATTTCTTTCATTACAAGCACTATTATGAGAAATCTTTGCTTTGGAATCCAATTACTATATATGACACTAATTTCAGTATAATTACCTGCGGAGTGAAAGCACAGTACTTTGAGATGAAGTCAAATGAATGTGAGCCCAAACGCACGTTTCTGCCTAATAGGGCAATCATTTGGACTAAATCCCATTATTGAATTAATGGAAGACACTTGTTTTCAATCAGGCAAAAACAATGGGGAACATGTGTTAAATTCAATTAGATGTGCCAATGAGGACAGAAAGGTTTGTATTTTATTCCTCTTGTGTAATGGCATCAGCAGAGTCAGCTGTCTGAAATTCAAAACTGAGCTGAAGTCACATCAGTCATGAAACTGCTTAAATCTCAGACCCTGGGTTTCCAAACAAATAGAAAAAGTCGAAAGAGTTTCCAATTGCTGTCCAGTCAGTTCTTAAAAGAAGAAAGGTCACATTCATGAAGTCAAATGAAGTTGTCAGAAAGCCCCTGGGAGTGCACACACAGTGTGCTATTTCCATAAAACCACCAAAATAATCAATACATATCCAACCATAAGTGAAACTGTGTTCTGCTTGAATTAGGAAAGGACTTCTCTCAAAAGTTAGGACATTTCATTTACTTTAAAGTGACATGGTGACAGACAGCAGAACTGCAGCTCCATCTGCTTTTTGTCTTGATGGAAGCCTGGCTGCTTAACGACGGAGGCCCAAAAGTAAAAAGTAAAAAGTTAAAAAGTAAAAAAGTAAAAAGTGAAAAAGTAAAAGAAAAATGCAAATTGTAAAAGTAGTGTTTGGAAAAATAGGACTATCAGAAATGAGATCAGGAAGGTTGAACCTGTTCACTGATTTTAGGTAAATATCAGGCATGATGCAATGGTGTATCCCTGTCACCTGTCACAAGCCAGGCTGTAGCACTGAAATATGACGCTTCCATCATACTGCAGAAAGAAACATTTCTTATTTTTTCACCCCTGAAAGCCAGTGATGCTGCCTTCAGCAGTCATTTCACTGCTTGCTCAAAGTTTATAAAATTAAGTTTCATTATTATGTCTGAAAAGATGCACTGAAATATTGAAATGAAATTACAAAAAGCATTCAATTTGCACTAATAAGATTTGGAAAAAATATTCAGTCTTTTGTTGGAGATAGAAGCAACCCTCACAACATTTAACACCTTTCCTTCATATCACACATAACATGTGTCTATTTCAGGTCGAAGGTGTAAACAAAGTGAAGAAGCCAAAACATCTCATAAAAAATGCATATTTCCACACATTTAGAAGGAGTTTGGAGGCTGAGTGGGCATAAAGTAGAAGCAGCATCTGTGTGGAAGATATCTGATGAAATGAACAAACATATGACTTCCAGAAGGACTAGTAAGAGTGAACAATGTAAAGGCTCGACCCTCCAGGACTAGATGTGTTCATACAACAACACTAGTCAACACAGCTTAAGCTACAAATACAGCAACACAAACAAGTGGGAACTCACAGGCCTGTCACTGACCAGCCTCGGCAACTGTCACAATGCTGCTGACAAGTGGAATAATTCAAATGAGAGAGAGAGAGCGAGAGAGCGATTATTCGAAATAATGGAAGACAGATGTGCATGCAGCATGTACAATTCAGAAAACAAACAGTTAAATGGGCAGAGTACTTCCAAATACCTTTTTGTTCTTTCTCTCCCAACTCGTGCTCTTCAGCATTTCTCTACTCTCCCTGGCCTCAGCCTTTTGCTTCCTGCGTGCATTCTGCTCCCCAATACAAACGGAGGCCCATTAAAAAGGCTTTTAGACAAAGTTACTTAAATCTACAGGTCCATAGACAGACCCCATTAGGCATGTGAAGCGAGCAGCTGAAGGAAAACAATGTTAGCCTTGCAGGACCTCAGGAGCAAGCTTAGCTCACAGGCTGGCTCTGAAAATGACATTGCGTGGCCTTTCCATTTGCACTCAGATTACTGACAGCACTGAGCATTTCACACAACAGTGGGTCGGGCAGCCCAAGCTTTTGGGATGCTAAGATCTTGTTTACTCTTAAAGCAGGAGACTAGCCACCTGCACCATGCAGGCCGAATGGTGCAGAGTCTTCGGTCAAACATCCATTAAAACCTAAAATAGGTTCAGATGATAGATAGATAGATAGATAGATAGATAGATAGATAGATAGATAGATAGATAGATAGATAGATAGATAGATAGATAGATAGATAGATACTTTATTGATTTACTGGAAATCAAAGGTGATGGAAACTTTATGGTACTTTAGACATCTTAAAATTGCCAATACAATAATCATGTACACTTTACGTAACACATCATAAGGCACATGACCCATTAAAAGTTTACCATGTGCATTTTCAGTCTGCAGCACCAAAAGGGTTTGGACCAGGACTGATTGTGATAAAGAAACATGCATACCTGAAGAAAAAACTAATAAGGTAAAAACCTGTACTTCCTGTAAGTGTTTATTCTTCCTTAACTGAAAATAGTGAAAACCGAATGGCAAAATGATGTTGTATTTGCTGAATGTGATAATTTACAAGTGGTTAATCACTCAGAGATGCTTCTGCACTTTTCTGTGAAGCTTTTACTCTACAGGAATTAAAATTCTAAACTATACTCTGCAACATACTCACACGAATGCAAACTCCCTTTCCTCCACTCTGTGCATTTAGAAGCTTAATGGATTCTGACCGAAATTAGTTGACTTGACCATTAAAGATGATTCACTCTGCAGGAATCCTCTCAATTTAGGAAAAATCTAGACTGCTAGATGATAATCATATGAGATAGTAATATTAGCGTGAAATCTCCTGCATGCATGTAGTCCATATTTATTGTGATGAATTTATGATTTTGCACATGCATGCTCCCCTCCCTGGACTGGAAGGTGAAAGATATTAAACTGGGTGAGTCCTGCTAACAGAAGAACAAGGGGGAAAAAGCAGCACAAAAAAGCAACAGTAATAATAATACTCAATAATACTGCAGTGGTTAGCACTTTCGCTGCACAGTGATAAGGTTCTGGGTTCAATATCCAGCCATGGCGGTCTGGCTTCCTTCCACAGTCAAAAGACATGGACGCTGAGTGAGTTGGAGATGCTAAATTACCCAGAGTGGTGTTTGTGTGAATGTGTTTGCCTCAATCTCTGCCTTGCGATGGACTGATGACCTGTCCAAGGTGTATCTTTGTATTTTGCTTTATAAGTGCTGGGGTAGGCTCAAGCACTCCCCACAGCCCTGGCAAGGATAAAGGATGGATGGATTTCTTTTAGCCGTCAGTTTTATTCTGCACAATTTGGGGGAATTCTATTCATTTATTCATAATGAAAAATATACACAATCTAAATAAAATGCTGTATTCAAATGCGGTAGTGCAAAAACGAAAAAAATATCTTTAAACAGTGAATACAGGTTGAATGAGTATGAGGCAGAAGAACAGAGAAATGAAGAGATTAAGAGAGGGAAGAAGATAAGAATGTGAATATTGCAGAAAAAAAAAGTTTACAAAGTGATTCACTTGTTCATTGATAAGTCAAACAATGTAAGGAAAAAATTCTGTGTTTAAAAGGTGCTAAAAAGTATTAATTGTTTTGAACGTGAGAAAGAGCAAGAAAGCACTTGAGAAGAAAGGAGAGAGAGAAAACGAGAGAGAGAGAGAGAGAACGAGAGGGAGGGAGAGAGAACGAGAGAGAGAGAGAGAGAACGAGAGAGAGTGAGAACGAGAGAGAGTGAGAACGAGAGAGAGAGAGATAGATAGAGAGAGAACGAGAGAGAGAGAGAACGAGAGAGAGAGAGAAAGAGAGAAGAAAGATATGAAGCTGCCCTGAAATGCAATGACTTTTCTCAAGTGTTGAGAGTTGTGCTTTCTTGTAAAAATCAGAGGGATTGATTAGGGATATTATTTGACTGAGGGTTTGGTGAGTGGGGTAAGGGTGTGGATTTGGTCTTATTTCTGTCATTTCCTTTGACACTGTCTCTTGATTTGCACCATAAATCCCCTTAGATAGGTCAATAACCTATAATGTTAATGTCAGTGTCTTGCCATTAGTTTTACAGCTTGTGTGTCCCCTCTGTATCTTAATGACCCGTGGCTGGCAGAGCCGCAGATGTCCCCGGCCCAAAGCTACAAACTCTACGTCCCCCCAGAGTCTCCTCTCAGCCTGCACACACAGGGGCACTCTTCCCCCATTCCTCAGATTGCTCCACACTCCATCCCTCTTCTTTCACTCCCTGCTGTCCTAAACACTGTCCTGTCCTTTGTAGACTCAACTATTCCAACTGCCTTGCCATGTCCTTTTCCCTTTCCCTTGTATTCGTTTGGGTTTAATGAAGGATGCTCCCCTTGTAATGCGGTGCGCTTAAATTGCTCTAATCAGTTAGTGCTGGGCAAGTGTGCTGATTCTGGAACTCTTTGAGTAATTATGCTCATTGCTTTATGCTTTCTCGCAGCACTCATTTCACGCTTAGCCTCTCTGCAGCACGCCCGCTGCAGAAGACCTCGCAGTGACCTTGTGCTCTGTTCCTGGGCCTGACCACGACACTATTGATCCCTGGATCTATTCAGCTGCCCGGACAGAGAAGAGTAGCTTGGTCAGGACCGCTGATTTGCCCAATCTCGGCCTTTCCAAACTCAGAGTCCCAGGGCCATTGTCCATTAGAAAGGTGGAGGACATTAAGGGCCACTGGAGATAATGTTTTGAGTTGCACTTCCAGAGAGAGCAATATAAGGTGGAGAGAGAGAGAGAGAGAGAGAGAGAGAGAGAGAGAGAGAGAGAAAAAATGGAGCGGCCCTGTAATGGCCATTTCCAGGGAAATCCCTGTGTAAACACAGCTAATGATAGCAAGGTGTGATAAGCTCAAGCCACAGCCATAGCTGTCTCTAGCTCACTTTCTCCCTGTCTCACTGTGGGGCCACAGTGGAGCGGTGTGGCTTTCCCCGGTGTGCATACCTCTTTTGTAGTCGAGGGATAAACCCCTCTCCTGGTCCGCTGTTTAATCGTCTTATCAGCAAGCACGAGGGAGATTAGGCCGTGGCAGGCATGTAAGAGGCAACGGGAGGCAGCAGGATTACATGCTGTAGCACTAGGGCCAGGATCAGCCACTGGCAGCCGCAGCCTGAGGTTTCTAAAATCTACATGATCCATGCAAGCAAATGTCAGTCCTCAAGCCCTACTTCAACTATAAACCATATAGTCACCACCATGCTCTCTGGGAGAGGTGGCATTGAGATAAAAAAGTGCATAAAAATAAACTATATTAAAAACAATGGGATAAGCAATATCATAGAAGAAACACATTTGCTACTATAATGCTAATGTTTATTCACAGAAATGCTATAGAAGAATGACCTTTGCTGAAATGAGCTTTGATAAAAAGTAAAAAAAAAATGTTTTCAAGATGTTTAAAGAACCCTCATCTTGGTTCACCTGGTTTATTATGAAACCAAAAGTGGCACTGTGTATTATGTAACCTAAGAAATCCAAAAAAGGTAAGCTTGGAGGTTCCTTGGAGCACATGCCAAAGAAGAACCACCATGACACTGATTGTTTCTTTACAGAGAGAGAGAGAGAGAGAGAGAGAGAGAGAGAGAGAGAGAGAGAGAGAAATTGGGAAAATGAAAAAGCTTTAAAATGGAATGACTTTTCTTAAGTGTCGAGAGTTGCCTTTTATCAGCTGTTTTCTTGAGTAATTATTTTGGGGGTGTGGTGAGTGTGGTTATGGAGTGAATTTGGTCTTATTTATCCTCTGAACTTGTCTCTTAATTTGCACCATACATGAGGCAGTTAGTGAACAGTCACTTCTAGACACTGATTTGCTGGAAGCTAAAAAATTGGACCAGTGTGAAGGCAGTGCCAAGCTCTAGGCAATGTTCTGGAAATCTTTGGGTCCTGTCATTCATGAGGAAGTTACTTTAACACCTACCAGAACACTGTAACAGACCAAGTACACACTTTTATGGCAACATGGCAACAGTGTTACCTAATGGCAGTAGTCTTTCAGCTAAATTAAAAGCCCTCACTACTATAATAATAGTAGTGATAGCTTGATGACTATGACAAGTAATAGCTTGATAGCTATGACATGACCTCCGATTTCCAAGAGATTGTGTATGCTTTGGACTTGGCCTCCAAATTCCCCAAATCAGAGCTGTTTTGGCGGGGGGCCCACACAATATAAGGCAGATTCAAAATTCAGTTCATAATGTTACTGCTGATGCTGTTGTGTTTATAAGATCATTTAGGCCACATAAAGTGGGTCTTCTATCATTCCACAAAACCATTGTTTTTACCTGTAAACATCGATGCTGGATGGCAATCCAGGACTGACAATGTTGTATTGAACTAGAGGGGCATTGGGGGGGAGACAAACCCAAACAAGCGCAGAACTCACTTAATAATAACTTTACAGAAATGCAGTTTTGCTGTGCATGCATTAGTAAATGTCAGAGCTGAAAATAGTTTCCCCCCCCCCCCCACATGAATCAGGAAAAGAAGTGAACAAACAAGATTGTGTGAGTGTAGGTAACAAAAAGCAAAAGCTGAAGGCCTTGCTCAGACAACTGGGTGAATAGAAACTTATTCCAGCTGTCAGGCCGACATGTGGAGGCACTGCATTGGAGATGAAATGCACAGGCAGAGCACTACAGGACCCACAGTATGTGACTGGCGAACACAGATCAATTAATGTGGTGACAAATTAGCACAAGCACTTCATTTAGCAATATGACACCAGCGGCAGCCACTCTCTGCTTCCGAATTACATGGCTGATCGACGCCACTTCCGAAAGATGCTGTCTTCAATGAATATGGAGAGCTTGGAGTGAGCTGCATTAGAGCTGGACCTTCTACAAAACTGCCTGAATAAAAGACGCCTACCCAGAGGTGTGACGACGCTGACATCTACTCCGTCATAGGTTACATCAATAGGACAAAGACAAAATTTGTTATACAACAACCACTCCTGAGTTCTTCAGCACATATGGGCAACCTAAAGCATTGTCAGACAGCATCTTCGCATGTTCTGAACATTTGAACACACAACAAATGGATTCTAATGCAAAATACATATTGCTCAGAGGACCCTTGCACAGAAGTTACAGAAGGCTAGACTTTGGCATGGGTGTGCTTAAAATCAGGCCAAAGAGTTGGCTTAAGCCTTTACATAAAAGCAAAGCGGTGTGTTCTCCCATCACCACACGTACTCACTCAAAAACAAGTCCCCCGCACTGAGTACTCAATTATTCATCAACTTACAGACAGAGAGCAGGAGAGAAGCAGACACTCTCCTCTCTCACCAACCCATTTTCTTTCTTTTTCTGTTGCTATAGAGCAAGCAAAACATCCTCATCAAAGCCTTCTATTTCTCTATGTCTTAAAACAGCCCCTTCTGCAAAAGAGGGACAGACCACCCTGCTGATCGCTTTTTTTTTCTGGTTTCTACGGCTGGGTGTTATTGATAAAATTCAACATCATAATATTTTCCAAATATATCACGTTAACATACATTCAAATAGCAATGCCATAGAGGAACCATTTTAAGTTCCCTAAAGAAGCCTGTATGAAAAAGATAGGTGTGAGTAATGCATTTGATGGGCTATAAAAACGTTCAAATAATGTAAAGGTTTTTGGCCAATTTAATAGTTCTTTTCAGGAGTTCATTTATGTTATATGAATGTTCTTTATATTAAGGTTCCTCATATCTTAATAACGAAAATTGTTTTTAAGTAACCTCCCATAGAGAGGAACTAAACGTGGGTCTCCTATGTAAGTTTGCAAAGAACTGCTTCCAGCACCTTCCAGTGTCATAAACGATTTTTGAGTTAACACTGCTAATGGGAATAATGCTAAATTCATTCAGCTGCCCAATGCAAAAAGAATGCCTTGTTGGATGGAAACACTGCTACACTTTCATACTGTACTGTTCACTCCCCAGTCCATGCTGTCCAGACAAGGAGATGAAATGGAAAAAAAGAGCCCAGTTCAAACACAAAAAAACTCAGCACATGTACACATATCTGTTTATTTAGTCTATTCAGCTCTACCCATTTCTGTTAAAGTTGTATGAGTGTTTCCGCCCCTACCACTATTTGAATAAAGTACATACATACATAATTAGTTATAAGAACAGAAGTCATTTACATTTATTAGTCTTAAAGTCACAGTAACAAAAGCAACCTGTTTTTTGTTCCTCAGGGATAAAAAGAAGTTGGAATACGGTGATGTAAAAATTAAATATGACTGCTAGATAAAACCACACTAGTGTCCTATGTGGACCATAGAGGGGAAAAATCCATCCATCCATCCATCCATCCATTTTCTGCCGCTTGTCCCAAACGGGGTCGCGGGGGAGTGCTGGTGTCCAACCCAGCGCACACAGGGCGAGGACGGGGGACGCACCCTGGACAGGTCGCCAGCCCATCGCAGGGAGGAGTGGGACGGGGACGGCACCTTGCTCAAGGGTACCTCAGGGCAACCCACTGGGAAGGGGTTCAAACCCCCGATCCTCCAATCATGTGGCCAACGCCCTAACCACTAGGCCACCACTGCCCCAGAGGGGAAAAATAAAACACAAAAAAGTACTGAATGGGCCAACTGACCAGAGAGAGAGCAGCTCTCCAGAAAAGAATAATATATTTAAAATGTTACCTTTTTTTTCAGTCCATAAATTTTGGCTGCATTTTGAAATATCCCTAGGGTTAGGGTTCTAAACCCTAACACAACCTGCAAATGACAAATTCCATCTAACTAATCATACATCACTCAGCAATATAAATTAAAATGGCAAATCTGCATCTGCACACCTGAGGCCATTCTGATCCCCACTGCAAGTCAAAACATACAATATACCCCCTCACATATACATACACAAAAACATTCACACACCCATCCGCCAACTAAAACCCATCACACACATTGCTCTCCTCTTCAGGGAGAACAAGAGCTCTGCTTACATTAGCAAAGCAGTTACAGGATGTCTGACAGGGGTGAATTTTATCTCTTTTCTCGCACTTCCTGGCGGCCGACTGAAAGCGATCCCAGATTAGATTAGGCATTTGAGTGGGACAGTGGCATGGCGCCCATAGCTTCATCCCAGCCCGGCACACAGAGCAGCAGCAGAGGTAGTGTGTTCGGCAGCTCCGGGCTGCAGCAGCAGACTGGAGCGATGAAGGAGAATGATTAATGGCTGGCCCTCACTATCAAAGCGCTGCGCGCAAGCTCAAAGATGAGAGATTGCTTTCTGACGATCATTAAATCCTGGTTGCCACATCGGCGAGCGCGCACTTTTCATCTGGCCCCTGACGGGCAGGGCAGAGGAGCGGCCAGGCCGAGGGAGGAGGAGAAAAGGAGGAGGATAAGAGAATCCTCCTATCCTCCATACGGCCCCACACTAGGTAACAGCTAAAAGTTCACTTCCTGCACAGATGGATATTTCACACTGTCACTCCTCTCTCAAACACCTCCACTTTAATCCTTTCATTAATGTTTGATAGTGAGGCCTCAGCAAGAACAGTGGGTGCAGGTGGGACATTCCAGCTACAGCAGAGAACACTTCCTTCAAAGTAATGATCAGTAAATGAAGGCACATTAATGAAATTCTGTTTTAATTTTACTGCTGGAAAATAAGAGAGGAATCTGAGAATTACCTGCTTGCTATTAAGTAGGATATTTCAGCTACTGCAGAGAACATTATGTTTAATTAAAACAGGATCTTATTATTCCATCTCCATTAGTCGAATGAAAAAGCAATATAAATATTCTATTTTAATTTTAAATGTGCAAAATAAATGAATATTAGGATTAACACCTTGCTAGAATGAAGAGCAATGCAGCAGGTCCTTATCAATCCTGTAGAACACACTCTTTAAAGCATTGATCATTAATCAAACAAATGCAAAATATGTTATGTAATAGAGCGCTCATTTTATTTCTTTTGTGGTGTAATCTAGCCATGGGCAGTGAAAGACTACAGGTAATTCATTACTGTACTTTCTTTAAGTATTTGTACTTTTAAGCACTTTTACTTCATTACATTCTTTCATTACTTTCTTTAACAAATACTTTCTGCAAAAATAGTGTGAGGTGAAAACAACCTTCACAATAAGACATGAAAGAATATCCGTCATGCAAACAAATCAAATCAACCATACTGCACCTTTCACTTATTCCCTCCTTTAATTACTGTAACTACACAAGAATGGTCACTTTCATTTTAGACACGAAGAACACGTTAAAGAAAATTTCATATTGTTTTGCAGGCTTTTTGTCCTCAAAATCAACCTGAAATCCTAGAACAGAGGTCTTCAACTCCGAACCTTGAATCCAGTGTTGGATTCTTAGTCACAAGGCGACCAATCAAGTACATCAAGAGTACATTTACAGAATTGAGGACTGGAGACTGGATTTGAGGAAGACCTTGATTTGAAGTTTGGATTTTATCAGTTTCTAAAGTGAAGAAAAAAGAAGAGAAACATTGTACAGGCTGAATGTAATGACTCTCAATACTCTTTACCTTTCACTCAAGTAAAAATAAAGAAGTAATATCATTGCTTGAGTAATATGTCACCCAGAGACATTTCAGAATTCAATGTTTGCCAGTAGTATATTCATTCAGCCAATGCATATAAGCACTGAGGCTATGAAAATTCTATAATGAAATTCTATTTTAGTGGGACACAAATAAAAGGGAGATTTTGTGAATCAATTGATGCCTTGCTTTACATTACATTTCACGAAAGGTTTGTTGAAAAGTCAGAATTCTGCTTCTCATGTTCAAACAATACGAAAATCAAGCAAACGAAAGAAAATAAAAGCCCTTATCAGACAGTGAGATAGAGACATAGGTGAAGGGGAATTCGCTTTAAACAAATTTGCTCAACACCATATCTACATCCACTTGGGCTGTTTCATGTTTGAACACTCTCCTTCACTGGGCTGAGAAATTGCCAGGTCTCTGCAGAATCAGGTCATATGATACTCCTTTCCTTCATAGTGAACATCAATAAAACATTCTGCACAGATACAGCAGCCTTCAACATCTTCTTTCAGACCAGCACTGCAGAACAGGGGCCTTTCAAAGTGCAGGTGTATTAAACACAGCACAGACTGA
The DNA here is from genome assembly GCA_017165825.1 of Hepsetus odoe. Lineage (NCBI taxonomy): Eukaryota > Metazoa > Chordata > Actinopteri > Characiformes > Hepsetidae > Hepsetus > Hepsetus odoe. The sequence continues at coordinate 11,233,376 of CM029378.1, forward strand.
GAGCGAACAACACAAACTCAGGCTGACGAGAGAGACAGACCGAACATATGTGCTTGTGAAAAGTAAAGAAAGCAGAGAGAGAATAAGAGGAGTGTGAGTAAAGCAGTACTACTGCTCCACTCCCACTGAGTGACCTCAGCATATCCAGCTGCGCACTAAAGAAGACGAAGAGTTAGAAGATGAAGTCTGGCAGGCCGCTGTGATGGGTAAAAAGCTGTTACTCACCCAAAAGTACATCATCATTTCGGCCAGTGGGCAGGTGAGCGTGGATCAGAGGAAAGCAGGCTTGGGGGGTGGTCACCTCAGCGGGACGGGCCAAAAGTCTGATTGGTAATCTATCAGTTCAACTTTTTTTCTTTTGTCAGTCAAGCAAGAGCTGAAAAGCTTCACTGCTTCTCTTTTAACTCAATCAAATCTTCTTCCTCTCAGTTACCTTGGAGGAAAACTGACAGTTTCTCAGTCAGTGGGAAAAGAAAAGAGGAAGGGACAGGGATAGGGAGGGTGGAAGGGGACTGACACCTCCTTTTGCCTCCTTACACTTTCCACTCACTCCTTCCTTCTTTTCTTCTTTTCAAAAATCAGTCAGGTAGATTTCTCCTTTTCTTGTTCTCCACTCACACTGCCTCTATCTGTCTTCCTTCCTGAACACGTGTTTGTCTCACTCTCACACTCCTCTGCACTCGCCACTTCAGCACTCTTATTAGCAGCTAAGAGAGCTATGGATTTAAGGCAGAAACTCCAGGAACTGTCCAGCTTCTGCCTCCAGCATAGCTCCAGTGGCTCAGTGCTCCTAGGCAAGCAAGAAGGTCCAGCAGGCGCTTTATTCACTGCTCCCGCCTGAGCCTTGCAGTAGCTGCTCATCCAGAGCAGGGGAGGGGAGGAGAAGGAGAGAGGAGTGCTCTCGTCTACTGCGCTGAGAAGGAGAGTTGCTTGTTAGTGAGGAGCTGCAGGACACTTCTCCTTCCCCACTCAGCTGAGACACAGAAGAAAGTCACCAGGAAGCAAACAGCCGATGAAAGCGAGACGACGACTGAAAATGTAAGTGCACATAAAAAAGGAGCGGCTTTGTCTTTTCTCCTCACTTCTTTTCTTGCTTTCATTCGTTCTTTCTGTGGTTTCTTTTCTTTTTTTCTAGTGCTCCCTTTTCCCCCGGTGCAGTGCTAGTGGGGGAGAGGTGGCTGGGCTTTTGGTGGATTCCGGCGCTTTCTCTGTTGGCCAATCAGCAGTCAGCCAGTGCAGCTGGAGTGCGGAGGGAATTGCTTGACAGGTTCCATGCAGTGAGTAGGGCTGCTCTTTTGGGCGGGCAGAGAGCAGCAGGCAGGGAGAGGGGAAGACCTGAATGTGTGTAAGTCTGTGAGTGAGCGTATTTGCATGCCCCTTTGGTGAGTGGGTGCATTGGTGGACTGTTTGAAGGGGTTGAGGACTGAGGTGGGGGTGGGGGGTGTGTGTGAAGTGGATAGGCTTGTAACCCTGTCTCAGCAAATTTAAAAACACATGCAGTCAATATACAGCTGGAGTGCTTAAATGTTAAATGTTAAGGATTTCATACCTTGATTTTTGGTGTTTGCGACAACAGACAGGAATATCAAATCACATCTTATTAACTTGTTTCTTTAAGTGTCACTTGCATTAATGTTTAATTGGGGCCTTTAATCAATACAAATAGTAAATCTGATTTGAATCCACCATTATCAGGTATTACAGCCTCAGATTATGAATATGTTATGTGGCAATTGAAGCAATACTGTTATCCATGCATTTTTTATGGATACGAATCAATGGATTTCTCTGGTTTAAGCACAGTGTCTGATAGACTCCCTTTTTCATCAGTCCCCGTAGGGAGACAAAAACTGTATTAAAGAAACCATCTTTATCAAATGGTGTAGTCTATTTCAAGTCAAGTCATAAATAAGTGAAGAGAGAGGGAGGAAAGGACAGAGAGAGAGAGAGAGAGAGAGAGAGAGAGAGAGAGAGAGAGACATGCTATTCACTGTTTTTCTAAAATATTGAAGGGAAAAAATGTCTGAAGGAAGAAAACAAGTGAGAAAATTCAGATGAAGGACTGATCACACAAAAAAGATCTTCAAAAAGTGAATAAAAGGGTATTCAATATCTCATGCACGCATGTATCATATAAGGACAAACTGGGTTTGTTTCTTCCCCTTCTTCTTCTATCTTTCCATTTGCTGTTTTCTACAGTTAAGTAACACTTTTCTTTTTTTTTTTTGCCTTCTCCTAAGCGACCCCCTCTCCCTCGCTCTTTTTGGCTCAATCTGAAACACTACCCAGCATGCTCAGGGTGCTGCTTGTTCAGGTTAAGTACTAAGCGGACGAATGGCCCTCGGGACGTCATTTTCCATTACGGAGACAAGAAACCTTTTCTTTGAGAGGAAGGGGAAGAAAATAGTCGCAGACCTGAATTGGTTATGCTCCTTGTCGTGTTCTCTTTCTCTCTCGACTTGCAATCCGTTTATTCAATATTTAATGCCAGCGACGTTCAGTCCATGAACTTGATCTCTGTGTCTTGCCTGATCTTTCCCATTGACTCCCAAGCCGGCACAGAGCCTAGTCACTAAGCTTTTCTGAGTCATCATGCAGTGCTGGGTAATGGGCTTAAGTCATGCACACTTTAAACTTCAGTGCAAGAAAAAAAAGAGGTCTGCTATTGCAGATTGTCATGTTCTCACTGATAAGTTTATCAGTGAGTAAATTTTCATATTCTATCCTCCAGTGGCCCACATTTATGCTTATGGATATGATTAGTAACCCCATGTTAAAGGGTCTGTATCACAGAAAACCAGATTTTTACATTCCCATACAATTTACTGAATTAAACGTAAGCTGCGTTTTATAGCCAATGTTTCAATGCATTTACAAATATTCACTCATTCAATATGTAGTTTATCCTGCCCATATATCTGCCTTTCTACAATATAGCACACCATATCTCTTTCAGCATATCGGCTCATACATAAAGTACTGGCAATAGGTCTAATGTACTTAAGCAACTTGTTGAAAGCTGTTTACTTTGGCAAAAATTAGTTTTAAATCATTCCAAAAACACAATACATCTGAATAAATTCAAAAGCTATGAAAAAATGCAAACAAGGGGTAAGAGACAGAACATGGAATGGAGGTGGAACCCAAAAACTGATGTTTGCTTTTAAAGCAGACATAAAACACTATCTCCCTCACTTAAGCCCATGTGTCAAAGGGAGTGGAGCTGAGCTGAGCGGGCTGGTAGTATTTTTCTTCTTTAAACAGGGCAGATGGGCCAGGCTTTGGCCAGGCAGGTCCAGGCTGAGCCAGTGTCCAGGCCAGGCTGTCTTAATTAGGAGCTGGCGGCTGGCAACGGCAGGTGAACACATCTGGGAGGCCATATTGGCCGCAAGCGCAGCAGGTCTTGGAAATAGTGCAAGCCCAGGAATATCTTGAAGTAGCAAAAACAAGTGAGCAGCTTTTTGCCCCCTGCTGTTTTTTTCCTTCACCTCAGTGAAAACCCAGAAGTTAGCTGTAATATATCCAAACACACAATGCAGCATAAAGGTTCATCAACATAGCAGCATGCCAGATATTAAAAGCCTCTGTCATGGGAGGCTTGCGCACGTCTTGTGTGGTGCCAAGACCTAAGCAGTCCCAGAGTGCTATCAATTACACATATTCTGCTGAAAAGCTGAAATTGGGCTGTGACAGCCAGTTGACAGCATTCAGCATTATGCAGCCATCCATGTGAGGCCAGAGACAGTGATTGGACAATACCTCTTCACCTGCCCTCCTAGTTTTCACTGGCAATGAAGTGGGGACCCGTCACGCCATTCCACATGCAAGCCAAGTAGCTAAAACACCTCGTAATGAGGACTCATCCTACTCTCGCTCTCTCCCTCTCTCACACACATGCGTGCAGATCACTGCGCACTGTAACTCTTAGTCCTGTCAGCCAGTCCGCTTCAGTCCGCCCTGCCTTCTTCATTAGCGCTTTAGCCAGCGTCATCATTTCTGCCTCCATAAACTCAATGGAGCTGCATGCCTTTCTCCTCCACTCACAGGGCACTCCTTTCCTTTCCAATTACTGCTCCAATTCATTTATTCATTAACCCAGCATGGAAAATCGAGAGAGACCAAGTTCGAAAAACAAGCGCCTTCCATTTTTCTCCATTTGCTGGTGGTGCTCAATGTTTTGAACACATTAGAGAGACTGAATATGGTTAAGATGCAGTTTAGTGGATGTAGTGTGGTCTTGGGATGGGGGATTGGATTACTGGGCCACAAGTCAGGATTACTTAAAGCACTTTCCAACAAGCTGCTTGAGCCCAAACGAAAGCAGCAGCTGCCACACATGGGACCGTTTGATTTACAAAAATGTGAATAATTACGCTCTTTTCTCTCTCACAGCATACTGCAGAAGCAACAACTAATTTGCTTTATTTGTCAGAAAAAGCACATGGTCAGAGCAAACTGAATTAGAGGACAGCCTTTATAAATTCATGGCAGCTAACAGAAAGTCAGCACACTCACAACAATGCACTATAATTACCTTCACTTAGACTGCAGACGGCACCTTGACTTTCATAAACAGAACACTTTAGTTGGACAAACTTTGCGAATGAAAAGAGCTGGATTTTAGTCTGTTCAATATTCATCAGCAGATTGCTGTAGATTGTTTCCACTTATTCACTCTGGAAAAAAAAACAGACAGTCTTTCATAGGATGTTTTTCTATTTAAGTCACAATTTGAAAGAGAGTAATTTCAGTAAAAAAAGAGAACTGATTAGAATAGCCTGTAGATTAGCCAGATCAATCAGCTACCAAAGCCAACATGATGCAAAACCACTGACTAACTTACTGATTCTCTGATACACAAGGGCCAGTGCTCAAGGTTTAAGCCGAAAATAAATAAATAAAAATCTAGACATGTCCTCTTGGGCAAAAACATCCACAATGATATGTAATATTTTGCAAAATCGATCACAAAAAATAAATAAATAAAAATTCACGATTAGATATTTTCACCAAATCATTCAGCACGAGAACATCTGTTTATACATAACAACTCTGAAAAATTTGAAAACGGCAGCTTTTCTCCTTATAGTATGTTAAAGCTGTATGCTAGAAATGCTTTTCCCCATCTATTAGCATTTTGGAATATATATGCAAACACAACAGCAAATGTGTGTATGAAATCAAAGTGAAAAACACACAGTTTCAATACATGTCGATAAATACCGTCCTGCCAGTGTAGCCTCTGTAAAGGTGTCACTGAAAGCTTCACTTCTGGTCAACAACTCAGGTGTGACATTCATGTTGCTGTATTGCTGTCACATTGAAAAGCTGTGTAGACAGGCTGACACATTTTCACTGCACGAGACACCTTTGAAAATAACAGAATGAAGACAGCGCACTGACAGCATTCTAAGTTGACATCTCAATACCCTGCCAAGTGAGTCTTAATCAGAGCTTATGGGAAATACTGAATCATCCATGTGCTTTGATAATAAGGCATTCTAAAGGATTCCACTGATTTTTTTGAATGAAAATTACAGCAACTGCGTCATCATAATGATTTTTTTCCCAAACATACTGCTCCCATCTCTGCTACTATATGATGAATCACTATTTTACATGTCCCCTGCAGTGGAAGAACACAGGACAGTGCAGCACACTAACGACACTAATTCTTGTTCATTTCTTAAATCTTATGAAATTAGCTGCTTTGAAAAAGGCATCACTGTAAACAATCATTTCAATTTCATTGCAAACAGTAGGATTCAGTTGCAACTCATCTTCCTGCTTTCTAATCACATCTGACATATTTCTGGAGGAAGACACGGCATCAATATTTATCTCTTCATAATAAAACAGAAAGTTATCATGAGGCACTGACATGTGCTAAGATTACAGCCCAATTAAATCTTCATTACCCAACACTTAATATTCAGTTAGCCTGGGCAGAGGCATCACATGCCAATACATAATTAAATCAGTGTAAATTCTGAAAACATTTTGACTCATGCGAGCCATTGGAGGGTGAGAAAGAGATTGTGGAAAGGTGTGTTGTTGAGTGAAAAGAGAATTTGACCTTGACCTTCAACATAATAACCACAATGTGCAAATGGGCCCCAACTGACAGAGCCTGTAAAAGTAAAGGCTTAAAATCCCACTATCACACTTCTCTACCGCTGTGTGCCTTTATGCACTATACAGTAATTATTGATTATAAATAAATGTGTGTTCACTAAACTCCTGTAAAAGTCATAAAGACCTATACTTTAGATGTGCACACTGCTGAGTTTGTCACAGAAGACCTCTGGATCCTTTGAAATGAAACTAAAAATCTCCAAACATGAGTCACTCATTCTGAACTACATTCCAACAGAATCAACAGTTTTGCTCAGAAAAACACCGCGTTTTCCTGAAGAAATCTCAGCATAGCCAAAGCCATAGCAGCTGCTTCTAAGGTAAAGTAAAATTTAGGAGCAGGAGCTGACTTACCAGTCTTGTGACGAGGGGAACCCCAAAATGCCAGAAGTGATCGTTCAGGAGCCCACTGTAAACAACGTTCCCAAAGAGAGCAATGCTTCCGGATTTGCAGAGCCCGTTTCCTGGTTTGGTTTCTAAAGGAGGAAAGGAGAGATATGACATTGTAAAGCTGGGCCACACCAATAAAACTTACTAAGTCATTTCCGTGGAGAACGATGGAGCGTAGTTGCTTATTAAACATTAACACACACACAAAAGCATTTAATAACCAGTGGTTGGTCGTAGCTGGTCAGGCCAAAGTTTGCTAATATTCTGATACATTTGTTAAAAAATCCCTTTTTTTTTTCATCTGAGCAGCTTATCCTAATCAAGATTGCAGGGGCTGGTGGAGCACAACTCAAGGACTCATTGGACTAAAGGCAGGGAAAACACCCTGGACAGGTCACCAGTCCAGAACAGACACAAAGACAAACTTCTCCAATTCACCCACATGTCTTTTCCTGGAGGACAATGCACACAGACACCAGGAGAACAGATATATTTCACACTCCCTCAGCTGCCCTGGCTGGGAATCAAACCCAGATCTTTCTTATTGTCAGGCCATGTTTATTTTTGTTACATATATTTTTATGCATATATGTGGAAAAGAATATTTATTTTAAACAAAATGGAATCATACCGAATGTAGAATTTTGCATTAGAGCAACTGACACTACAATTTAACTAAAGTTAACCAGTTTTTCATGTCCACACATTTTCTACTCCACCCTTATTCAGTCGCGTGCAGCAAAACAGACTAATTTCAACTGAAAGCAACAGCAAATAATATCTAAAACAATACATGCTTCGTCTACTACAGATTATTACAGATTAATAACCACATGAAAAAAGTGTAGAAATACTGTGTCTGTATAATATTAATGTTATTCATTTTTTGATTTTCATGCTTTTCTTTCTTTTTTTTTTTTTTACATGAAAAGAATGTATTTAAACAGTTTCATGTGGACACTATATCCTACACAACTGAAGCATTTCCTCCACACTCACATAAGCCCGCTTATATTTTCTCACTCTCTTTCTTTTGCCCATCTCTATCTCTCATATGCATCTCCCCTGTCTGAAGCAGGACCTGAAGAGAACACATAAAGGAAGCCATGTATATTAAATTATTCCCCATAAATGCCAAGTACAGCAAAAATCTGCATTGGGCCTCAAAACAACGGTGAGGTGCATATTGTGCGGTGCACCATGGCAAGCCATGCATTCATTATTGAAAAACAAAAAGTAAAAAGGCCCATTAAAATGTCACTTGTGCTTTTTGTGGCTGGGGTGGCGCATGCGTTTTAGAGTTATTAATGGGCCTGGCGTGATTGTTTATGGTGGCTGCCTGCTGCAGGCTCGCTGGGCATGACTGTAAAGTCCGTGGATCATTCGGCGGTGAGCTTCGGCACTGCTCTCCACTATGCTTACATCACCACATGAATATGCATGGCCATAGGCCATGCTCCAGTGAATCGATCACAGCTATAATGCAGTTATATCTGTGCCATGTGGCTGATTTTTATAAAACGATATAGCCTAATTAGCAATAAAAACGCTTGCTCTGTGGCTTTTTTTTTTTTTTCTTAAGGGGTTTAGGTGCTCACGGGAGACTGAGACAAAAGAGAAATAACACAATCCAGGCAATGTTCCTTTTTGTGCAGGTGATGTAATGTGATCAGAACATGCTGGATTGCATCAGTCCCTGAGTGCAGAGTTGGGTGGCATGGCTGGCAGGCATAGCTTCTGAAGATGCCTCTAGTTTGAGGGCATTTTGTTCAGAACGCCTCACTGTGAGGAGTTACTGACAGTGAGATGAGACTGAGAGTGAGTGAGATGAGATGAGAGCAGAGCAGTATACAAAGCTCAGTTCTAGTGCACGTGTGCGCGCGCACACACACACACACACACACACGGACCAACCCCAAGACTTCTCCACCAGTTCATTTTTTGCCTCATTCTCTCTCACTCTCTTTCACATGTCGTGTGTTTCTCTATCATCACTGTCAAGCTCTCTTTTTAGGGCTTAATAATAATAATAATAATAATTATTATTATTATTATAATAATAATAAACACTTTTAATACATGTAGAAGTTAAATTATAATTTGAATTAAAGGAAATTACATTAAATTGTATAAAAATAAGGTAAAAGTAAAAAGAAAAACAAAAAAGAAATAAAATAAAGGAAAATAAAGAAAAGTTTATTTTTATGCAAAAATTATAGCTTGGTTAGCACTCATATTAATAGAGGATAAATATTTTAACTGACTATGCAGTGTAAGCACAATTATTAAGTGAGTGAGTATTTTGACCATGTCATCATTTTTAAGCATATATTCCAAGTCCATGCTGTATAAACTTGCTGCAAATAGTCAACAGGGTCTCAAGAAACGTGTTGAGAAAACAAGACACTAATTAAAAGCTAAAGATTTGAGAAGAATCAAACGTGAAGCTACCAGGAACCCATGATCCTCCAGTGCTGTCATTTTCCAGAATTGAACCTACCTGGAGTGTCTAGAAGTACAAGGTGTTCAGTGCTCAGAGACATGGCCAAGGTAAGGAAGACTGAAACCCAGCCACCACTGAACAAGACACATAAGTTGAAACGTCAAGACTGGGCCAAGACATATCTCCAGACTGAAGATTTTTCAAAGGTTTATGGAGATGAGATGAGAGTGACTCTTGACGGACCAGATGGATGAGCCTGTGGCTGGATCAGTAATGGGCTCAGAGCTCCACTTCCACTCAGACGCCAGCAAGGTGGAGGTGAGGTACTGGAATGGACTTATAAAAGATGAGCTAGTTGGACCATATCAGGTTGAAGATGGACTCAAAATCAACCCAAACCTACTGCCAGTTTTTAGAAGGCACTTTCTGCAAGCAGTGGTTCAGGAAAAAGTCTGCATCTTTCAAGAAGAACTTTTTTTTATGCAGGACGATGCTCCATCGCATGCATGGAAGTTTTACACTTCATTGCCAGTAAAGGTCTTAAAGATGAAAGAATAACGGCATGACCCCCTTCCTCACCTGACCTAAACCCTATTGGGAACTTGTGGACCTTCTTAAATGGGAGATTTATGGGGAAGGGAGACAGTCCAGCTCTCTGAACAGTGTCTGGGAGGCTGTGGTTGCTGCTGCTGAACAAAAAGTTGTCAACAGATCAAGAAACAGACTCCATGAAGGGAAGGATTATGACTGTTATTCAAAAGAAGGGTGGCTATACTGGTCACTGGATTTTTTATTTTATTTTATTAATTAATCAATCAATCAATCAATTAATTAATTAATTTTTAAATGTCAGAAATCTTTATTTGTAAAGTCTGAATTGTGTGCTTATTATTTTCACTTTAACAGAAACAAATAAACAAGTGAAATTGAAAATGTTTTGTTTTTCCTTTAATTTCATTTAGTTATACTTCTGCAAACTAATAGTTGCTTAATAATTGTGCACACATATGAATTCCCCTGAGAATGTTCACACCCACATTTCCTTTGTAAAACATTCAGTTTTCAGGGTTTTTAACATTTCGGATTGACTGATAGCACTGGATTTGTTCCAAATTAAAATGAATCCTCAAAATACTCACTTGCCTAATAATTGCGCACAGTGTAAATCAGCAGTTGGTCTAATTGATGTCTGATTGATGTATAAAGTACATGCTATGTTCAAACAAACATTAAAAATCTAGAATTGTCATGTGGCAGCTTATTAAACAAAAGGCAAACAAATAAAGACTAAACAAAGAACATTGTGATCACTCTAATAATCCACATTAACCCACTAAAGAATTCTAAAAATATATTTTATTCTTTTTTTCATTTTTTACACCTTCCACTGTTTTTACATACCCTGCAGGGGGACATGCTGTAACAACGGAACTAGACAGAAATGTTTTGTGAATGAGCAGTACATTTCTCAACTACTGACATTTATGACAATCAAATACAGGTCTCTTATGTAAAGGTTGTAAAGGTATAGCACAGACATCGCTGAGGTACAGAGGCTGAGACAAAACGTGTTACAACCAACCTTGTTCTCCCATGTAAACCTTAAAATCTGTCTGTTTCGTCTTTTGGCGAGGGGGTGTGGTTAGGATATCTTTCTAGGAGGCTAATTCAAAACACAGTACGTGAAAGGCCTTTGAAAAACACAAATAAGGGATGCATCAATTCTATTAAAAGATTAAAAAAAATAAAAATAATATGTGATATAGCTGTCATTATGTTGTAGCTGTTTGAGTTAGAAAAGACTTGTTTTGCAGGATGTGGGGCAACAGTGGCCTATTGGTTAAGAACTAAGCCCCAGGATTGGAAGGTGGTTCACTGTGTGCTGTGCTGTGCTTCACAATGACAAATAGTCACTTTCACTTCAAAAAGTGTTTTTAATACCTGTTTTGAAACGACATTGTTATTCCTACTATTAGAACATAAGAACACAGACGTGTGACTGTGTGAACGTTTGTCTGTGCGTCGGTATTGCAATGGACTAGCAACCCGTCCACTTTTTCCTGCTTTTGTGTGATGTTATAAGCTCCAGCACCTCCCAGTGACACCGGTCAAATTAAGATTATGAATAAAAGTGCATCAAAACTGTCAGTTATCCTTATACCTTTAAACTAAAACTGGTCACAGTTGGGGCAGCGGTGGCCTAGTGGTTAGGGAGTTGCCCCGCATCGGAAGATTGTGGGTTTGATTCCCTCACAAGTAGGTTGCCCTGAGGTACCCCTGAGCAAGGTACCGTCCCTGTCACTGCTCCCCGGGCGCTTTCAATAGCTGCCCACTGCTGCACGGTGTTTGTGTGCATGGGTTAAAAGCAGAGGTCCAAATTTCATTGTGGTTCATGGTGTGCAGTGCTGTGACCTCGCAATGACAAGGGTTGTCACTTTCACTTTCACTTTTCACTTCACTTCAAATGTCAGTATATATTGATAAGTTTAAAGGTCCACACCGAAATATTCAGACAGGAATTTTATAAGAATGACATAAAACCTATGAATTACTAAAAAAGTATCTGCCACCGTTTCTGTGATTGTGAATCCTTATAAGCAACCCGATATCCATTACCATCACTGACACCAGTACTGATCGCAGTATTTTTTGCACGCAAGCTTGACAATGAGTGATAAAAACTGAAACAGACAGAAAACAAACATGCCTGATATTGGACATCTCATTACACTAATAGTTAAAAAAATTGACAGGGTGACACTGCTTAATCCTGACAGCCAAACTGACAGCACATGCACGTCTTTTTTAGCTGCTAACTGAGACCACACTTTTATGAACCCTGTGTGTCCTGCCGTCATGTTCTGGGCCTGTGCCCCCACTGCAAGCCATATTTTGGCAGAGTTTTGGCTCCAAACAGGCCAGCCTGGAACTTCCTCTCCACAGGGCAGTCCTGTTAGGACTTCCTTCCAACCCAAACACACCGGCCACACAAGACCTTCCATATGGCTGTGCGGGGCTGGGCTGGAGCCGGAGACAGCAGGGCTGGTGAGAAAGAGAGAGAGAAAAAGAGAGAGTGATAGAGTGAGTGAGAGAGTGAGTGAATGAGGGAGTGTGTGTGTGTGTGTGAGTGTGAGAGAGAGAGAGAGAGAGAGAGAGAGAGAGAGAGAGAGAGAGAGAAAGAGGCCATCTTCTTCCAGGAGCCTCTTCAGCGCTTCACACCACCTCTCCAAACGATGTATTCATTACCCCTCCTATACCCTGGGGATGGTCCACGGCCTCTTTACAAAGTGCGGAGTGTGGCAGAGCCTGTTTAAACACTGCTCCTAGACCAGTTAATCATGTGCAGTGTGTGCAGCCGCTCTGATTAATACAGCGAGAGGGCCATGGCAGCAGACATAGCTGCAAGGGATTCAGGGCATTAATAACACCGTACTGCCACTGCCACTGCCACCACCTCTGCCCTTACAGACATACACACACAAAGTCTCTCTTTCACACTCACGCACACGAGCACACTAACAGACACTTGTGGAATAAGAAGAAGAAGCCAGGTCATCATTAACGAACTTAATTTTTTTTTTTTAATGAGAAGAATATGTTTTCCTTTTAGCTGTGTAATACATTTACTATTTATTTGTGATCTGAAATTAGTCATGTTAATTATTATTGTTAATTATTATTATTGTGTTAATATATTATTACTCTCCAGGTTAACTGTAGTCCTCCCTAGTACAAAAAATCTGTATGCACTATGCTCTTAAAAGGCATTGCATGCCATTGTACGGTTTTCTAATTTCCAGTTGTGCACCTTAAATGAATTTTAAAAAAAGGGGTATTTTAACTTTTTTTTTAAATTGTACTTGTAACTATGTGCCCTAACTAAAGGTACTTCCGACCACCAGTGTACCCTGAATTTTTTTTTTTTTGTGAATATTGCTGTCTGACAATAATAAGAAAAATGTTTTTGATTAAATTTTTATTTAATACGAGAAAAAAAAAATGCTGCCTTCTTCAGCAAATCAAAAAATTTAGGCATTGGTTAGACAGGAGTGAAGATCATAGTGAAACTACAAAACACAGAAAGTTTTAAACTAAGGCAGGATCAAGATGCATTAGGACAATAGGCCTGGATCTTTAAAATAAATACACTTGTCTTTTTTTAGACCTGGGCATGCAATATGGTTTATGAGCTTTTTGTGAGTATTGCTATTCTTTTTTTTTTTTTTTTTCCTTTCAATAAACACCTGATGAGCCACTACATAAAACCACTGACAGGTGAAGTGAACAACATTGATTATCTCATTACAATGGCACCTGTCAAAGGCGTGTGATATATTAGGTAGCAAGAAAACAATCAGTTCTTGACGATGATGTGTTTGAAGAAAGACAAGTGAATAAAATTAAGGATCTGTACAACTTCAAAAAAGTCCAAATTGTGATGGCCAGGCGTCTGGGTCAGAGAATTTCCAAAAGCTGTGGGATTTTGTGGGGTTGTTGGAGTTGTTAGTGGCATGAGGGGTTCTACACAATATTAGTGATTGGTGAATTTAGAATTATGGCTGATTGGCATATTAATATGGCAACATTTAATTAATATGGCGGCTTTTGTTAAATCGATCTTTTACATTTTTTTTTTTAAAACTCACTCACCTTCCAATCATGGTGCCTAGTCCCTAACCACTAGATCACCACAGCCCAACTGAACAACAAAAACTAAAAAAACACAGGTTCCAACCAGTAGGTTGCCCTGAGGTACCCTTGAGCAAGGTACCGTCCAAACACTGTTCCCCAGGTGCTGGATGTATGGCTGCCCAATGCTGCACTTTCGGTGTATGGGTTGAATACAGAGAAGCATTTTGTGGTGGGTTACTATATGCTGTGCTATGCATTCACTATGGCAGGCAGTCACTTTCACTTTCACTTTTCAAATCTATATAAACTCTATATAATAAAAATGTCCTGACTTAACAAAAATGAAAAAAAAGCTTTATCGATAATAAAACCCATTGTTATATTACAAAGAACCAATAAAAATCACCCATAACATTAAAATCATCTGCATAATATTGTGTGGGTTTCTTACATACTGAAACTCTGACCTACATGGACTTCACAAGAAAGTATTCTGGCATCAACACATTAACAGCAAATCCTACAGTAAGTTGCGAGGTGGGGCCTCTAAGGATCTGGCTAATTTATTAAGCCTAATGTAATCGATGTAATTCACTTTGCCTCTCAGTGGTTTTAATGTGATGGCTGATTAGTGTAGAGCAGATTTTCCTGCATAGAAATAACCATTTAACTATGCAAATAACTGATGAAATATTTAAATGAGCTGGCATGGTTTCATATATAACAATGGGCTTGACTGGAAAACCCTAAATAACCTATTTTAAGACTTTACACACCAAACTCAGCACAACTCATCAAAGGAGCAAAACAGTCAAGTTTGGATGCCTAAGTCTGCTGACCAGTTTTCACACATTTATGAGCCGATACGCCTCAGAAGAGAGATTGTTTTATTTGTTTCAATTTTACTTCCTTAAGAATCTTCCCTGTAATAAAGACTCTTGAAGGAAAACAGTTGCAGGCTTCTCATGTAGCCCCAGCAATACAGAGTGCAGACTTCTAGCACTGTGGAACTTTCTGCTGCCAATTTGACATGCTGGATATGAATCCAAGAAAGGCGGGGAAGAACTTTTTGCAGTTGAGCGCGCTATTGACAATTGCACTAAATAAATACAATGTCATCAGCCGAGCTCTAAATATGCTGAGGTCTCCAGCCTGAAATTAAAAATCAACCAGAAGGCAATATTGATGGAATAGGGGAAGCGATAAAATCCAGCAAAATGAGCTTTTTTTTTTTTGCTTTTTTTTTTTGCTACATAGAGGTGAGATTATTGTTGGTTGGTGTAAATGTTCCAGTGTGCCGTAAAAAACGACTTAGACCTGCTTCTGTCTTCTTTGTTTCTTGCCATCTTGGTTTACGAGTCTCCTGCGGGCCGAGGTTTTGCGGTGGTACGGTCCAGCATAACTTATTAATATATGGGTAAATCAATGCTTGATGTCCTTATAGATTACCTCAAAATCATAAAAGGGCCTTGACAGGAAATGCAGAGTACTACAATTTAATTAAACTCCATATCCTCCCCCTGCGCAGCCGCCTGATTAAAGTAGCAGTCAAATAAAACAGCATTTAATTGGCATACACCACGAAAGCTGTTTGCATGTTTATTTAACATTGCAGCGTATTAATAAAAAATTAGAGCCCTAATTGGGTAAACTTGTGCAGGCAGAAGTGAGCTCCTGGCTCCACTTCCCCCCACTGTTTAATGGACTATGACTGAAAAATGATCCCAGGCTAGTTTAATATTTCTGCAGTCATACTTGATGAAAATCCCTGCTCTCATTGGCCAAGAGCCACGCATTAAAAAGCAATCATGGCTACCTGGACCTGCTGGTGAGAATCCCCAGTGGAGCGGACCACTTGGATGGGGCCTGGTGGAGCGCGCCATCATGGCACAGGGAGGGGCAGGATCATTAGCGTCTCACATATCTCCAGTGCGGCGTTCCGCTACCCCGTTCCCAGCCGGCCTCCCCTTGTAGGCCTTCGCCATCTCATCTGGCATGCCACCAGAGACAGCTGGAGAGATCTCCCTCCCCACCTCTTCTTCCCCTCTTCCCACTTTCCCCGCGCTGCTCTTTTCCTCCATTTCTGTCAGTTTAGCGCACCGGGCACCCAAATGAGCGGCCCTTTGATCAGCAACCAAACAGGCAGAGCAGAGGCCCCAAATAATCAACCCCTCTCTGTGTTACTAAGGCGCGCCAGCCAGGGGCCCAGGCATCAGAACCCACAGAACACGGTGCCAACACTGCAGCACAAGAGGCTTGTGCCTCCTGCCAGCACTACATGAGAGGATAACAAGTAGCCAAAACACATACAGCATGAACACACAAACACTAGAGGAGTAAAAATGCATCCAAAGTTCCAGATTTTGGAACATTCTTGACCTATATACTTGTTTTTGAATGATCAAATAAAATCTGTGTTAATTTGTGCAGTCAGTGTATATTTAAAAACCATTCATAATAAACACATGGGGTTGGAGTGGTTCGATACCAGTTTCAACTGGATACACAGTGCTGAGATCATGATTCAATATTTCCTATTTTGAACAGAATTACAATAAAGCCTTGAATGATGTACGTAGGAGATAACAGCTGGAAAGCTGAGGGGAGAGTGGTGTATGACAGAGGTTCCAAGACTTATTATTCCAAGGTCCATGTGTACAGCTATTGTTGTTCTCAGCAAACATTTAGAAAAAATGTTTTTAGACCACTTGAACTCAATATCACTATTCTCTAACAAATATCACTATTCTCTATAAAAGACTTGCATAGTAAAATAATGAAAAAATATAGGAGCACCTATTTAGTGTTAATATGTTTGTTTAAATTCAGCTCAACCCTTCAGCATTAATACAATTATAGATTTAGGTTTAGTGTTAAGTTTAGTGTAAGTTTAGTGTAAGCAA
This sequence comes from Hepsetus odoe, assembly GCA_017165825.1. Taxonomy (NCBI): domain Eukaryota; kingdom Metazoa; phylum Chordata; class Actinopteri; order Characiformes; family Hepsetidae; genus Hepsetus; species Hepsetus odoe. The sequence continues at coordinate 11,249,879 of CM029378.1, forward strand.
AGCGGAACATACAATGAGTACTTTAGAAAGCTGGCTGCAGTATGAATAGCAAAAACAGCTTTGCACAAACATACACACACACACACACACACACACACACACACACACACACACACACACACACACACACACACACACACACACACCTACCTTCTCTTTGCAGCAAGCCCCCCCCCTGTAGGACAGAGCTCTTGTAAAGTCAAGATTCAAGCTAGGGCGCATAGGCACACACACTCATGTCTTATTCTCTCTTCTTACAAGTAGACTCATGGGTTTATGTTAACCTAATACACAAAAAAAATCAAACACAGACAACAGTTCTCAATCAAAGAGCTAGAGAGAGAGAGAGAGAGAGAGAAGGATAGAGAGAGAGACACAAGGAGAGAGAAAGAGAGATGGCACTAGGGAGAGCAAAGTGAAGAGAGCTGTATGTGTCGTCTTACTGTACTGTTCGCTCAAGCAATCGTTCAAAAGCATCAAAGGGATCGTCCCAGACTTGACTCATTTATATTGTATAACAAGAGACACAACTTGATTCATAGCAATGAAGAAAGAAAGAAAGAAAGAAAAAACAGGAGTGGGAAAGAGAAAGCATGAGATGTGCAGCTGGTATGCTTGAGGGTACTTTTCCTGAGGAAGATTGGAAATTTGATACTCATTCTTTGTCTGCTCAGCCTTGCCAGCTACAGCTGTATAAGGATTCCCAGGAGTCGTGAGACACTGGAGTTTTCTGTTCCAAGCTCACTGTCTCATTCCTTCAATTCCTACTGTTTGAACCAGGAGAAACACATAGTTTATTATACCCTATTTTTCCACAAGTCTGTAATAAAGAAATTTTAGATTTTTCAAAAATGCACTCAGAGCATAAAGTACCTTTCCCTAATTCTATGCTTGTATATTGATCAAACTCTATAACTGGAATAAAAGCATTTACACACACACACACATGCATGCGCACATATGTACACAAACACAATCACACCCTCAGAACTCTCTATAGCACCAAAACATAGTGTGTTCATCTCTCTGCCTTTCCCCTGTGCCTTGTATTGGAAAATCCTGCACAGAAGGTCTAATTGAGGAGCCAGAGAGGGAGGTCTATTAAAGATCAAAGCTGATTGATTGGTCCTGACCTGGTAACCCATGATCTCCTGTGAACTGACCACATGGAGGCATCCCCTAACAAGGCAGGGGTAACAAGACCCACACACACACTCACACACTGGCTCCCATACACCAATTTTGTATTGAGTGAGATAAAAGCAAGAGGTGAAGCTTCTTATGTCTAAAAATGGTGTGGAGTGAAACCATAAAGGCTCTGGCAACTTTGCCAATCAAAAGCATTTTGACCCCATACTATCAGCCAGTGCGTGATAGTTTGGGTAAACACTGCTGGCTTTAGTGCCATAGAGTGAAATTGCTGAATAGTAAACAAGATGTGTATCTACCAATATGCTTTAAATGAACAAAAGCAGTATGAGTCATCTGATTATGTGTACCACTCTATGGAGCCATAGGGAAAAGCACAGGCTCCATCCTCATTCAAATAAAACACAGGTTTAAAGTCAATGTGCCTTTGTCACATATGGCTTTGTTACACTGGGGGAAACAACAGTCTGAAGCATGGGTAAATTTGTGTTTGGATGTTACATAAAGTGATGCACCAGTGCTCGGTCAAAACATACTGTCACAGCACATCATGCCATTATCTTTTCTTTTGATATGAGACACCATGTCAAGAGTGACTGACAGGTCTTGTGCAAGCCTGTTGGAGAAGGGACGATAAATTATACACTGCGACCCAAATCATTGGGGAGGACGGTCAGAGCAAGCCTAATTTATGATGATGTCCATCCCCATTGGTCACTGTTTGTGACCCTGGCTGTCAAGGCATCATTCAGGTTTTTTTCTTTATTGAAAAGACCTGATGAAATATTTACAATGAAGGCTGTCAAATGCAGGGTTACCTGGCACTCCAAAAAATTTAAGTTCAAAGATCATTGCCACTATGTTGCCAACATCATCCCAAAAAGCAGCTCAAGAGCAGGCAAGCTCTTGTGTAATTCAGTTTGGAGGCCTTGGAGTTCTGCGTCAGAGAGTCCTCATCTATACTCCATCATTGTGGCCATTACGCTGGAGGCGGTGGAAAAGCAGAGGGCCTCTGTTTTCTCCCAAGGCTGTCCTCCAGGCTGGCCAGCCAGCCGCTCGCCAAGCATCAATCAAGCCCTGTGTCCTGGCGTGGAACGGATCGATGGCCAACACTGCAGCTCATTGATAGAAGACAGCTCCTGACTAAGATATAGCATAACTTTTCTGCTGCCTAGTCCAGCAATAATCTCCAAGGTCAATCGGAGGTGTTCAAGATGGCAGTGCTACGCAGATGTCGGGGGTTTTAGCAGCCACCGCGTGCTCTGGGAAATCGTTAAATCCATAACGGGCGGCTCAAAAGCAGGGCCCCCTGACAGGAGCCATCTTATGCATGAAATTCTGATCTTGCTCGTCTGTGAGACCGACAAAATGCTAAGCGCTTCCCGGCTGGGCTGAACCTGCTTGCCCCAACTCAACAGCCCTTCATATTTCAACATTTCAACAGCCCCTCTTATTTCAACTTTTTCACAAGAAGAGGTAGTAAACCTTCTTAGTCCAGGTTCAGTGAAAAACATTCCCATGGAAACCTGAGTGTGGTAAGCTTGTGAACGCCTTTGGCCTGGTGGCCTGTGGCGTGAGAGAAGCCGTGAGAGGCAACCATTAGGGAAGAGCTATAGGTGTGTGCAGGGCTCAGGTAATTAAGTAGGAGCACAGGCAGGCAAACCAGCCTTCCAGATTTATGTGGTGTAATACTGCACACACTGCACTCCCCCCGTCTCCCCCCAGCCCAATCTCATAAAGCATTAACTACCTGACCATTCAAATGCACTCTATCATTCTCTTTTCAGCTCCCGTTTTTCCACCAGCTTACCAGCACTCTCCCTCTCTTTCTTTCTCATTCTATTCCTGTGTGTCTGCCCTGCCAGCAGGCACCTCTCCTCCTATGGCATAATGTGCCACCTGCCTGACTGACAATGGCAAGCCAAGACACATCAGTAACAAGGAAAAGGCCAGAATAACAAGTTGCTTTCTGCTTTCTTTTCTCCTGTGCCCCTCATTTTTCACCTCAACAGAGATTAAAGTCGCTTCCGTTCAGGGTCATCGGGGGGGGAGATGCATCTTCGATCAGTCTTTCTCATCTTGGCAGGGGTTCATAAAAACCACTGGCCCCACATGTTTTGTTACAGTGAATCACACATGACTTTTTGATGCAGAATAGCATTCATGAATACATTTTGTAGCCAGTGATGGTTTTTAGTGTCTAAGACGATGAACCTCCATTCAACTTTAAGAGCAAATTAAAATGATGCAAGCAGGAGATATCTCTCATGCTTTATGGTGATGTCACATACACAGTAAATTAACATGTTCTCAGATTTTAATACAAATGTTATAGAAAGGAACAAAAAGGGAACATTAGCAAAAGACAAAAAGAAAAGAGGTATTCATGTTGAAAATTTCAAATCCTCCATAAATATTTGTTAGGAGCCATACTCTCACATTCACCTTTTTAGAGGCCAGTCTTACGTTATTTAGGCTTTAATATTTTCAAGCCCATTTCTGCTTCTTTCCATCATATTCATACCCCCATTTACAAAGAAGCAAACCCATATCATGATGCTCCCACCACCATACTTCATCATGGGTATAGAGATCTCAGAGATCATATGTTCAACAATTCATTCCCCACACATAATGAACTATTGCAGAAGAATTCACTTTTTTGTTTAGGCACACTCGATGCATCTCTACTATTAGACTTATGTGCAGGGTGTGGAATATAAAAGAATGTATTGCAGTTCATTGCTCACTCTTCTGTGTAGCCCTGCAACTGGGTTCCTCTCTAGGCTTCTTCACCATTAGTCTGAAAGAAATCTTGCAAGGTGCAATTGTTGTGTTTTTCCTCAAACTTTCCACCTGATAACCATCCGATATGTCTTTGATGAGAATGTATAAGGTCAGTGCTGTGGCTCTGAAGCTTTTTTGCAAGTGTCGTTTAGTAAGTTAGAGAAAGAATAATATATAAAAATCAAAAAGACCAACAAAATTAAACCATTTCAAATTATATTGTTTTTTATTCTTATCGTATATGCAGATTTCAGCAAAGCGTAAGGGCACATTTTTCTAATCAATTTCTAAGTTTCAAACATATTCAGAAGGGCTTATATGTGTATTATTTGTAAATATGAACGAAAAACAACAATTATATTAACGCAGTAAGAAAAGAGCTGTTTAAACACAACTAACTATATTTAAATGAATGAAGCTACTAACAGTATTAAGTATCATCTATCTATGACAATAATGCAGGTTGTAACACCTTACAATAAGAATACTTAATTCTATCAATAACATTTTTAAATCACATTTGTTTATTTGGTTTTAATATAAATAAAACACTCAAAACAGATTGTGTATTAATTTAAATATGTAAATTACAAAAAACAACAAAAAGTGTCTACTTTCCCCTCCTTGTACACCCCTCTTCTCTAATTAAGCTCACTTATTTGCACTAAAATAAAAATAATTGTTTCAGCTCCACCTGCGTTTTAGGCCAAGTAATAGGAACAGAATTAATTTGATACAGTAACAAAACACCAGTATACGGTATGAAAATGAAAACTGCATGAGCAGAACATAAGAAACCAATACACTGGTATGTTAAAACATGCTTTCCCATTGCGCAAACATATCTATTTATCAAGAATGTACCTTTTTCTGTTATTTGGGGTCACTGAGATAATCGTGTTTTATATAATTATGATGGCCCTAACTAGATTGTATACATACGCACAGCATATCCTTCTCTGTGATTAGAATGACTCAAAAGAACAGTCACTATAACTGTGACTATGGTGTTGGAGAATGGGAGCTTTTGAAAGAACAAAAGACTCAGGATAACAGTACAGACAGTTAATCAATAAAAGCCTCTGATGGTCATAACTGGCTGGTTAGAAACTTTGTCTCCATTTCACATGCCATGTCATCAATTTGTAACATGAAACAGATGGTTAAGCAGATAAGAATGCGAAGAGACACATCAAATAGAATAACAATGCTAGTGTGTTTCTTGTGGTCTGTCGCTAAACATGTCTGATCTGTGCCTCTGTGATGTGTGAACCGTTCAGAAACTGGAGCATCGCCCATGGTATTTCGCTCAATATATCCAAACAGTTTTAGATCAGCTTAACCCAAGTGCAGCTGATGAAAAAGCATTTTCAACCATATGTAACAGTGTTTGAAAAACAAAACACTGGTACAGTTTAAATACAGATGATCATTGCAATATGCATTTAAAAAGCATGAATGCTATCAAAAGATTTAGAAGGTGATGGAAAATAATGACTGGACATGAAGACCCTAAACATCAGAGTACCAGTTAAAGTGACTAAATAGTCACAGATTTGTTATTAACTTCACATCAGCTTTAGCAGTTCAGGATTTACGGTGGCCCTGTGGGTAACTCCACTGCACGGTCTGAGAATCCATCTACAAGTTTCATAACAAGGCTCCAGAAGCTTCCATACTGACAAATAAACAGAGGGATGCTAATGGAGAGCTATCAGGAAGTATTATTGTATTCATAACGCTACTGCTTATTGCACACAGCTGGTGTGCACACAGTCTGACGTTAAAAATGGACTTCATTTAAGGAAAGAAAGAGCTGCTGTGTGGAGGCCCCCCTTCCTCAGAGAGCTCACTCTCAGAGTGGTTTTGGTAAGACGATGCATGTGGAGAGAAAGAGAGAGGGAGAGAAAGAGAGAGAGAGAGAGAGAGCGCGTCTATGTGTGTGAGTGAGATGGTGATTCAAGAGCGAGCAGTGCCCTCCTCACCCCCTCCATACATCCCCATCACAGTGTTAATCAATCAGGTGGGCAGGCTAGCCAGAGCGCAGTGGGCGTGACACTGTAGGACTCATCCTGGATCTCACTGTTGTTCCTACTTCCTCCTCTTTCCTCCCGCTAACTTGACAATCTGGTCAAATTTTTTTTGCAAGTGATAACACACACTCTTAATAATAAAAGGTGCTGAAAAAAAATCTGCCATAGAAGAACCACTTTTTCTTCCCTATCAAGACCTTTATAGGGGAGGGTCTGTTAAAGAACAGTTTATTTGGTTCTTAAAACGGGGCAGTGGTGGCATAGTGATTAAGGAATAGACCCCAGGAATGGAAGGTCATGGGTTCGACACCCAGACCTGTAGGTTGCCCTAAGGTATCATTGTGCAATGCACTGTCCCCATCACTGCTCCATTTGTTGCCATTTGTTGTGGCTGAGTGCTGTGTCACTTATTTTTGTAAATGAGATGCAAGTGTGCTGAGTCTTTTGTAATATCAAGATCTTCTACACAATATGTAATTGCGTTATACCAAATATCTTCAAATCCAGACTTACAATGAGGTTGTCTGTCCTGGGTTTTTTAATCATCTTGCTGGGAGGTATGGCACTAAGCTAGTCAATTACATTGGCAGATCAATGAACTACCAGTGTCCTAATCCAGATTTGAAGATCTTTCTCAATCACTATACCCAGGGTATTTTGACCCATTTTTAATTACTATGGTGTTAAAATAATATTTGAATGGATAGCACAGAGTATTTTGTAGCCTTTCTTCATTGCAATGTTTGCCAATATTAACACTGATTTATTTTTTTTATTACATTTATGTCATTACATTACATTTACAGCATTTAGCAGACGCTCTTACCCAGAGCGACTTCCATGTCCTAATTACAGGGACAGTCCCCCTGGAGCAACTCAGGGTTAAGGGTCTTGCTCAAGTACCCAGTGGTGGTAGTGCTGGAGGTAGAATTCGAACCTGGGACCTTTTAATCCAGAGGTCCGTAGGCAAGAACCCTAACACTAGACTACCGCCACCTATGTCACACACACACACACACACACACACACACACACACACACACACACACACACACACACACACACACACACACACACACACACCACTAAACCTTTTCTGAATGCTTTTTTCATGTTATTTTGGTGAAGGAGGCCATTTTAAAACCTGAATACTGGTAAACACATTTCAAACTCAATCTGACCATTATTCTACACGGAAGCTTAGTGTATTCATGTTTTGCCCATCTGTTCTGAAGGCCATCTAAGAGTTGAGTTTTTACTCAAGCCACATGCTCAAGTCATAAACCATCAAAATAATTGTTTGTCTATATTATTTGGCTAATTGCTTAAGAGGGCCATCAGAACTGGCCCCTCAACCACTTGAGTTGTTGTATGGAGGCATCATGATGATAAGCAGTAGCACTTATACGTGTGAAACTTTTGACCTGAAAGAACCCCAAAAGGCCATCATAAAAATACTAATAGGCTAATAAGTCCTTATCGGTAATGTAGATCAAGCTATAGTACATTGTGCTTTTAATGATGCAAAATCCAGAAGATTCATGCTGGTTGCTCCTTAGGGCAGCCAGCTGCACTCTGCCACAGAGCCATGACACCCTAGGTTGTACTTCATCTCATCTTGATATAAAACAAACTGCACATTTACAAAAGATGTATAATTATAAAGTACAAATCTGTCTTTCTTTCCTCAATTCACTTGAGCGTACAACTTTATAAAACAACCTATTTCTGAGGAATATGGATTATGGCTTTGGAAGAAAATCTAGCATTTGAGGAGAAAATGGTTGAAGTTTGCCAGGATCCTTAAACAGAGAGCAGTGTGACAGTCACAAATGAGTAAACAAAGCAGGCGTGATTTGGCCATTCATTACCCCGTAACCAGCTATTGTTGTTGTGATGAGGCAGAGGCGGGGAAGATGGCCTCCACAGAGATTTTGGATTCAATTAAAAAACAACACCTGCTGAGGAAACCCCGCATGCAGCTCCCGACATCAGACATGCGGAGGAAGGAAACTCATTCAAATGGCAAGGAAATACATCAGGGTAAAAGCACAGTACAGGTGAATATTCAGGCTGTGATCTGAGAGCTTCAATTTCTGCTTTGTATGAAAATTATAGTGCTACGGAGGCACCATGCAATTTAAGAGGTGTGTATAGCCTTATGTTGTGGCATAAACAGTGCTGGAGAGTATTTCACAAATTATTTTCACTAGTTATGAAGGCGTCAAGCGTAGCAAAACTATGCAGATGTCAAAACAGAGAGGGAAGAATCCTATCCCAAACTCAGGGCGAAAGTTTGTTGGAGAATCAGCTCATGGTCAAGATGCAGTTCGGCTTTCAGATTCTAGGTGAGAATATCTACAGATGTATGAATATCTAACAGAAGTCATCTCTCTTTCCCACCAGACTTGTGTATGACTCATGTTTACAGAGCACCTTGGGTTTGGAGGCAAAAAAAACAGCTTACGCTCAATAGTAATAATCATAATAATAAAAAAAGGTGCAATGAGGACTCTTCAGCAGCGGAAGCCCATTCATTAGTGCTCCACAGGCCTGTGCAGGAGCGATGGGACCATTTTCCTGCGTTGCATTGGGATCGAGGAAGCTCAGCAAATTTGTCGTCATGACATAAGGACAACGTCCTTTGTGCTGCGCTTCTGGAAATGGATTTAGAGATGTGCACCAGGGCTCGGAGGCGCAGCTCGCTGACAAATAAGCTAATTCTGCATGAGTGCACAGACAGCAGGAGAAGAAATCAAGCAAACGGAGAAAGAGAGAGAGAAAGAGAGAGAGAGAGAGAGAGAGAGAGAGAGAGAGACAGGGGAGAAAGAACACTATTCGAAATTCACAAGTTCAGTGGATCTTTTTTCCACATCGCCCAAGGCAAGTATGTCAAACCAAGCCAGGCCTCCCACCTGCAAACTTTATCTCTGTAGCTGAGGTCCACACAGACTACAGTTGAGCTCTATCAGGGACAGTAGGTTACTGCTACGAAAAGTCTGATTTGAAGTACATCTGTAAATCACTGGTTTTGATTTTAATGAGTTTCAGAACCAAACACAAGATCATAAATCCCCAAACAAATGAATGATTGAACCAATAAATAAATAAATGATTGTGTCTGATTGCATCAAGCCCAAGGTTTTCTGGGCTGCTCACTTCATAAGATAGACATCATTATCGACAGTTGCCTTTCACACAAAACTCAAGACTAATGAAGGCCGCTGTGTGGCATGTTACTGTGCAGAAATGTGCCGTCCAGTGACCAGGCATTGGTCACTAATAGGCATCAACACTATTTGATCACTTTCAGTCTATGGGCATAATAATGGCCTGATTTAAGAGGTGATCCAATGGTCCTTCCAAGCAAAAGAAGAAATAGATAGATTACAGATAAGTTTCTCTTTACAATAATTTAACTGTGTTTTGACAAAAGGTGGGTGGTTGGGGGGTATCTTTGTTGATTAAAGAGGGGGTGTTTAATTTTTGTCATTGTCTTTTCAGTTTCTTCCTGTTAGGACTAGATTTTATTCATGTTAGTTGTTTCATATGGACCTTTAGATATGATCATTGTTGTGGGCAAGATTTATTTAGTTGCGGATCAGCATTGCTAGGTTACAGGCAAGGGGAGCGATACTGAAAGAGACTGGGTCGGAGCACCATTACTGAGGGCAAATGGCACTAATAGAATAAAACTATGGTAAAATCACTATATTGATTTTTATATTGGAAAAGATTTATTAAAGGTGCTAAAATAAAGCAAAACAACTTAGCTATAGTTTAGAACCATCCACTGCCAGCCCATCTGAAAATGTTTTCAGACTGAACCATGGGCTTAAGCATTTACTTTAGACAATGCAGACAACATTTCTCTCATCTAATGAAGACACATTAATGACACCATACCACTCAATACATTAATATAACCTAGTGCAAACTTAATGAGATTACACATGCAAATCATAACTTAAGTGCAGGTTAAATTGTGTAAAAAAATGCAAGTGAAGTTTTTTTTTTAAAAGCAGCAACAGCACAGTCTTTGAAACAAAGGCAGCGAAATGCTAATTTAGGATTCTGCTATTTGTTTCATATTGATCTCTGTCTGCATTTGCATTTTCTACATTAACACTCTCATCATAAATCACATGACATAACTAATGTTCTCCTCTGCTGCAGATACTAACCTTTGTCTAGCAGGAACACAAAACCAAAGGTCAAATGATTAGCCTCGAACGCATGCAAGTCTTTAATGATTTGAATAAACCTTTGTATCCATGTGTGCATTCTCAGCAGAAGTGGCAGTGGAAAAGAGAAAAGAAGGTCTAAATTAATGACTGCTTCTCTGTTTGCTGGCCTGTGTCTGGGGTGGAGATGACTCAGCAGAAAGAGGCTGTATGCATTGTTACGAGAGCCCTGTGGAACCAGCTGCAGCGGCCACGCACAATGAGACAAGGATCTGCCAACAAGGATAAAACTGTAGCACAAATTAGAATCTGCTTGACCATGGCTGTGGATAAAACACAGTCAAAGGTTTAAGGCAACATGGGATGTCTGAACTGAGTTTTACCATCAGGTTGTCCAACATGGGCATGGATGCGTCACTGTCAAAGGTATTTAAACTTAAAAGGCCCGTGTCATGGAAAATCTGAATTTTCCTTCCTTTTTGATAAATAATAATAAAAAAAAAAGTCACACTTGCAGTGTATATCCACAAATATAGTTCTGATCATGAAAAAAAAAAAAACCAAACAAACAAAACATTTCTAAACATTATAAAATAAGAAAATGTTTCCATCTCCATTTTCATTCTTCACTATTAGGGAATATGTAGCACCAGGGCCCTTGAGGAATGTTATTTCATTTCACTATATACTGTGTATATGGCTGAAATGACAATAAAAACCTACTTGACTCGACTTAACTTGAATGGAATCAACAGAAGGGTGCAAGGTGGAGTGGTTAGGATGCAGGGAGTAGAGATGACGGTGGTAATCCAGGGTGGTGGTGGTCTAGTGGTAGGGTACTTGCCTACGGACCTCTGGATCAAGAGGTTCCCGGTTCGAATCCCACTCTTGCTGGGTCCCTGAGCAAGACCCTTAACCCTGAGTTGCTCCAGGGGGACTGTCCCTGTAATTAGGACATGTAAGTTGCTCTGGATAAGAGCGTCTGCTAAATGCCATAAATGTAAATGACAAAGGAAAAGGAATTTACTTAGGATCAACAGTTCAGAGTAAAAGGGAGTGCGGAAGAGTGGTGAAGAAGAGAGTTCAGGCAGGTTGTAATGGATGGACGAATGGCAGGAGTTATCTGTGACAGACGGGTGCCAGCAAGAGTGAAAGGCAAGATTTACAGGATGGTAGTGAGACCAGCTATGCTATATGGATTGGAGACACCGGCGCTGACAAAAAGGCAGGCAGCGGAGCTAGAGGTGCCAGAGTTAAAGATGCTGAGATTTTCGTTGGCTGTGACGAGGATGGACAGGATTAGAAATGAATATATTAGAGGGACAGCTCAGGTCTGACATTTTGAAGACAAAGTTAGAGAAGCAAGGTTGCGTTGGTTTGGACATGTCCAGAGGAGACACGGATTATATTGGGAGGAGGATGTTGAGGTTGGAGCTGCCAGGAAAGAGGAAAAGAGGAAGACCAAAGATAAAGTTTATGGATATGGTGAGAGAGGTCATGCAGGACAGGAAGAAATGAAGATGGCTGATCCACTGTGGTGACCCCTAACAGGAGCAGCTGATTATTATGTGCGAGTGACCTCCAAGCCCCAAGATTATTATGGAATCAACTTGCTAAATGCATATTAATACATAAGAAAACTCTTTCTCTGTAAATATTGTTAATAAACACTCCTTCAAGACCATCAAAGCCTTGAATAAATAGTCATATATAAGCTTTAATGATTCCCTAAATGATCTTACAAAGATCTTTAAACAATTAATAAGTAGGTCTTTGAGGAAAGTGCTACTAATCCGGCCCCAATGTCATGCTCCAACTGTACTGTGAATAATTTGTTCTTCCAAAGAGTGTTCTCAAGGTCTCAGTTTAGAGAAAAAAGCAGCAGAAGAAAAAAGCTTGCCATTTATTTTTATTTGATCCTCAGCTTATGAGTAATTATGAAGCACTATAGGGCACATAGTGCCAACTCAGCAGTATGGAGAGCAAACATTCATTTGGCATGCTTAGAGTCAAAGTGCTAGAATATGGAGTCTATGACTACTTTAGAAGAGGAAGGAGCTGAGATCACATTAAACTTGTGACGTTAGCAGAATGCAAATGTGCTGCAACTGGCTCAGTGTTTTTCCCCTTTTTTGCTAAAACATGGTAAAATTATTGTGAGAAAGAATAAAAAAACAGAAAGTTTCTTTTCTTTCTTTAAGCAACTTTCCAAGCTGAGTCTCGGTAGAGAGAAAATCCCGCAGTATAAGAAAACAGAGAGGCACCAGCCAGTGGACAAGTCCCATGAGAAAACGGGCAGGTACATGATGATCCGAGAGGGGGGGGACCTAAAAACAGTTCTACAAAAGCCTTTGGGGGCTCAAAATATTGCAACACATGGATCCACAGGGGCCACCTACAGACTCAAAATACACGCCTGAGAGACCAGTGAATCTGGAGACGGCAGAATGACTACAAGAGTCTCAAGAGCAAATAAAAATAGATAAATAGGTCTTCTTGGGTCAATTAAACAAGCATACATGCGCATCAAGTGGTAAAGTTTACAGGGGGTCATAAGAGCCAGGAGGGACTACAAAATCCAGCCTGGCAGAGCGTTATAGGTCAGTTTAAGGGAGTAGGGAAGTGACAGGAAGCAGAAAGGCTGTGAGCGATGCTCAGTGGCTTTGTGCTGGCTGGACTTGGCTGACCTCCTTCAGAGGAGCTAATGCGTTGTGCTGCACTGACTCGCTTATTAAAACCATCCATGTTAAAATCACACTCATCCAGCACATTAGCAGTGAAATTAATTGAAATAAGACAATTCAGCAAAGGCTGCTTAGTGGTCCCTCCTATCTTTGCACTCCACTGCTTTCATTCGCTCCTCTCCCTCCCGCCAGAGATAATGATCACATTTAGCTGCAACGCTCCTAATAAGATGACAGGCATGGCCATGCAAAACTCTTATTGATGTTAAAGAGCAGGGCACCATCTTACCTTTCCTAGACTTTCGATAGTTAACACTGTCGGGAACAAAGATTAGGATTTGCAGGGGTTAATAATCTATCTTCAATAACTGAATTTGAATTGGTCTTTGTGGGGCTCACGGAACCGTATGCACACAAGGCTTCCATGAGGGGCATGGCCTCTTACTCCGATTCTGTCCATTTCCATACAAGGGTGGTGTATCTGTAAAACATGAGGAATGGGCAGAATACAGAGAAAGAGAAACTTTCAAGCACTCTTCACATATTTGAAGATACTTATGGGAAATGAGGTAGATAAATGAGCAGTGTCCAGTGAGTAATTAGAAAATGCTTCTCGGTGGTGTGTATACGGAGGTGTACGAGGTTAATTGCAGGTAGGAAGACTGGGGGGGGCCTAGGATAGCTCTAGGAGGCAGGGGGCACGGAGGTGCACAGTGGGGTGAAAGGGGTCACTCAGTGGGCAAGTTACTCCTCTCCGACTTACTAATTACCAGAGGGGTCAGGACCAGTGGAGGATACTGCACAGTCCATGCATGAGCACACACATACATGAGCACCTACTCTTACATACATACATACACACACACACACACACACACACACACACACACACACACACACAATACAGCATTACTGTGAAAGGAAACCTCTTTCTAAAATAGTAATTTCAGTTAAAAAAAAAAAAAAACAGACACTGATACCTTACTTTGTAGAAAATGAAATAATCATTTTGTTATTTAATTAATTGTGTTGTCTGTTGTTTCTAAACAACAATTCATGTTTCATTGCTATTTTTGTTAATATGTTAATAGAGTAAAGATGATTTCAACGTTATGAACTGATTATTTCACTTGCTAAATAAATATTTTTACAGTGTTTATTATTTTTTTTATTTGGACACAAAACACTCTTAAAGCATTTAGAATGCTTTAAGTCTGTGCGCAATATCCACATACCTGTCCATGGTGATAATTATATAATGATATTCAATCAAATCACATTTAAAAAATGATAAAAATGACTTTTGTGAGAACATGCAAAATTGTATTAGTTGGAGCTTGAAGAGTGGTCTAATGAATAAAAATACATAAAACACCTCTTTATATTTTAAGAACAGACAATGTGTAAACCTTCTCTTTTTTTTCGATGACATGTATTCATTATGGATGAAGAGAGCAAGTAAAACTGTGTTTACATTAAAGTGCACATGCTGGTGACCTCCTAGTCCCAAGCACACTCTAAAACAGCCCCTAATAAGCATTCATGTCTCCCTGTGATCAGGCAATTGCTTATTTTCTTTCTGTTTTTCCCTTTTTTCCTCTCCTCTGCCTCTTTTCCAAACAAAGTGGGAGTGATGCCTAATGAGCCACTGTCCTCCTCCCTCTGCTCTCCATGCCAGCCGTGCAACCCTTAATCTGCGCCTTAACCTGCCCGTTGAGCAGCGTGGCTGGCAAAAGGAATTACAGCTCCATGATCTAGCCGGGTTTTGTCATACCCCTTTTTCACAAGAATTAATTAATCCACTGGGAAGCTCAGCAAACCAAATATAATCCCACTCCCCAAAGCTGGCTTATCCACAGGCCCTTTGACACGCAACTGTGGAGCCATCTATAAGAACACTGAATTAGAAATATTTAGATTTCTAATTCAGTGTTTTTAAAAATGGCTTCATTGTTCTATAAAAAATGATTACTAGAGCAGTTAGCTTTGCTGAGCCTAATGCAGAGAAAAAGACAGAAAGAATAAGAGAGGGGGATGAGTGAGAAAGCAGGCAGCAGCTTAAATAAGTCACATTTAGGTTGTAGCTTTGTTTTCCTGTGCTGGGACCTGTCAAGGTTTCTCTCTTACTCTGGCACTATATAAGCTCTTCTGGAGTAGTGGTTGGGTGCAGATTGGGTAAGGTGCAGGCTACAGCCACACTCCATGCTGTGATCAATCTAAAAAACATTTTGATAGAAAACAGAATATGTTCCTAGTCAAGATATAAAGGGGACATTTTGGCTCAACGGCCACTTCAACGTCTGCTGTAAGAGTGAGAGCAGTTCCAGACTGATCAATGTAGAGCCAAGGCCGAAACATTCAGTAGACCCAGTCGCCATTCCAGCCCCCTTTTCCATCCAGCCACCCTATAATAACTCAAATCCGGCCCTGCATTCATACAGCCCACTCCCACCACTGCTCTGCCGAGGGGTTCGACTCATTTCCGCTAAAAGCACTTTGGGGCAAATGTTCAATCAGACCCAAGATGATCTAAGCTGGAGAGGCAACAGGAAACAAACGAATAAATAAGGGCCTGCTGTAAAACCGAGAGCAGTGGAAGTGGACCCTGAGAGGATCAATCCTGGTAATTGCAGTAGTAGAAAATGAATCAAGCAGCAGGGAAAAGAGAGGGGGTGATGAGGGCAAGAGACTGAAAGAGGGAAAGGGTCAGGGGAGAGAAAGAGAGCAAGAGAGAGAGAGACAAGGGTGATAGAAAGACAGAATGAGACCGGAATGGTAGAGAGAGAGTGAAAAAGAGACAGTAAGGCAAAAAGATGGCAAGAGAGAGAGCAAAATGTAAGGGAACGAGAGAGGGGCAGAAAAAAGGTGAGACAGAGAGAGAAAGAGAGAGAGAGAGTGAGAGGAAGAAAGAGGAAACAAGAAATGGGGCAAGGAAACAAAGCATGAGTAAGGCAAGCTGAGAGAGAGAAATGCTGAAGCCAAGTGACTTAGAAAGAGAAGGGTCAGGGAGAGGTGAGCGAATGAGAGAAAGAAAGAGGAAGTAAAAGAGACAAGGGTGAGAGAGCAAAGGCAGTAGGGAGAAGAGAGGAGGTGCGAGAGAGAGAGAGAGAGAGAGCGCAGCAGAGAAACAGAGACCCTGTTGGGTGTCTAGATGTGGCTGTATAAACAGGGTGAGGAGTAAACAGGGGGTAGAGGAGCAGCAGGAGTACACAGCAGCAGGACCACGCACTGTAAACAGACATGACCCACAGCCTGAGAACACTGAGCCTGGCTACCAAACACAAACGCCAGGAGGCAAACAAACACAACACTTCTGAAGCTATATAGACATCACGCCTCACTGTACACAGAAAACACTCGCCTGAGCCAGGACTTTGGTATTTGTACTACAGTCTCCAGTTGCAGCTGACTGAATATATGGGGCAATATTACCAAATCAGATACTAACATTAAAATTCTAGGGTGATCTTCCTAGCATACAGCCGTGGTGATGTCACCTAGCCAAACAGAAAGTGCTGAACTGGAAGACTGTGCATGTGGAAGTGTGTGATTATGAGGCAATGCTCTGGCTCAGGTGTCAACTCTCATTTGGAGAGGAAATGGAGAGGATATCGCTTCTATAGTACTTAGCATCCTCCTCCACCTGCCCTGGGGCTATGACAGACATCTTTTTTCCATAAGTGCAGTGTAAGGCCACATTTAGCCTTGCACCAGAAGGGAAGAGCATGGAAAACCGCATGACTGGAGTTTCTGTCTCAGCAAGGTCTCGTATCTGACGGTGATGTTAATAATAAAAACTGGAAATGATGAAATGGTGCTATGGTATTTGCACATGTAAATAAAGATTAAAGCAAATGCACTACCGTATCAGCCAAGATCCACACAAGTTCACCATTTTCATCAGTCTGATTAATTAGAGTCATTAAGCCAATGAGTAATTATTAGACACTCTTCTAAGAGTTTTCAAAAGGTCTTCACTTTTTACTGGAAGAAGAAGAAAAGGGGAAAAAAAGGAGCCGCTTATCTACTTGATGAGGCGTGGCATGTTTCTTGGGGCATGAATAATTTGGGTTGTGATGTTATGTGGTGAGGCATGGTACAGTTTGATGCTGTTGAGGAAGAGCTGCTCTTCTTAAAGCAAGAACCGTAAACAAGCTCATTGTCATTCCAAGCCAAACAGGGGCTCAGTGATCCAGGCAAGTTTGTAGCTGCTGG
Source organism: Hepsetus odoe (assembly GCA_017165825.1). NCBI lineage: Eukaryota > Metazoa > Chordata > Actinopteri > Characiformes > Hepsetidae > Hepsetus > Hepsetus odoe. The sequence goes on from CM029378.1 coordinate 11,266,931, forward strand.
CTGTGGAGAGAACCAGGCCAAATTAAGAACTACTCTGCAGTATCTTCTTAAATAACCATGTCTCCGTCTGCCTTGCATATCATTGCCCAAGCAAAAATACTGCAAGGTCTGTGACTTATGAAAAAGAGAAGGCTGCTTTTTCCATTCCGGACTACACCGATCATTCATTACATCAAAACTCCTGCTGTGCTGTGGTATCTGCCACCAAGATGTTACAGCAGATCTTTTCAGTTCTGTAAGCTCTAAGGTGAGGCCTCTGTGGATCAAACTAGTTTGTCCAGCACGTCTCACACATGGATCAGATTGAGATCAAGGGAATTTGGAGGGCTTGTCAGCACCATGAACTGCACAGGCCCATTGACAGCAAGCAGTGATGCACTGTGTGTTGATACCTTTCTGTCAGCCAGCATGAACTATTTCAGCAAACTGGTACAGCAGATCTGTGGGATGGGACAAGAGAGGCTAGCCTTTGGTCCCCATGTGCATCAGTTAGCCTTCAGGCGACCATGTACCATGCCGCTGCCGCTGTGGCCTGCTGCTTCCTTCTGCTGTAGCCTGCTTTTAAGGTTGAAGCAAGCCCATGCACAAAAACATCACTGATATTTAGGACACAACAACATCGCCCAATCACTAACCCAAAAAGGATTTAATTCGATCGACAAATAAGTATCAGTATGGCAGGTATTGAGTTCCTTTGTTTAGATATTCTTCCTTATCCATTACTAGCAATAGTGCTGAGAATTTAGGCATCCTTAATTGATGCTTGTTAAATTCTGCCCAGTCCTTGCATTTGGCTGTTTTTTGTTTTCTTCCATCACATCAACTTTAAAAACTGACTGTTCACTCGCTACCTTTCACACTCAATGAAATGTGCCATTGTAATAATATAATACATTATATTTACTTCATCTGTCAGTGGTTTAAATGTTGTGGCTTTTTGGTTCCAAAAAGAATGCATTTCTTTTAAATTAAATGTGAGAATATTTTGTGCACTAACCAACTGGCTCAACAAAGTTGTGTAAAGTTGTGCCAGGGACTCAGGTAAACCTTCCATTTTCACTTCACAAGCAGCATGGTTGAAGGTGGATTAAATAAATTCAAGGTGCTTTAGTCCAACACCTTAAGGTGTAAAGAAGAAAAACTTGACCTCATAAATAATATTATACATATATACATATAAATGATTAAATTAAAAATGCTTAAGTTGTTCAGTTACCAAAGAGGTACAGCAGACAATAAGTCAAAATAAGTTCAGAGCCCCAATTCTTCTCCTGTTCTTCTCAATTGGAGCTAGATGGCTAATAAGGTAACAAATACTATAAGTCACTCACACAGTTAGCAAAAAAAATAAAAAAATAAAAATAAAAACTTCCCTCAAATTGCCTCCAGCTATTCATTAAGGTGGAGGATTCACAGGGATTTGGAATTATTTACTGTGATTTATACAAATCAACAAAACTACTTTAGACAACACCAGGGCTGGTATTTACAATGTAGCTCTAAGGAGTATGGGTCGAAGATCAGATTAATTAATATTTACAAATTGCATCCTCTGCATTTAACATACACATACACATGCAGCAGGGAGCAGACATATCCAGCTCCCAGGGAGCCGTGATGGGGGCGGTATCTTACTCAAGTCAAGTAGGGTAACTCAGTGTATGTACTGGTCTGGGATTTAAACCAACAAGCTTCTGATGCTGGGGCGAAGTCCCTAACCATTAGGCCACCACTGCCCTGAAAAGGTACATATTCTATTTTAAGCTGAATTAAAAGTGAACCTCTATGTACCATAAAAGCGGTAAACCAATTAAAGCTTTTTTGTTCTAAAACCAAATATCCATGCCAAGAAGCTTTTATCTTCATCTTAAAGACTCCAACAGGAAATGAATCATACAGAACTCTGCAGACCAAAATGGAAAAACTTACTTTAATTTAGGGGCAGTGATGGCCTAGTGGTTAGGGCGTTAGCTGCATGATCAGAGGATCGGGGGTTTGAACCCCTTCACAATAGGTTGCCCTTAGGTACCCTTGAGCAAGGTGCCGTCCCTGTCACTGCTCCCCGGGCGCTTTCAATAGCTGCCCACTGCTGCATGGTGTGCATGGGTTAAATGCAGAGGTCGGGGCAGCGGTAGCCTAGTGATTAGGGAGTTGCCCCTGCATCAGAAGATTGTGGGTTCGATTCCCTCACAAGTAGGTTGCCCTGAGGTACCCTTGAGCAAGGTACCATCCCCATCACTGCTCCCCGGGCGCTTTCAATAGCTGCCCACTGCTGCACGGTGTTTGTGTGCATGGGTTAAAAAGCAGAGGTCCAATTTCGTTGTGGTTCATGGTGTGCAGTGCTGTGACCTCGCAATGACAAGGTTGTCACTTTCACTTTCACAACTTTCACGTAATGAATAATCCAATGATTAAGTGTGCCTTCCAGTGACAACTCTGGGATCAGTCACAAACCAACAGTTTTCTGTGTGACGATCAAGCGACATGTGCTGACCAAAGATGGGCACTGCCCTTTTAAACAAAAGAAAAGAGTCATAATAGCAGCACACCACCAACTGAAAGCATGAGTGTCATTAAATCAATAATTCATTTACTTTAATGAGATAAGTACTTGGAAAACTAATTGCACAATACTCCATTTAGTCAAGCTGGTAGAGGGCCTTAATGCAGAATTTCTCACTGTTATTCTAGCTGCAGGATGAAGAGGCTTTAGAACAGTTCCAGTCCGAGTCTAGGCTTGGACCATGTTGCATCAACGCTGCATAAGTAATATCTCACACTTCTTGGTCACTACCTCAGCTGTGGAAGCCACCAAAAAAAAAAAAAAAAAAAAAAAAAACTCTGAGCAATCTGTTGAAATGTAATATCTATGTAAATTTGCAGACAGCAAATAGAGATGATACTATCAGGAAGGAAAGGTTGCTGTACAAAAAAAAATAAAAAAATACACTTTCAGAATGGTAGTGGCTCATCTTTATTTTTTATAGACTATCTCTATTTTTGTTGAGAGACTATCATACCTCTGATCATGAAAATATTACTTTTATGTTTTATTTGTCTTCTCTCAAACAGAATGTAATGCATCTGGTGAAGGCATACAATAAAACAGAAACTACTGTAAAAAAAAAAGTGTTAATACTTTAATTTGGAGCTTAAGCATTGGATTATGTAGATTTGACTATTTATGAGCAACTTGTGCTGGTATTCCTCAGATGGTCAGTTCATGACAAGCATCTTTCTCAACCAGTGATCGCCTCATTTTATACAGTCATCTTTCAGAAATTATCTAATGTCATCTTGCGATCACCAACATAGGCGGCTCGTAAGCATTCAAGCTCTTTAAATCCGGATGCTCGGTCTCGTTTAGGCAGCAGTGCCACGGTGAGGAACAAAGTGCTCAGCTCATTTGGAGAGCTATGCATTAGGAGAAGTGCAGGGGGGATTTAATGAATGGATCTGACACACAGTGATTTGAAGTGCCAGCACCGTGCCGTTGAATGTACAAGATAAGCAATTACTTTATCATACAGGCCTGCAATTATTTTTTAGTGGTAAATTAGGCAGACATTTTGGGCATGAAAACATAAAAAAAATCTACAATTACAGTCATGGTTATCAATTTGACACTGTTGCATGTCTAGACCTAATTCAGTGTGATTGCCAACTTCTAATTCTTTAATGGAAAACAAATTTAAAAGGTAAGTGTGACATTAGTCTTACTCATCTTGAAACTCATTATGGCCGCATTCAAATGGAGCTGTTAATTCTGAACAAGCAAAGCAGATATTTGTTGATGAAGCAACTCGCTCCGTACATTGTAAATTAAGGCCCATGTAAGCATTATTTATTCATTCATTTTTTGTGTGTGTTTCTTGCAAACAATTCAGAACTACAGATTCTGGAGGATGTAAGTTTCCAGGGTCTAAAGCAAAGCTGCAGTCACAGCAGTGTGTGATGATGGGGCATTTTTTCACACTGTGGTATAGATAGGTCATGTCAGGGTCAGATGTCCCTCCATCCACTTCATCTTTGCCCTGTTGAGCACACACTTCCTTTTTTTTCCCTTTTTGGTAAGTGAATTCATTACATAGGCATGCTGCACTCTGCCTGCATTTCTACATTTAATCAGTTCAGAATTAAATTACACGCCAAACGCAGGTTGCACAAGGCTCTGTGCGTCGTTTTCCGTCTGGGAAATCAAGCCTATATTTAGAAGGACTTTTTTCATTAATACTGCACACATACATTTTACACAGTAAGGTCATGAATAATACATGCAATGGCAAGTGCACATACAGAGCTCATGTGTTTTATGTTAATGAGGGATGAAAAAAGTCCTTCATGTGGATTTCTCAATGTCTGCATGCATGGCTTGGTAAATAAACATACAGCGAACAACCACGAGGGGATATTTACACTCTGCCCTGATCAGGTCTTGTTGATTCACTGCATAAGAGATATCTCTACATAAAACATGTTTCTTGCATACATCCGATAAATGGTCCACACATATGCCATAAAATATGGAGTAAATATGGAACTTTTTTCATGATTACTTGGAAAGGGAGGCTGCTAAGATATGTTTACTAAATACCAGCAATAAACTCAATCTTGCATCAGGTAGGATCACTTTACCTGAGCATTCTTAATTTGAACGTTTGTATGATGCTGAGATAAAATTACACTCAAAGTTTCCCTCGAGAGCCGTCACAGAGACGCATCGCAGTTATTAAACTGATAGCATGCATCATATACAATTTTGACATTTTTATATCAGGTCCAGCATGAGCTACTGAAAACAAGATTCTGCACATTCTTTGGATGGAAAAAGTAAATAAATAAATAAACATGTTTACACGCAAAGCCATAAAACTTTAATGTCACATCTTGCGTTGCTAATTGTCTTGTTAAAAATGCCTGAAATACAATTTCAACCGTTATAATTTCAAGCCTTTATGAAAGTAGAAAAAAAAAATGCAGAAGCACATAGACTAAGACAATGTTATTTTAATGAGAAAAAAGTGAACACACTGAATATTTCCTTGGAGCTGATTCAAAGCGAATGCACATTGTGCGTTATTCTGTTGACTGAAAATGACAGGACTTATGCTTTACAAGGCAAATCTGCATTAACCTCTGCCACATTTTACAAAGTGCTTTTTCTTTCACAAAATCCTTACACAGCCTTTAAGCAGCACTACTTTTTAATTCAACTCTTTCAGCATAAAACTCCAATGATGCTTTGCTGAAACAAACCAAGTAAATTAATCTATTCCTGAAACTATTTCCAAATCATGTTTCATGCGATCCATTTTTGATGCTGCATTCTCATCAATCCAATCATCATTTACTTGGATATCAGGTGCTTTGGGGTGAATCAATTTGGAACAACTAGCAAGTATACATGCTCAAAAGCTAATGTATCTCTTCAAGGATCTTGCGATTGACTAAAAAAAAAAAAAATTCCTCCATCAAAGCAAGAGAAAGCTGTCAGCAGAAAAAGCGAGTGATCAGGCCTCTCAGACAGCAGGTGATGCATGATGTCTTTTGCTGAACGACAGACACTGAGCGAGGGATGATGTAGATGGATTGATAAAAGAGAGAGGCGGTGTTGTCTGGATCATCGCATGCATGCTTTTTGTGGTTGGGTGTGTGTGTGTGTGTGTGTGTGTGTGTATGTGTATGTCTGCGTGTGCATACATGAATTTATGTACGTTTCCAACTTGGCGTTCGATAGATGTCAGCATTCAGGCTCGCGTCCACCTTCCCTCTGCCCCCTTTTCTCACCCCCACCCCGTATCCCCAAACCCCCCACCTCCTACCCTACTCCACCCTGCCCTCCCCCTGGGCTCTGCACTGCAATGATTTAAAGGTGCTGAGATTTGTGGGTTCAACCCACGGCCAGACGAGCTGACACCTCCATAAATCAGAGAGAGCGGCCTGCCGCACGCTGCCCACCTGCAGCCGCCCCCCGGCCAGCAGGGCCTGAAATGCTGACGCCACGATCCTCGCCCCGCACTGGACACACGCATCCCGAACAGCCCTCATTAACTCCTAAGCCTCAGCTAAACTTCTCACACACACACACACACACACACAAGCAAGGCTAGCACTCACACCAGGTGATTAGGCAACAGCAGACCACACACGACGCACACTTGTTCTAATCCCACCTGGGACTACATGGGATCTGACAACTCAAGGTGTTGTTCCCTCCAGCCAAACAAACCACTCTTAATGCTAGCCATAAATGTAAGACTTTCTGGTTGTCTTTGCCTAAAGCATTTTCGAGAGGCATCTTCAATTCTGTAAAAATCTGATTATATTAGAATCGCATTGAAGCTCTACATCAAAATAAAAGTTTGGGCAAAAATAACATTTGCACAATTTTACCCTTTATCTTAAACATGGAAGAATGCCTGAAGAACAAAGCTTCTTTAAGATTAAACTGGATCTACAAGGGTTATGAAATAAACTATTTAGGATGTGTATAAAGCACTACAACAAGTAGACTTGTTCATGTGAGTTTAAATGCTGAGGACTAACTGTTGTCTATACATGTTGGCAACAATATGTTGTTACATTTCTGTGCTGGCACTCACACACTGTGAAGAGTGCTCAGTGAATTTGTCCTCTGCATTTAACCCAAACACACCAGTAGTGAACACACACAATGGGAGCAGGAGTATTGGGCTGCAACGACTGCCCCCTGGGAGTACATTGCTCAAGGGTACCTCAGGGTAACTTACTGGCCTGGGACCTGAACCCATGACCTTTTTGCAACTAGTCCACTGCTGCCCATATCATGTAAGCAACATATTATCCCTAGGAGCGCCAGTGCAATACCAAAGAGACTAACCCTGAACTGGCTGACTGACTACATTGGCTAAAAGGGGGAAGTTGTGTTAAATTTTTGCCCAAATCACTGCTTTAAACAAATAACTGGAAGGTCTGGTCATTGTTTGGTTTAGCCAGACAGTAGTAGCTGTAATGTAGAATAAACTTGGCTGCATATTTTTCACTATCATTTTGGATTAACACACAGACTTTATTATACACTTAAAAAGAGAAGAATAGCACGATAATAACATCTCTTTGTACTTTCCCTGACCTTTCACCAAGAAGAAGGAGGGCTTAAAAAATGCCACAAGTGCCACAACCGTCAACCCTGTGACTTTTAATCGGAATGCTACTGTCAACCCAGCCTGCCCTCCGAGGGGCCTAAACCGAGCTGAGGCTGGCCTTACCTCCACCTGGGACCAGAGGCCACCAGGGGACATGTTGTTAATTAAAACCACGTGGCTTTTGGGGGCCTGCTTTGTCACTCAGAGACCATGTTACCTTTAAAGAGGAGCGCTAGATCTTGCTAAGAGGGGGAAGGTGGAAAGAGAGGTGGGGAGAGGAGCGAAACAAGGAGAGAGTAATAAAAACAAATGAGCAGCATCATACAGTTACCAGTCATCAACTCCAATCCATACAGTTTCCTTCACTTTGTCCTTGGGCGATGGACCAGTAATTAAATATTAGTAAAATGGTAGGATGTTCTTCTTCATTAGAGGCTGAACAGACAGTCCAAGCACCCGTGTAAGTAAAGTAATGGGATACTCACAAGAAAATGCAGTATATTCTATTTATATTATATCATATAATGACAACATGTAACAATAGATTTTGCCTTGATATTATAAGTACTCGAAGAGCACATCCTACATGTTTTAAGGTCCATATATGAAGTTAATGTGCATTTGTGCATTTGCACATGCCAATTTTGTTACCTCTCTTATCCATTTCAGTGAAACAAGCTGCTTTTGGTACTGTGCCTTTAATATTGATATGTATATGACTTCTGATCATATTTGCCACACTGTATTGTACTTCATTTAGTTATGGTTTTAAGCCCACCTGGTACATTTTGGCCTGATCATCCTAACCATTTTAAGGACTCTAAGAATAGAATAGAATAGAAATAGAGAATCACCTGGTTAAGAAAATTGAGTGTGCACAGGTGTTGACTTCAGTAGCAGAACATGCCCAACACGCCACTGACACACAACCTCACACACAAACAATCCCCTCCACACACACACACACACACACAATCAAGTACAAACAAATGCACTCTTCACGTGCCTCAGCACATGACTATGCTGACTTACAAACATGCTTAGTGAGATGTTACTGTTAAAATGAATCACTCCTCCATCTGTCTAAAGATATGACTACACAAGATTGCCCAGAATCCATCAGCGAGACTGCTTCTGTATTGCACATGCATTTGTTATTCATTATCAAACACAACTATTTTGTATCATATGATCAAATATCACCATCCATTTGTGGTAAAAGACACCTCTGTGTACCCTCAACCCTGTGTGGTACTATACGGTCTGATCTATAGTATTGAATGTTGGGGAGTAAAACAGCACTCAAGCCTTGGGTGTAATAAGATCTTAGATCAACTCTCCATCATTAGTGAGACTAACTGCTCATCAGTGAAGCTCTAGGTGAGAGAGTGATTGATTCAAAGGTGAGACATATGGTTTTATTGATGAGCCATTTAGTATCACTGAAAGCAGTGCTGGGGTCCAAAGGGAACTGGTCACATTAGACACCTGCATTAAGTGCAACAGCACAACATGTGCCATGATGTTTCTTTTCTAATCATCATGTTTCACAAGAGAATTTACAGTTGCACATAACAAATAGATCTTCAGCATTTCCTTTTTCTTTTTAAAAGAGTAGAATTAAAGCAAAAAGAACTATAAGATCATTACACAATGTTCAAATATATAGATATGATTGTGCTACAATATTAATATTGATTAATTATTTTTGTGACTTAAAAATATGACCACTGACAATCATACAGTGTCCTGAAGAAGTATTAAACTGAACAGGTTCTGTTCTCCAAAAGTAAATTATAGTAAATTATAATCGATAACAAAACTCACCAACACTTACATCAATTATTATGTATTTCATTAATCATCACAAAAACATTTCCACACGAGGATTGCAGATGGCACTGCAGGCTATCCCAGCTTACACAGGGCAAGGGCAGAGAAACGTCGCAGGCAGACACGTCATTTTAAAAGTATTGTAATAGTCCCCCAGTTGCTCAATCAACTAATAAACCATATTTTATTGATAAAGAGGACCAGCCACACCCAAGACTGAATGATCCCAGTCATTTCTGAAATATCTAGATTCAGTCTCTGCAGCAAACCATGAGAGCACCTGACAGAAAGTTGTTAAAATATGTCAGTAAAGGTCAAATATCAATCTCTGAAACTCAGTGAACTGACTTAAACCATCATATCTCAAAGTAGACAACATGGAAAAGTGGTAAATCCACCAAGGAGTGGCTGGTCTAACAAAATTACACCAATGGGGCCACAGAAAACTCATCTGAGAATATGAAACTCAAAACTGGAGCCTTTTGGAACACATGGGTCTTAATGTGAAGCTTATACAGCTTTCCACAATGAGAACACCATTCCCACAGTCAAACATGGTGGTGGTAGCATGATTGTATGAGGATGCTTTGCAGTTTCAGGGCCTGGGTGATTGCCATAACTGAGTGAAGGATCTCTGCCAGAAAGTACTAAAGGATAACCAGTTATCAGTTTGTGATCTGAAAGCTCTAATGTTATTGGCAGGGCAGCAGGGCCAAGATCCAAAATACGCCCACCTCTCAATAGCTGAAAACATTTTTGGCCAGGCCTAACCAATGAAATATTGAGACAGGACATAGAAAGTCCCAGTTCAGAAACACAAGCAATCTAGTGACTGAATTAATGCAATTTTGTAGAGAAAAAAAGCAATGTCACAGGTCTCCTGTTACAGGAAGTGCAGACTGCAGGCGTAGCAACCATATATTTACTTTAATGGGCAATTACTTTTCACATGGGCAATATAGGTGTTGTATAACTTTGTATAGTATTGCATATCGCAGAAAGTAATGTTCAATATAGAATTGTAATTTAAACATTAATATAATTTTACCTTGGCCAGAAGGTTGCAACTTGAGCAGCAGTGGTCTAGTGGTTAGGGAGTTGCCCCTGCGTCGGAAGATTGTGGGTTCGATTCCCTCACCAGTAGGTTACCCTGAGGTACCCTTGAGCAAGGTACTGTCCCTGTCACTGCTCCCAGGCGCTTTCAATAGCTGCCCACTGCAGCACGATATTTCCATGGGTTAAATGCAGAGGTCCAATTTCGTTGTGGTTCACTGCGTGCTGTGCTGTGACCTCGCAATGACAAGGGTTGTCACTTTCACTTTCCATTACCACTCTACAGCCATACTGTGATATATAACAGCTCCCACCCCTTTCTAAGAGCATGATTGTAAACTCCTCAACCGTCAACCCCCCCACCCCCCAAACACACACACACACACTACATGTCTCCTGATATTTTCTTAAACATTGTGTGCAAAAACACACTATCTCACAATACGAACCAATGAAAAGTTTCAACTCCCACTGGTCCATCTTTTAGTTTCCACCAAAATGTCAAATTTTACAATGCATAACAAATATCCACTACACAAATGCTTCAATTAATTAACAGTAATAATAACTTTACACCCCATCCAGTCATACACCAAAATGTTTTCAAAACTGCTTAAGGCAGTAAATATTTTTGCAGCTCCCATGAGGCACCTATGTAATGCATAAGTACAATGATGTGCATGTTTGTCCCAGCCCTTCTGGTTTCATGTTGTTAGCTCTGGTGCAGAGAAAGGCCTGTGAGGCAAACATTAACTACAGAAGGAGTGGACCTTCTCTCTTCTCTTCGCCTCCTGCTCCAGGCACCTCAAACCATTCTTCACTGCAGCCTTGCACAACTGCACTTTGTGGCGGTTGCTTTTAGAAAAGGAAAAGGAAAAAAAAAAATCAATCAGATGCATCTCAATTAATCTGGCAAGTGCCGCATTGATTGTGGCTCTAAATTGGGTCAACAGGATTGTCTATTTAAAGGGCAGGACCCTTTAATCATCATTTTAGCTGCGATAGACTTAGAGAGTCACAATGGTACCGACGGCAAGCACTAACAAAAGTGAATCTTGTAGAGGAGATCCAACATTCACACTGCCATACAGGCAGACGTGCACACTACAGCAAGTTCCCTTGTGACCAGTGCAACTGCAGCATTGTTTTGATTAAGATGTGTGGGAATTCATGTTACACCTACATCTGCAGACACCCGCTATGGTCCGGATGCAGCACTGCAGTGCTCCATGCTTTTCCATAGCTCATTTCTCCTCTCTTTACAAGGCCCAGAATGGCAGCGGTATTGCGTGCACTGAAGAAGGTGCGCATCTGTATGGCTCAGGGTGTTATTGCTGCATATTTGATCACAGCTTTCCCCGCCGTCCGCATGGTGCAGGTAGTAAATGTAAAAAACCTCAGCTCCATACTGTATATCACTGCTGGGGGCTAGAAGAGCATGGCACACACTTCTCTTCTTCAGCTAGCAGCTATTTTCATTGTTTCTCTCTCTCTCTCTCTCTCTCTCTCTCTCTCTCTCTCTCTCTCTCTCTCTTTCTCTCTCTCGTGATTTACAAGAGCTGTCCAAGAGGGCTCTGGAGGAAGCCTCCTTATGAAAGAGGATGACTGTCTTAAGAGTTCCGATGATGGATGTTGCCATGACGATGTGGAGGCACGTGAGGCAGGAGTGCTGCTTGTTTATGGACGGGAGCAAGGCAGCATGGCAGCCACTGTAAATTCACCACACTCTTACCTGAGGGGGGTGCAGAGAAAGAAACAGAAAAGGGAGAGAGAGTAAGAGAAGAGAAGAAAAGAGAAGAGATGAGAAGAAAAAATTATAGCTACAGTAGGCAGACAAGCTATCTTTCTTTTCCTGAGCCTCAGACTCAACAAACTCAACAAACTTACACTCAGTGGCAGAATGCAGGAGGTAATGAGCATATTTAGCAATGTGACACATGGCAGGCATATAGAGCGACTGAACATGAACTTGAAGGTTGCTAGCTACTGTTGTACCGATGTATCCACGCTGATCAAAACTGTTTATTTGGTGAAAGTGGCTCAGAAGGCATCTACATTTACAGTCTGCACCCCTAAGCAAACGCTAGCTCACATCAACACCATCATCAAGCCTTAATTTAAGATGCCACTGGAGAGTTTGGCCAGTGCCCCACTCTGGAGACATCTACATTGCACCTCGGCTCGGCCCCAGCTCCTCCACCCATGGGCATCTGGCTAAAGAAAGCAACCAGTCTCCATTAATGAATGTGTTTATTTATTTCCGTTAATAGATTTTGGGCACAGGGCTCTTTGGGAGCGAGGAAAGAAACATTTCAGCAGCTTTTCCGTCTCCCTCTGGACGGATGTGTGTGTGTGTGTGTGTGTTGGTGGTGGTGGGGGGTGTCAAATCGATAGTCCGCAGCAGTGAGCGCAGCTTTGTGCTGGTTTCAGCCTGCACCCCTGCTCCTCCATCTTAGGAAAGAGAAGCAATAAGCGAGCCGAAAGAGCGAATCGCAACTGATCAATTAATGGTCCTCATTAATTAAGTGATGAGTCGATTAACGAGCATGTTTTTCTTGAGAATGCTGACACATAATCATGGGAAGGTTTCACTGCACTTTTTCCTTCAAAGAGCAACGCACAGAAATTGCTATTGTGATTATGGCCTGAGCAATCTACTAAAGACAGTACTATGTCAAAGAAGACAATGCTCCTTCACTAGCATACCTCTCCATCTCAGTTAGATGGAAGGATATAGGAGGAGCTCATACAGTGTCAGCAACATCACTGCAATCCAAAGTAAAAGAATAAAGTGATTCTGCTGTTCACTGTTAGTACTTTGTAGAGACGACTAAATAAGACTGGACTAAAGACCACTGCACATCAGATGTTCTGTGAGATGCAGGGTCCAAAAATTTGAAACAGGGTTAATGATTGTCTATGTATTATTGCCAACATGTGTTCCCCCTGCATTTCTACATTAAATGATTTTGCAGTTAGAGGCTAAGATGAATGGTTAGACATTTCCCATGCATTTTTAACTAGGGATGTACAAATCTTGCTTTTCTATTCCAATACCGATTCATAAATTATTGCAGGGTATTGCTAATTAGTGGTTTAAATCTGCACACCTCATTGTATGCAATTTCATGGGATTATAAAGTCAAAAAGAAAAAAAAGGACAAAGTAGGCTGCAGATGGTTGTGTTGATGTAATTAAAGCTAAACCTAATTTGAATCAAAATAAGTTTTGAGTTCTGATTGCATAAATCATAATCTTTGTATTTAATCTCTTTGTTCACATAATCCTTTCTTTTTCAACTTTTGCCATGAAAGTGTAATATAAGTGATGGGAGTTGCTCAGCACTGCTTAAATCTATGTTAGCAGTTGAATCTGTGTTATTTTGTTTACCACCCAGTGACTAGTGAAAAGGGCGGTGGCGGTCTAGTGGTAGGATACTTGCCTATGGACCTTTGGCTTAAGAAGTTAAAGGTCCGAATCCTACCTCTGGCACTACCACCACTGGGTGGTGACCCTGAATTGCTCCAGGGGGGACTGTCCCTGTAATTAGGACATGGAAGTCGCTCTGGATAAGAGCGTCTGCTAAATGCTGCAAATGTAAATGTAATGTAAATGAAAAGGAAAGTGACTGCTCAGCACACAGTGTAGTAGTGGGCAGCATTATCCAGCCCCTAGGGGAGCAGTGATGGGGGCAGTATCTTGCTCAAGGGTACCTCACAACATACGTACGTAAACCCACGATCTTCCAGTTATGAGGCCAAGTCCCTCACCACTAGCAAAAAAAAATGGTGGTATGGTTAGCACTCACTCACTTGCTCTTAGCATCACATTTTGCTACTGTTAAATAAAATGCATGAAATAAATATAAGACTGAAAAAATAAAGATGAATGATGGCTTTAAATTTACACCAGAAAGGCAATACATTGAAAAATTTACTGATAAAGAGACACATGTTAATGATTTGTTATCTTAATAAATATTACTTGTCTCGTCCTCTTCATTGTCACCTTTCTTTGGCTTGAAATATGGATGCTCGTAAGAGTAAACAAAAATATAATAAGAACAATAACTAATATAGACTCCTAAATATATATATAAATATATAAGTAAAATGTGAAATTAACTTCATTTTGATCTGGGCTCTCAGTATTAAGCATAGTATGTGGGCACAGCTGCACATTGCATCTCTTACACTAAGCAACATTGCATTTACTTTACATTAACTCATTCATCTTCTCTTTTTGTGAGAACTGATCTACAGATGGTGTAAACAAGGGTCATACAGGCACTTGTTTAAGTAGAAGAATAAAGTAATGTTGTTTATATATTATCCCATTTATGTTATTATTTCTTCCACAACCTTGTTATGAACGTGGTGTGGAAAAAGGTCTATTCCTGTCAAATTTCTTCACTAATCTCAATTACTGATATAAATTCCATGACTAAGATTCCATCCTTCAGTAAAACTATTAGCCCTATGTGATCAAGGACCATGAAATTGACCCAGATTCTTAAAGAAAACAACTCTGAAGAACCCTGCCCCATTCCAAATAACAATAAGATCTTCTATAAGGCTGCCTAAAGTATCTCAAAATGCTGACCTGTTATTTTGATCTAACAAGAAGCAAGCCCACAAGAACAAACACATAATTATGCACGCATGCTCCTTGATTGTTGCTTTATTTCTCTACAGAGATTGGAGGAAGAAATGTAAAAATGCTAAATACGCTATAATGTCATCTAGTGTTTATAGAGGTTTACAAAATATCCCTTCACACAAAAAGCCTAATTGAATCTCTAGCCAATTAAGATCAGTCACAATCTTTTACAGAATATGATAATGCCACATCCAAAACAGGGGCTGATCCAAGACAAAGCCCTTCTACAATGAAGTTGCCTCCTAGATAGGGTTCTGTAAGAAATAAAAAAAAAAAAAAAGAGAGAGAGAGATAAAAAGAACTCTTGATTTAAGGTGTCAGTCCAGGCAATCAGAAAACTGACCCCTTCCAATGGCACAGTGATATTTAATGAAAGGATTTAATTAACATCTTAAAAGATGGGGGTGCATGGGAAAGGTTTGGAGGGCCCTGCCAGTCAGGAAAGAGGACATGTCAGAGAGAGGGAGATGTCTGCAGAGAGCAGAGGCTCAGCAGGATATTGCTCAATTGCTACATACAGATGTGTCCATGCTTTGAATGATGGACTAGTTTGTAGAACAAATAATTTGCCAAGGATCAGTCAAATATGTAGTAGTTGCCTAATGATTTTTTTTCCAGTAATATGGGAAAATGGTAATTATAAAAAGGATTTCTAAAAATATATTTTTTGGCTTATGTGATATAAAAACCTTTTTTAGTGATCTGTGGCAATACTGATGGCCTGTGCATCAGCCCGATATGAACAATTCACATTCAATATATAATCTTTTTGTCAGTCACTTAAAAATTCAAGCTCTCATATTGGTTAGGTCATCATCAGGTGCTATTTTTAAGGTGCTAGTTTGCCATGTGTCAGTTTATCCATCAGAAACTGACAGTTCAATCAACAAATCATGCTTTGATATCCGAGAGAAAAATCTCCCCCAAAAATCACTTCTGGATTCATAACTATTAATACAAGAAGCTTGTCCTGTCAGACAGTAAACACTCCAAGACTGCCAGGATTCATTGACATACATATACAATATATGCTAATATGCTGGTTACAAAAAAAGAATTATTAGTTTCTAAAGACTGTACTTAGTTAAAACTGTTAACTGTCACAATGTTGTCTTTTGGTCAATCAATCCAATGATCAACCACAGCATCAAAAACACATCTGAGAGGACAATACTATTAAGAAATACTGCTAGCATGAAGGTGTTTAGTTGGTCAAAATAATGTTTAGGACTATGTTTAAGCTTTGATACATTCTGTATTGTGACTTCTTTCTTCTTTCTTTCATGGATACCATTAACCTTTTTAGCAGCTCTCCTGTGGGATCAGACCAGACAGTTCAATCTCTGGTCCTCACTTGCACCAATGAGCCTTTAGCCCCCATGACCACCTGTACACCTGTTGTCCTTCCATGAACTACTTTTAGTAAAAACCACTGCATACCAGGAACACCCCACAGCACCTGCTGTTTTGGACATGCTTATGTGTTTTGACCATTCTATTACAAAGCAGCACCTTTTCAAAAACAACCTACTCAATAGTGTACTCAACAACAGCTTGGTTTTCTCTAGAAGAGCAAGGTGCTAAGCTTTAGAGTGACGGCAGAAGTGCAGTGAAAGATGTGTGCGAACATGGGCAAGAAGGCCAAAGAGGGGGCTTTGTAAGTTCAGTTGGAGAGTAGTCAGCTGCCGTGAGAGTATGTGAGAGCTTGTGAGAACTGGCGATGCCGGAGACAGGCTGGGCGAGGAGCAAAGGGAGCAGCAACAGCTCACAGGGCCTCCACGCCCTCATTAGCTACAATGCCGCAGCGGCTGAGCTGATCAAAGCCACCCGCTGATGGGCTTGTTTGGAGCTGTCAGGCAGCCGCACAAATGCTAATCCAAATCCAGGGAGGAGAGGACGCACCAGCTCTGCTCTGCCAACCTAACATCAGCCATTGCTACCCCCCCACACCTCCCACTCTGTCTCTCTATCATTTTTTCTGTCTCTCTTTTACTCTTTCTCACCGGCACTACAGCCCCTAATCACCACATCCGATGGAGGAAAAGCAGTGTAGGGAGGACAAGATAAGAGCTCCTGGATGATGGCATGGAGAAGCGAAAGCTGGGAGGAAAAATACTGGGCAAGAGTGTAAAGGATAAAAGGAGAAACAGGAGCAAACCTGCCTAGCCAGGTCTGAGGAGCACAAAGAACTGATCCAGATAGAACACCAACTCTCTATATTGCTCTATATATTGCTATATATATATATATATATATATATATATATATATATATATATATATATATATATATATATATATACACACACACACACACACATATATATATATATGGACACAGCACTGTGCAAACATTTTAGGCAGGTGTGAAAAAAGTTGCTGTAAACAAAGAACGCTTTCAAAATGGAAGTGCTAATCATTTATTTCATCAATCAACAAAATGCAGTGAATGAATAAAGAGAAATCTAAATCAAATCAATATTTCAGGTGACTACCCTTGCTCGTAAACAGCAATAGCCTTCTTTCTAGGCACACTTGCACACAGTTTTTGAATGAACTCGGCCGGTAGGTTGTTCCAAACATGACCGTGTTTCAACCTCCGTGTGACATTGATGATCAGCAGCACCTGTTTGGTAAAATTGGTTGATCATACACCGACTATAATCCTACAAAATCCCTGACTTTGTGCAAGTGTACCTAGAAGAACTGATGCTGGTTTGAAGGCAAAGGGTAGAAACACCAAATATTGATTTGATTTAGATTTTTCTTTTGTTTGCTCACTTTGCATTTTGTAAATTGACTGCACAAACAATCATTATTTCGTTTCTGAAAGCATCTCTCTTGTTTCTTTTTGCATTGTACTGTATATATATATATATATATATATATATATATATATGTGTGTGTATGTGTGTGTGTGTGTATACACATACCAGTTGGCCTTTTCCACAAGTGATGAGGCAGATTAATTATGACCATCTCAGCAAGGGGTCAATTACCATAAATCTTACCCAGACTAATATCATCAGATTCCTTTGGCACAACCCCATCATTTTCACATGAAATACTCAAGACAGCAGGAGGTAAACACAGAATAAATACTGCTGCATGTGGCCAAAAATGTAAGATGAGATGCATGCAGAAGCAGGACATTTTAAGTTTGATAGTTTATGCCAACTGTTAGGAGAAAGATTTTCTGCCAAGATCTCCACTGAAAACAAACAATGTCTACTTTCACACTAAAGCACAATCAAGGATAAAATTGCAATGTAATATTAAGTCACAGACAGTTAGAATTTAAAGACAGTTTCGAATTTAATTAATATTTCCATGACAGCTCCGTGAAGTCACAATTGCAACTTTAACTTTAATTTATTAAATGGAAGCAGCAAGGAATCTAATGTCCTATTTATCCTAAATCACCAATTATAGAAAATAAAAAATTAATGTTGAACTCTTTCAGCTCTAAGACTTTTAACTACAATAAATAAATGACATACAGATGGACAGATCAGTTCTAATAATGGGTAATAACTAAACTTAATGTGTTGTCAGATTCATCAAAAAATTCTACACTGTGAACATGATTTAACTTTATCTGTTGCTTTTGCTAGCAAAACTGCAAGGCCTAACCAAACTGAGCTTTTAACCACTTTTTTGCACTAGTTGTCGGCCCTTCTTGACGAGAAAAATGGCAAGCAAACCGCGCTCATTCATAAAGCAACAGTTTGCCAGCTCGCTCCCGCTTTGGCCGCTTCCCAGAATGATAAATTGGGCTGGCAAAGGCACTCGAGCGATGGAGAATCCTTTGCGGGGATCTGAAATTATAAAATTGAATTATGGAATTCATCTTTCATAATTCTGCAGGGTGTCCAGGCAATGATAAGGGAAAAGTGGAAAGCATGCACAAAATGTGCTACCTACTGGATTTCTAAGGCAAAACAGTATTGATCTTGTTAAAGGTGATATTCAGGAACTGAAAACCGCAGATCTGAACGTTTATAGCAGGTATGGATTTTTAATACAGTTTCAGTCTGATACAGTGATAGTGTTTAGTAATTAGATTAAATTCTATAATTATAATAAGTAACATGTAATTTTATTTAAAATCATAAAATACATATTCTGATGGCATTACAGTGTGAGTACCAATATGACTAAACCTAATACGAATTATCTAATAAAAGGTCAAATTATATAGAAAGGCATCAAAAAAAAAAAACGCACAGGATGGCAAGACCCCAAGGTTTCCCAGCAGTACATTGTCCAGAGCATTACACCGCTTTTGCCAGCTTGCTGTCCTCCCATAGTACACTCTGGTTTAATTCCCAGGTATACAGTATCAGTAAACTTAGTAAGTGTGAAATGTTGTAAACAGATCGCTTTCAAAAATGGAAGTGTTGATCATTTATTTTCATCAATCAACAAAATGCAGTGAATAAACAAAAGAGAAATTAACAACAATATTTGTGACTACCCTTGTTAAAACAGTATCAATTCTTCTAGGCACACTTGCACACAGTTTTTGAAGGAACTCGGCTGGTAGGTTGTTCCAAACATGATTGTGTTTCAACCTCCGTGTGACATTGATGATCAGCAGCACCTGTTTGGTAAAACTGGTTGATCATACACCGACTATAATCCTACAAAATCCCTGACTTGTGTACCTAGAAGAACTGATGCTGGTTTGAAGGCAAAAGGTAGTAACACCAAATATCGATTTGATATAGATTTTTCTCTTTTGTTCGCTCACTTTGCATTTTGTAAATTGATAAAAATAAACAATCATTATTTATATTTCTGAAAGCATTCTTTGTTTACAGCATTTTTTCACACCAGCCTAAATCCTTTGCACAGTACTGTATATCTACTGTCCAATGATTTATCAGACCAGGTGACAGGCACTGTTCACATAATGTGGAAATAAAAAAAATTTAAAAAATATTAATCAAACATCATGGCTGTTCACTCTGTGGCTTCATACACAGCAACACACACAGCAATCTTTGTTATGACAGCTCTCTCACACAACAAGCATTCCCCTTTTCAGCAATATACACTACAGTTGCACTTTTGTGGGATAACTGCCTGATGTACCTCAGGTAATATTGTAACAAGAAAGTCAATGCTGTCCACTTTGCCTGTAGTTGATTTTAATTGTGTGGCTGATGTTTTAAACTGAAAGGTCATAGCCTTATTGTGTGTGGGGAGATGGTTAAATATTAAAATGGAAACGACACCATTTTAATTCTCATTATTTTTATTGGTTTTAACAGTAACGTCTCTACCTTGGTGCACACGATAATGTATGATTGTAAAATTGCATTTGGAATATTTCCAAAAGAAGAATATGAAACATCTCAGTCAGCTGGTGATTAATACATTGCTGATTCTTGCTGGTCACTCTGGCCAAGCAGAATGAACGCTTCAGCATCTTTAACCCCCAGTTTCCTCCACTGCCAGCAGGGCCCATCTCTGTTTGTTTCCCATTACCAGAAGGCAGGAAAATGAATCTGATTCCTCCTCACCACAGGCTCCTCAGTAATTAGCCATGATTTTAATACGTTTTAATAAGTTTGCATAACAACCCGGAGAAAATGTGAATGCATTTGCATATTGCAGGCCTCTCTAATTATCTGCTCATGATTAAAGTAGGAAGTTAAGAAGAAGTGAAAAGCCAAAGCATGCTAAACAAAAGTCAGCCCCCTCCCTCCTGAGAACCAGCTATCCCCAGATAAAACTTTCCAGCTCAAGACTCAACAGTGCCGTTCTGCTTTACACATCATCACTACTGTTCCAGACAGCCAGAACAACCTGAGAAAACAAGAGCTGTTGATTGTGTTTAGGCTCAGCCAACTTTTCACATGCAGGATAATGTGCAATAGGAAGTCAGTGGCTATAGTCATGGAGAAAGGGAAAGGGTTGGCAATTAGACAAAAAAATACATGATAATAGAATAGACACAATGCACTACGCGAACAGCTGCACCACATATAAAACAAAATGAAAAACCTTGCTTTATTTTTTATTAGCACTGTCACCAC
Source organism: Hepsetus odoe (assembly GCA_017165825.1). Classification (NCBI taxonomy): domain Eukaryota; kingdom Metazoa; phylum Chordata; class Actinopteri; order Characiformes; family Hepsetidae; genus Hepsetus; species Hepsetus odoe. Next base: position 11,287,643 of record CM029378.1, read on the forward strand.
ACAGTGAACGTGTCCTGGTTTTGACTCCGGGCTGGACGACAAGTGGTCTTTTCTGTGTGGTGTTCTCTATGTGGCTGCATGGGTTTCTGCCAGGTGTTCCTTTTCCCTCCACAACCTGAAAACATGCACATCAGGTGAACTGCAGATGTTAAATTTTCCCCTAGGTGGGACTGTGTGAGTGTGTGTGTTTCTCTTTGTTTCTGCCCAGCAATGGACTTGTAATCTGTCCAGGGTGTTTATCCACCTTTCACGCAACTTGCAGTGGGATAGGTAACGGCACCTCTTTGAAAGCATAAGCAGCAGAGTTAATGGACTTTTTTTTTTTATATAGAGAAACTAACTAAGGCAGTATTGTTTTGCAGCTGTACTGATAGAAACATGATGACTGAAGAGCTTAAAAAATTAAAAACTTTAAACGAATGAAATGCTATATGAACACAGTAGACAAGATTCTGCCTGAGGTGTGTTTTTAAGAAAGTTATTATTATCTAATATGTTATCATAGTCAGCAATACAAATTAAAAACTCAAAAGAATAGCTCATTGATCACATAGAATAATACATAAATTGGCCAGTTTTAAATTGCGAACATCACAACACCTCAGCTCATATGGGATGTTCTTTGTTAAGGTAACTGGTAAGTAACTGCCAAAAGTCATATAAATAAGGACATCTGGCGAAATGGTAACAGTATCATGGGTACCCAAAGGCTAACCATACTGTGACACCTAACCCTCAGAAGAGCTACTTTAGCACAAATGGTTGAATAAGTTACTGCTGGCTTAGATAGAAAGGTGCAGGACCCATAATACATCAGTCTGATGCTGTTCTACACCTGCTCTCTGCTAAAAGTGCCTAAAGTGACTTAGTCCGCTGATTCATGAGGATGGCTGGGTATGTGTGCATTGGTTATTTGGGGATGAGATGGCAACCGTATGCTCTAAGAAGGGAAGCCAGCAGAGGAAGTCAGATACTCTTGGCAAAAGGGTCATTTTTCCAAGTAGCACCTCCCTAAACGTTGTTCTACTCCTCTTCCTGACAATGATATTCTAAACAATTTCACATAAAACCAACGTGTTTACATTTCCACTACTAAATGATGTCAAAAATTTAAAAAAAAACTGGGAAAAAAAATATCAAACAAATATATAAAAAATTTTTAATAAGAAATAAAGAAATAAATAAAAAACCATGATGGTCCAGAAAAGGCCTTTTTCGTGTTTTGTGCAACAATTTAACATACAGTAAAGCCATAAACCCTTTTTGAAAAGCCTATTTTGACAGTTTTTCATCATAAGGACATAAGAAAGGGTTAGATATGTCCTCACAACAGTGTTCGTCGATTCTGCCCTGGTATCCAGCAGAGTACAAAGCCTGTTTTTGCATATATGTTCCATAAATACATTTTTTTCAACATATTTCTCTCATAGGCCAAAGTGTGTCATATATGCTTTCTATATCTATATTTCCTTTTTATGTGAAGGACTCATGCACTAACCAATAAAGTGCATAAATAAAGGCTTTGTATTTTAACCAAATGATCTACAGAATGACAGTTTGGATGGGCTGTAACGAGGACCTGCCAAGACAAGTTTCACTTGTCATGGATAGCCATTAAAAATGCAGGCATTTCTGTTTTCATCTCTCCACAGCTAGCCCATTAACCCAGCTCCAACATGTGCCAATCATTTGTTCTCTCCCCTTTTTATCTATCCAGGGGTCATGGCTGACAGCTACCCCAAGATACTCACCTCAGCAGGGTAAGCTGAGGCATGAATCCTCTTAACTTGGGCACAGCCTTGCTAAGTTTATACTTTTAAAGCTCTGAGGATATAGGGCAGGTTATCAACTATACCCTACAGCAAGCATGACTGCAACACCCATGAAGAAAGTAATGATCTTGCGCTAAAGAGATTATTGTATTTGTCATTAGACTTTAAAGTATACCCATACACTCTGCAGATACTGTAAAGACAGCACAAGGTGGAGAACAGTAACACAGTTAAACACACATGCACACGCACGCACACACATGCAAGGACACACACATACACACAGAAGCCTGTAACCATACTTTGAATACTCTTTCTTAGGTGCACCAATTCAACTGATTGTTATTGCAAATCTAATCAACCAATCCCATAGCGGCAACATATGGATGTCTTTCCTTGTTTTCTGTACTTTTTATATTCTTTCTTTCTTTCTTTCTTTCTTGTTCTTTCTTGTTAAAGAGCCTTGCAACACCCGAATTTCTCATTCGTGGGATAATAAAGGATTATTCTATTCTATTCTATAATGTATTTAGACATGCAGACATCAAAATGGGAAAGAAATGTATTTTAAGTGACTTTGTATGTTGCATAGCTGTTGTTGCCAGATAAGCTGATTTTAGTGTTTCAAAAACTGATCTGCAAGGATTTTCATGCACAACCATGTCTAGGATTTACAGAGTGGTCAAAAAAAGAGAAAATATCCAGTGAGCAGTAATCCTCTGGGTGAAAAAGCCTTGTTGATGCCAGAGGTCAGATGAGAATGGTCAGACAGGTACTAGCTGATAGAAAGGCAACACTTACTCGAATAACCACTCGTTACAACCAATGTATACAGAAGAGGATCTCTGAATGCACAACATGTGGAACTTTGAAGCACATGGCATACAGCACCAGGAGACCAAACCAGCCATTCTTGTTAGCCATTTCTTCAAATGCCACTTCTTACCTGATTCTTGTTGCAGGCCATGAATGTACCCATCTTCTGATGGCTGCATCATCAGGTCACAAACTCCAATCGTCTCAAACTGGTTTCTTGAAGATGAAAATGAGACTCAAATGGGACGGGGTATTCATATCACAGGTGTGCAGGCGACAGATGTCAGCAAATGTGCAAATGTGTGATGCAGTCCATTTGTCATTAAATGCTGACAGGGTAGCTGGTGTTTTTTGGGAAAAAAAAAGATTTGTTGGAAAAATGTTTGATTTGGCATTAATGTTATGTTGGTTAAGTCTCTGACCTGGAAGTCAGAGAACATTTGCATGTATAAGTTTGCAACAGAGAGCGACCTTGCCCATGATTGAATGAGAATAATAGAATTATAGAACAGAATAATAGGGAGTCACTTCATTTACTATTTGAGCAGCTGAGCATTGTTGATAAGTATGTAAATTGTGCTGCTGGTGCACATGATTGAGCACTTATAATTTAGGAGCAACTGTGAACCAAGTGTGTAAGACTGAAGGTTTAAAAGCAGAGCATCCGAGAGATTAATAATCATACATCTCGCCAAATCATTTCTGAAGATCATTTATAGTTCTACCCAGTCCAAGATGGTTTAAAAGTGGCCTGGGTATTTAGAAACTGGTCTGGTGTAGATGCAACCTTTGTCTTCAGATCTGCAAGAGTTGGTGCAATCTCAGAGCAAGCAGCAGCCAACTCCCTCCTCTGAGCGTCCAGGCTGCGACACAGACATTCTGGGATTAGAATGCTTATAAAAGGCTCAGGTCAACATTTAATCTATGTGATCGGAGAACCAACTACTTTCTCCTTCCCCATATGTCCCAGTTTCCTTCTCCTCTTCCTCCCTGCTAATGCCCTCAGTTTGGACAGCTCGAGTGAAAAAGCCAAAGCAATTAGAGCCACTGCTCTTGGGTGCCCGATAACTCATTAGGAGTGTAAATGGCCAGGAGCCCTGGGGACTGCCTGCTGAGTGCAATTTACGACTAAAACAAGTGCCGTGCTATGCATCCATACCATTAAGACCAGCCGCATTAATGCAATTTGTTTTGTTAAACTTCACAATTATGATACTACCATTTCAGCCTTGCTCCTGTCACCTCTGTGGCATTTACCAAAAGTGCCAATTACATCTGCCAAGGGAGTGCGGCTAATGGGCTTTGATCATTTTTACCACAGCTGCTAGGACTCAGAAATGGCAGTGCCATAGTGTGACATGAGGATGAGAATCAGTGTGCAGAATGTCAGCTCCATGTCTGAACACACTGGAGCTTCACACAGAACAGAAGGAGGCCACAGAGGATCAGAGAGAAAATAGAAAGGAGAGAGAGAGAGAGAGAGAGAGAGAGAGAGAGAGAGAGAGAGAGAGGTTGCAGTTCACTTCACCATGTTATCTCCACATTGCCATTCCGTCTCTGTAATCTCAGCGGGCAAGTAATCAATGACTTAACAACTCACCCTCTGCTCGTTTTAAGACGCGCAATCCTCCCCAATCTCCTCCTCCTCCCCCACCCCAGAGACCCCCAGCACCTTCCTAATGGCCCTCACCACCTGTGATAAAATGGAGCTTTGCCGCACTGTCGAAGCCTCCCACGATGCCACAATCACACAGATTACAGTCTCACTCTGTGCCGATCAATGGCCTCCTAGGAGCTGGGCAGCCCGCTAAATGAACATTTGGAGTTTTCTTTTACATGTCTGGTCAATAGGTCTCTCATCCACAATGGAGGCCTCTTCTTCATGCAGCAGTGCCACTATCTAGCTCTACCAAGCAACAGACAGCTCTCTCGGCTCACACCCCCACGCCAACAAACACTCTTCATTGACCTCCTACTTTATAAAACAAAAGAAACAATCTGTAATTACTGCTTATTACAGTGTGATGAAGCTGGGGCAGCGGTGGCCTAGTGGTTAGGGACTAGGCCCCAAGATTGGAAGGTCATGGGTTCAAATCCCAGACCAGTAGTTTGCACTGAGGTATCCTTGAGCAAGGTATCATTCCCTTCACTGCTCCACGGGTGCTCTAAATAGCTGCCCCCTGCTGCATGATGTGTGTAGGTAAAATGCAGAGGCTGAATTTCATTGTGGCTCACTGTGTGTTGTGATGTGCTTGACAAAAATGGTCACTTTCACTTCATCATCATTCCTTGCATTCCTAGAAATTTCTGAAAATGGGTGAAAGATCAATACCAAAAGGATGCGGTCACAGTCAGATGGAAACATGTCCTGTAACACGGTTTTTAATACCATTTGAAATTACCAGCTGACCGCGTGCTATTTCGCATTCCATTAGAAATGAGCTATTAAAAATGAACTTTCTGAAGTGAGTTTTTCTTATGACAGCTCTCCTTTTGATATTCTGTTTCATTTTCTGTTTCAGTCCTTTCATCACACTGTAATACGCCGTAATTACGGATTCCTCTAACTCTCCAGCCAGTCTATATGTACATAACTTTACCATGAATAGGTGAAGACGGAGTTTACTGAGGCTTCTATGGATCCCACAGCTCTTTAAGCCTTGATCCTCAAGTGACAAAGTTGCATGGCAAACAGAGCTGATTCACCCACGCTTCACCCTCAAGTACATTCTTCTGCAGCAAGTGTACCAAGTTGGGATGAGCTTTACAGAACATTAATACAATTTTCATTCAGCCTGAAGAGACTGCAGTTTACTGTTCGGTTTTTGTCAAAACACAGAAAGTATGCTACTTGGATCCACTACATAGAGCCACTACATACTTCAAATTAAATATTTCTTTTTTTATAGTTTTACACATTTTGGTTTGAAGGCTTATGCTTAGATATCTTTACATAAAAAGATTTCAGAACAAACCTTATGTGCATTGACATTACATGTGACATATGTGCACAGTAAATTATATTCTTATTGTTTTTTGATGGTTTTGTTTATTTAATTATTTTGTGTCTTGCTTTACAACAATCTTCTAATCATATTGTGGAGGAAGTAAGAATAGTTCAACTGGGGTGACAGAATGAGGAACATGTTGAAAATACATGGCAGTGACTTTTTTTTTTCCTACAAAAACCGAAAGGGATTATAACCCTTTTCCTGTATGGAACTGAAACTGCATTGACTTATAAGAGAGCTGAGCCAAATGTACACCCGAGCATAAGCACAGTGCAATATGCACTCATTGTGCATCTGAGATTAACTTTCAATTTACTAAGGCTGCAGCTAATCACACATACTGCGCAGAGGGCCACCTACTAACTGCATGCTCATAAAGTGCAGTGTTTAAAACACAGTAAAGCGAAGAAGTCATCAACTTGTACAGAACAAAAGAGAAAATTCGTTTTTTTTAAAGATTCCTAGAGTTGCTGCGATTAGCCAATCACGTCACAAACATGGACATCATTATTTTAAACTGATGCTTTTTTTTCCTTTTTTTTATCATCAATTTCTAAAATGCTGTGTGCTTAACATGAGTCATTGGTTGGCTCCTGTCTCTCTTTTTTTTTTTTTTTTTTTTTCTTTCCCTGCATTGGAATGGTTTCAGAGTTTGAAAGTATGGCAGAACGTAAGATTATTAAAAAGTAAAAGGGTAAATTTGATAGTGTATCACAGCAAAACTAATGCCATGAGCAGTGCATGAGCAGCTGAACAGAAAACACTAAAGACACTATTCTGCATAACATACTGCCAGAAAAGGCAAAAGCACTGTAAGGCTTGCCTGTTCAAAATAACCCCTATTTTTTGCATGCCAGAGTTGCCTTTAACAACTTTGAAAGGTTAGTTAGTTGTGGGGCAGCAGTGGCCTAGTGGTTAGGGAGTTGGCCACAGGATCGAAAGATTGTGGGTTCAAACCCCTTACCAGTAGGTTGCCCTGAGGTACCCGTGAGCAAGGTACCATTCACGTCACTGCTCCTTGGGTGCTTTCATAGCTGCCCCCTGCTGCACGGTGTTTGTGTGCATGGGTTAAATGCAGAGGTCCAATTTCGTTGTGGTTCACTGTGTGCTGTGCTGTGACCTCGCAATGAGAAGAATAGTCACTTTCATGTTATATTATACAGTGGCATACAGTTTTTGCGGTCAAAACAAAATTAATTCAAGTAAATTTCCGACAGTCTGAATTTAGGAGGAAATTTTAGTATCAACTAAGGAACTAATGGGTGAAATAGCTGAACAGTTGATTAATCACTAGAAAAGGGTACAGGGTATAGCTTTACCTGGCATCAAAAAACAATAACAATAACATGGACTATGTGCACATTTAGAAATGTAATCCATTCTGTGCCAGATTTTCAGGCTTTACATTACCTTTCCTTAAACGTAGAAAGTGAATTTTGCATTTTTCCATGAATTTAAGGTGCATGGTGCCACCCCAGAGGTTGTAGGACATGAGGCTTTCTGTCTCTCTGACTCTCTTACTCTCTCCATCTCTCTCTCCTTTTTCCCTCTTTCCTCTCCCCATTCTCTCTTTCGTCAGGGCCTATCTCACTTTCCTCTTCTCTCCTGAGCAATGGCCCAGCAAATTTCATGGTTCACTTCACTGAAATGTGACAGATACCATGTGACACAGAGAGACAGAGTGAGCCCCAGTCTCAGCCTCAGCCTCTCCTGCTCTCTCTTCTTTTACTGTGGCAAAGAGCAGCCACCCTGCAACTCACCTACACCCCTCAATATCCGTTACACTGGGTGGTCCTCTTACTCTGGGTGTGTGTAGTGTCAGCAAATGGTTGAGCAACTAAGCAGAACTCTTATCCATTAGGAAAAAAAAAAAACTCCAAAAGCTCAATGCACAGAGTGAAAGCTTCTATCCATCATTCATCCACAGACATACACACCCAGAAATACTAGAACACTGATATACTAGAAATACTAGAATAGATACACTGCATAACAAACATCTGAAAGTAAGAATGCTGACTTACGCTTGGACTGGCTGTTACTGGTAACTGGCTGATCTAAACCTTTTTGAGGAAAAGAAGTGAGCTTTGAAAGTCCAGAGTCAGACTCAGATGGCTGCAGTGCTTTCAGAAGGAAGAAAAATGAGGTTTGATCCATTTTAATGTCCTCTTCAGGAACGACCTCCGACCACTAATGACAGGGAGAATCGCTAAGCTTGCTGTAAAGGTGCAAGACACAGATAGGAATTAGCTCGTTAAATATTTAATTTCCAAATATCTCAAGTGACCTTTCTCCCCTTTAATCTTTAATGAACATTTCTAACAAAGACTAATCAACAGCCCTTAAGATAACAATCGGCAAGTGAAGGAGGTGTAATTGGGTCCACTACCCTATCGCTCTCTCTTACACACACTAACATACACACAAGCACATGCTGACACATACTAACGGTCAGTAAAACACTTCCAGAAATAACTCACAGCCATACATTGCAACAAATTACACATATTATAATCATACTTGATCATGAGACAGGAAAAGTAGATACAGGAATAAGCATTCATCCATTTCTGCTAATGTAAAGGCTTCTTGATCAGGGTGTCACTGCTGGTACTCTAAGTATGACACTGCTGGCAAAGAAAGGAAATGGTTTTAAATGAGATCACAGCTGGTTGATCTTGCTCCTTGTTGCTCCTGATTGACACTGTCACTGGTCTAGAATAATATTATGGACTAAATGAGACTTTTTCAGTATTTTGTGTCCTTAACAAGCCAAGCTCCAGTATTATATACAGGACTGAGGAGGATAATGTAGCTGTTTCAGATCCATCAGAGCTAAGTGAAGGTGACACATGGGCAGATGAAAATCTTGTCATTTATTTATGTGTCCTCGGCGGCGTGATGGCCCATGTATGTAAATGTCTTCCTCATTCTTCACAGAGAAATTAGATAAGGAAGCTGATATTCCTGCTGTATTAACTGCTGGTACAGAGGGCAGAGGAGGGAATGCACTCCAGTGAGTGTCTGCACATGCCCCACATTTGTGTAAACACTTACAGGAGATAATGATACAGTGACAGCTGGTTTGGGAACAAAAGACTATTCCTTCCAATTCAATGGCAAAATGTTGAAAATAAAAGTGTAAAAATGAACCTCTGATTTCACTGTACAGCTGTACGTTTAGCCCAGCTCATGTATCTTCATTAAGAGGAAATTAGAGAATGTGTTCATATATAGGGAAATGGAAATGAAAGTGATTGGCTGTTCCAAGCTTTTCTCCCCGTTTTCCTTTTCTATTATTTGATTCATTCCCTGGTTCTAAATCAGTGCAACTTAATCACAAATTATACACTTATTTTCCTCCACATTTTACTGAATAAGCCTACTACTACTTTCACTTGCTCCTGAATTCACCCACGTGTGCAAAGCACAACTGTGCTCCAAGCGCATTGCTTCAACAAATACAGCTGGACTCAATCTTTCTGTAAAATTCAGACAGCTAAAGGGTAACAGACTATTCCAGCAAAATTCAGAGGCTTTCTTAAATGGATTCACTAAAAAAAAACTACATACAACATTCATTCTTTTTCAGTGTGTTACATATCTCAAAAATCATAAATGTCTGACCTGAGAAATACTAAACCCTCTGTGGGAAGTGAATACTACCAGTTGCTTGTTACTAACATAACACTGAGATTCCCACAGACAGTCTACTGGAAGTTAGAATTATCCTAATATGTTAAAAATATTCAAATGGCGTTCGTTTTTTGCTGACACATTGCAGTGGACTCTTTTAATGCATATTCAAGTTATTCTACTGCTCTCTCTCACTCGAAGATAAAGATTATGATTTACAAACCCATTTAGAGGCACATTTTGCATATTAGGGGGTTTTTCGAAGGCTTTCCATTTTCATATTTTTGTAAAGTATTATTCCACTTTAAATATTTTTGTCAATGATTGTACAGTTTGATATAAAAAACCTGACCCTGTATACTTGCAGGACAAACAGTGGACATCAAATGTGTTCTGTTGTTGTAAGTACAGGAATTGATATAAAAGTGTATGCCCTTTCTTTCCTTTACCTGCCATGTAGAAATTCAATGGAAAAAATGGTGATATATCTCTGATCAAAAACCTCTTCTGTCTGAAGCTTTCCTGACTCCTTTGCTTGAACGTTATATCTTGAAATAAACCATATCTAGAATAGTTCTTCTCCATTAAACAGCGACAGGCTTATTTGTTAAGTAAGTGTCATTCGTCCCATAACATGAAACATACAAATCATAGTTTACAAAGTAAAGTTATAAAGTCTAAATTGTTGTACCCATTGTTTTGCTGATGTTGTACATGTATAATAAAAGAAAGTTGGATTCATGTAAGTAATCAAGTTATTTGCTGATATTTTTGATGATTATCATATACACAGTGATCATGTCCTTTTACATGTCATATAACACATTTGTAACTATAAAAAAGTGTGAGTGTTCTGTTTCATCAAAACAAATTAGCTAGTAGTTCCGCCTTGCAAAGGCTGCTGAGCACAGCTTTATAATGACCTGTGGATGCCCTGTTTATCATTCAAAACAGCATTCAAAATATTCTTTATGGACAACACAAATTTGAATCCTGTAATTGATTTCTATCGAGTAATTGTGACCGTTCTAATCGCCACATATTGGATCGGTATCAGATTCCATACCACATATGGAAGCAGTCCAAAATTGAACATTTCTGACTAAATGTGGATGTATTGCTGTTCACGATAAACAGATCTGTGTCACATATGAAGAAAAAATGGATGTAGGCTACTATTAGCAACAGTGTGAATACTATGTAAGAACTTCTTTTACACACAGTTAGCTTTGGCTAAAACCTTATAGCAATTAAACACAAGTGTCTGACCTTAATTACCTTTAATGAAGGATTTTTTCATCTCTGGGAAGAAAAATAAAGGAAAAAGGAAAGGTGTAGCACACAGAACGCAGTGTGATCATGCATGTCATGTCCACATCAGTCCAGTTTTTCACACACATCACCTTCTTACATGAGCACAGCAACATGGGCACACACACAGGCAAGCAAAAGAGAACACACACACACACACACACACACACACACACACACACACACACACACACATACACACACTTACTTGCAGGAGGCTCAGGAAAAGAGCTGACTTAACCATTTTTCTCCATTTCACAAAAGTAGCTGCACCGGTGTCAACATGATGAATGGGCGAGAGTGGAGAGAGAGTGCACGCTTACTGTAGGCTAGATGGCTCCTCCTGAATGCCCATGCCCAACACAATATACAAATGAAGGACTGAGAAACAGTGCTATAATGAGTACTAACATGTGTTTTGACAATGTGGCATCAAGGCCTTTTACACATACAAATGTTGTGCAAACACTTTCCGCTCAGAGACAAATTTACACTCTGTACTTGCACCCTCTGCATTCTATGCATCACTGACTATGCATATGCTGAACGCATGAACACACTGCATCGTTTCTGCTCTTGCAGACATATGCAAAAATGAGATGGAGACGAGGCGTAATTACTTACTGATGAAGCTATTAAAGCAGCAACAACACCTGAGAACCCTTAAACAAAAAGGCATACATTGAAAAATTATTTGGAAAATGTTTTATTCAGATTTTGAAAAATACTTACAAAATCCCCTCATTGTGATACAGCCTTATAGCAGTAACGTTCTGTTCTGCTTTTAATTATTTAACACAAATTGAAAATGCAAGGTAGTATTTATGTTGTGTGGTCATATTGTAATAAATTCTACTTTTTCGGTCCAGACAAAAACATTTTGTATTGAAAGTTATAATGTTCATCTTCTATGAAAAAGCTTTTTTTTTTTTTTTTTTTTTTTTTTTAAAGAATTGGAGGAAAAAAAAGAATAAATCTTGTGTACTGTTTTTAGCTTTCACTCTGATCTAGATGAGAGACTTGATAGTGGTGAAGCAGAGTATGCGAGGTACTATTAAAAAAGGCTCCTGATTAAAATGGAGACCAAATCCAAAGCCCCTGAACAACACTGCATATATTACTGCAGTGTATTAGCATTGCACTACCCACCCCCAACACACATACACACTTATGCACAACCCCCAACCCCAACTCTCCCAGCCTCAGGGGAAAAAAGAGGGGTTTTATGTCTTCATTTTTGCAGCGGTCATTAAACGTGTGAGAGGAGGATTAACTACTAGCCCCAGCGTTTTACAATGTTTGACTGATAAGATGCGTAACTGCCACACTCATCTGAGAGAACGTCCATTTCACAAAGTATAGATTTGAAAATGTCAACAGCCTGTAGCAGGAAGAATGGAAAAAAAAAAAAACCAGCATGAGAACTTGCTGGTCTAGAACATATCTTTTTGCTCCTTGCTGTAGCTTTGCTCTGCACTGAGTGTTTACCAGTGTGTCTTGGGCTGAAAGCAATGCCGGGGAGCCCATTGTTTGGGGTGTCTGCATTTTTCAGCAGGCCTGAAGGTAGAGGAAAAGATAAATGTTTGGTACCACCTGCTGGACAGTAGATGTCACTTTGGAGAAAAATGAAGAGTGCTTATAGTGAGGGTTCACTCCTGCTGCAAACCCAAACCATTCCACTCCTGCTCCAACACTCAGCAGGCATGAAGGAAGTGTCAAAACAGTGCGTAAATCCCTGGCAGGAACCTTCAGCTCAGCCTTATTCTCTTTCAATCAGCTCTAACCTATAAGAATAAACATATTATCCTCAACTGAATCTTAGGGTTTACTGATTTACATATTCATAACTGTGAAAAAAATAAACATAAACAAAATTTAAGCTTACTATGTCTTCTTTAAACACTTTCAATGTCCAGTACCCAATGGCATGTGCAGTCTTCCACTTGTTTTAATAAAGACAACTTCTGATCAGCCAATTTGCATAGTTTTGCTAGATAATAATAAAGTTTTAGACCGGGTATGTAAGGAGTTAAAGTAATAAACAGAGTGTGGTAAATGGCTGTGCAGATGCAAAAAAAAATAAGAAATCTGAGATATGGATGATTTTTTAAAGAATCTTCTGGAGCCTATTATATGGATTTATGAACAGAGGTTAAGATAGATTATACAAAACATACACCCCGCATTGTGGTTAAATGCGAATGCACAGTATCTTCTAGCAAGAAGGCTCTCTGTGGATCTCAACATGATCAATACACATTTCTATTTCATATTATGGTGGAAGGTGAGCATATATCCACTTTACTGCTCCAACCTGATGGGAACCATATCAATTTAAGCATTTAAAACAAGCAAGAACATGAATCACCACAATTCATTATTTGGTGTGTCCATGAATCGAAGACTCAAAAATTAATCTCAGCAGCAGCGCTGGGCTAGGTGAAAACATATGAGTTGAAGTGTTCAAATCAATAAACGCATCATACTTTTATAGCCTGATGAGAGTGTCGCATACAAAGGCAGGAATGTGTCTTCCCAGCGCACTCCCTGCTATGGATTAGAGTGATGGACTCTGGCAGCACATCAAAAGTAGAGTTTCTCCTTTTAAAAGGCACTTTCCTTCATAGTCTGAAATTACTTTAGTATAAATATTATTGAGATTTGTGATCAATAGTACAGAGACTGGATTTATCTGGCCTGTTGTTTGTTCACCAAAAAAGCTAAGACACGCATTTACTTTGCAGTCAAGGGCTATTATCACTTCTGAGACAGGGGTCATGTGTGAATGATAGTTGAGATCAGTTTTTTAAAGCAGAGAGTTAAATATATAAAGCCAGACCTAAGTTAGACTTCCCCAAATAGTCTGTTTTCATATACATTTGTTAGATGGTTGATATTTGTGGTAAAAAAAAAAAAGCCTTTTTAATAATTGAACTTTACTTTTCAAAAATGCTCCATGGCAAACTCAAGGGTCCATCTGCTGCACACTGATCTCAGATGAGTCATGTGAACCCAAAAACTTTTTGCACAATCAATATATAATTTATTTCTTTATTTATTTTCTGCTACTATACTGAAACCTTGAGTTTTAACCTGTAGCAATGCCGAACTGATATATACATGATTACAATTTTAAGATTTATTTTATTTATATTATGATTTTTTCTATATTTAAGTACAATATTTAATAATAAATTATATTTTATTTATGAAGCACTTTACGTAAGGTGAACATCTACAGGATTTCCAAACTACACCAACTCCACTAGATCACAGGAGGAAATACAGCCATGTGAAAAAATTAGGACGCTCATTAAATATTCAGTTCTTTATTAAGAAATTTTCACATATTGAGGTCTAATCTTGTTTTTATTCATCTGTGGAAAAGAAAGTGATTTAATTGCAGGTAAACAACAAAAAATGACCTTGATTTATGAATTAAATAAAAGATTTCCACAAAAATGTGTATTCTAACTGAGGAAAAAGTTAGGACACCCTACCCCCTAATAGCTTGTGTTCCCCTCTTTGCCTGAAATAACCGCAGTGAGACACTTCTTGTAGCATCTACCAGTCTCTGACATCGGTCTGAGGAAAGTTTGTTTCACTCCTCAATGCAGAATTGAAGCTGTGAGATGTCTGAGTGGTTTCTTGCATAAACAGCCCATCCCACATCCCACAGCATCTCATTGGGATTATGATCTGTTCTTTGACTCGGTCACTCCAGGAATCTCCATTTCTTTGTTTTCAGCCAGTCCTTGGTGGATTTACTGGTATGTATTGGGTCATTGTCGTGTTGCAGGGTCCAGTTCCACTTCAGCTTTAATGTTCTTACAGACTGTCTCACATGTTCTTCAAGCACCTTCTGATACACAGTAGAACTCATGGTGGATTCTATGATGGTGACCTGGCCAGGTCTGGCTGCAGCAAAGCATCCTAGTGGTGGTGGTCTAGTGGTAGGATATTCAGCTATGGCCCAAGAGGTCCCAGGTTCGAAAACCAACCTCAAGCACTACCACCATTGGGTTCCTTAGCAAGACCATTAACCCTGAGTTGCTCCAGGGGGACTGTCCCTGTAATTAGGACATGGAAGTCACTCTGGATAAGAGCGTCTGCTTAATGCTCTAAATGTAAATCCTCAAACCATGACACCTCCATGCTTCACAGGCTTGAGGTTCTTTTCCTGGAATGCTGTATTTGGATTAAAGAGCAGACATGTCCTCTGTTCTGGTGTCCAAATAATTACATTTTAGACTCATCTACGTTCTCTCTGACAAACATCAGTCTGGCCTTGATGTTTCTCTTAGAGAGCACAGGTTTCCTCCTTGCACTCCTCCCATGCAAGTTAAAGTTGTGCAGTCTCTTTCTGACTGTAGAGGCACTTTCACATCAACAGCAGCAAGAGCCTGCTGTAGGTCCTGTGATAACATTTTAGGGTTTTTGGAGATTCTTTTAGTATCTTGCGGCCTGCTCTTGGGGTGAACTTGCTTGAACGGCCAGATCTGGGCATTTTGGCAGTTGTTTTGAAAGTCTTCCACTATTTTCCAGACAGTGGAAAGGCTGGTTGCAAATTCTTTTGAGATCTTTTTAAATCTCTTACCAGGCTTATAAGCTGCTACAATCTTGTTTCTGAAGGACTAAGATAGCTCTTTTGATCTCACCATGGTGTTCACCCATCATCAGTCAGGAGCAAACCAAACTAAATGTCTGAGGTTTAAATCGGGCAAACCTCCTTAAAAATGTTGAGTCCTGATGCACCTGATGTGCTACACCCATGTGTGATTTGAGCCATTTTAATTGGTAATAAGGGTGAGGTTGTGCTGACTTACTAATTTACTATTTACTAATTTTTGTAGATTTACTTTTACAAAAAAATTTGAAAAGTCTTTTCTTCATTTTTAATTGTTTAGTTATATTACTTGAATCTCCCAGTATTGTTAAAATTGAGATTAAATATCCACATGTCCAAGAATGTTACAAAAACTCACAGGTTTCACAGGGTGTCCTAACTTTTTGACATGTATAACATGACAACACTATATATATATATATATATATATATATATATATATATATATATATATATATATATATATATATTAGGCATAGAACAATATGGCCTAAAATCAGTANTGTAGTTGCTCATTAAGCTACATTTTTTTTGGAAAGTCTTTGTAGATATCAGCTTCTGACAGGGCTTATAAGCATGTTACTTAGCTGGTAAAGAGATGTGGACTATGAAGCGGTGAATTCACTTTGGATAAGATCTTCTTGTAGTTAAATGCTGTAAATGTAAATAAATCAAATCAATTCAGTAAAATCTCTGAGCTCTTAGGTTAATTTTTTGGCATTAGAATTATAATAATTTATTTAAGCTTGTAAAATCAAAGCATATTTTCTATGGAATTTTTGTCTTCTGATACATCCACTTTGACTAGATTTATATTAGTCCAGTACACTTAGAAAGGTAAAGCTTGTCCTGAAACCCTCTGTTCCTCCAAATATGTACTTCGGTCAAATCGGAAAAAGAATTATGAAGGCACTCCAAGGTGATGGATAGTGAGTGTAGGTACACACAAACAGTACTGTGCAAAGGTTTTAGGCAGGTGTGAAAAAATGCTGTAAACAAAGAATGCTTTCAGAAATATAAATAATGATTGTTTATTTTTAGCAATTTACAAAATAGAAAGTGAGCAAACAAAAGAAAAATCTAAATCAAATAATATTTGGTGTGACCACCCTTTGCCTTCAAACCAGCATCAATTCCTCTAGGTACACTTGCACAGTCAGGGATTCTGTAGGATTATAGTCGGTGTCTGATCAACCAGTTTTACCAAACAGGTGCTGATGATCATCAATGTCACACGGAGGTTGAAACACAGTCATGTTTGGAACAACCTACCAGCCGAGTTCCTTCAAAAACTCTGTGCAAGTGTACCTAGAAGAATTGATGCTGGTTTGAAGGCAAAGGGTGGTCACACCAAATATTGATTTGATTTAGATTTCTCTTTTGTTCATTCACTGCATTTTATTGATGAAAATAAATGATTAATACTTCCATTTTTGAAAGCATTCTTTGTTTACAGCATTTTTTCACACCTGCCTAAAACATTTGCACAGTACTTTGTGTGTGTGTGTGTGTGTATATGTGTGTGTGTGTTTCTGGATAGATGTTTAATAGGATTGGATTAGATTTATTATTGTTTAATTTTATCAATCCAAATTGTTTTACTTATATTGTCCAAATACTGGTACCTCTGCTGGTTTGCAGTAGAACACTCATGCAGCCCATAACATGAATGCCAGTGAGACAATCACAAGGGACTGTCCCAACATTATTGGCACAATAATTTAAGATGGCCATTGCAAGTATGCATGAGGGAAAACACAAGTAATTCTACAAAAATAACAGCATTGTTTTGTGTTCTGTGTGAGAGAGGTTAGCAAAAGCACACCTTTGTCTGCAGTTTACTCAGAGCTATGGGCAAAATCATGGACATTACCGGTCCCTTGCCTGGGGTAAGTGCTAGTGCAATGTACTGGGTAAGGAAAGCATTAGGTCCAAACCAGTAATAGAGCATAATTCAGCTTCCCCTAGGGCGAAAAATTACCTCCTGCCTAGTCTTCCTGCAAACGTTCCTATAGTTTTCTCAACACACTCACTCTTCATTTGTAGAAGGCCTTCTTTTCAGCACTTTAATTGTAATGGGCCTATTGTACGCTGTTCTGGGTGAGATGGAGGTCTCCTTATCCCTATAAACATCAAAACAACACATTGCATCCCATCAGAGAAGCCTGAGATGAGGGAGATGAGTGGATCCTCATCACCTTCTGCACCTCCCAACTGCTGAGATATCGCTGACTTAATAATGCAAAACTTCTACTTAAGCCCCCTGCAATTATCATTAAGGTTTTTCCCTCTTAATTTTTGATGAGGAACTAGTAGAGAAACAAATCTCTAAGAGCCACAAGAACATTAACCAAAGGCAATCATGCGGGTTTGACTAATTATTATTACCGTGGCAGTTTTATTGGTGTATTATTTTGTTAAGGCCCCATCCAGCCCTCTGCAGCCCCTGTGAAACACACTTTGATTCATTTGGTCCATCTGTACACAACAAACATATACTAACGGCAAGATAAATGTAATGTTAAGGAACTGTACGATTCCACCTTCTCCTGACTCATTTTCCTTAATGTTATCATAATGCAGGATCCAGGGAACGAGATGGTGCTGAGATAAGAGGTAATCCGAGATATAATTTTAGACAGGTTTACTTACCAGAGCCATGATACAACATGAGCAATAAAAAAAATAAAATAAAAAAATAATATATATATATATATATATATATATATATATACACAAACCAGGCCAGAATTTCATGCATCAGGCTTGTCATCGCATGTCATTCACATTCCAGTCATTTCCAGCCGATAAAGTAGGGAGGGAAGAACATGAAGAGATATTAACCCATCGCTTGTGATGTCAACTGCTGAAGGAAGGACAGCTTTCTATAATCAATGTCATGTCTCCATGCTTCAAAGAACTGCCAGCCCTTTCCAACAAGCATTCTAAAACATCAAAACTTTCTAATTAAAGCCGTGTCACAGCAATTCTGATGTGAATCCGGTGATTTGGCCGTGGGTGCTCCTGACGAGTGCTGATACAGGCCAAACAGTCCTTGTGTAATTAGAATTAGGGAACGCTCATTTTAACGACTTAGAAGAGCGAGAGTAGGAGGGGGGACAAAGCTTTTGTAAGAAAAATGTTACACAGATCACCCTCAATGACACTCCAAACAGCAAGAGTCCAAAGGGGCATACAAAATAATGCACATGACAAGAGGCGAATGACTACCATATGTAAAACAGTCCATATCAGGACTGCAACAACTAATCAGATTTAATGTTGAAAATAAAACAATGCTGTCAATAAATGTGGTTATTGATCAGCTGTCTTCTTATTGATCATCTGGTTGATGTTGGCATTGTCTGATTGACAGAGGGAAAATAAAGGGACTACAGAACAGGGGTATGCATGTCCCAGAAAGATCAAAATATAGCAACTCCATTTTAGAATTATCTTTCACAATTCTCTCCTGAAAGATTTATACAGCTAATTTCACCCAGCCATAGCATGAATCTTACATGCCAAGCTTAGTTTTCAGTGACGGTAAACACCATCTTCAAGAGAGCTGGAGGCCAAAAAGATACCCAAAGTACCTTTTCAAATAAAACTGTGAGTCCAGGAAAACAAAAAAATGTATTGGCTATAAAAGCGTAAGTGACTCTTGTATAGTTAAGCTATGCAGTTTTGTCAAAAATGCAGAGCATTGCTTCAGTCAGTACTGTTTTTTCTGCTTACAGAATGTGTTCTAAACGAAACATAGCATGACTGGAGCTGGCGAGCTACTAAAAGAAAACTTTTGTGGCAGAAAAGAGTAAAAGCTCATCATTGTGACTAACTGATTCATCCACAGGAAAATCGTTAGGCCATAAGTAAAAAAAAAAAAAAAAACAGCTTGTCATTGTTTCAGTTTCGAGAACTGAATAAACATTTACATTGACAGCATTTAGCAGAAGCTCTTATCCAGAGCGACTTACATCAGTGCTACATACAAACACTACAGACTGAACTGATGATCTGCATTTTTTCCAAACTGCAAAGCTAAACTATACCAGAGCTGCTGATGCTCTAACAACCCTTAAAACTTTGTTCTCTTGGACACAAACTTTTATTTGAAAAGGTAATTCTTTTAGCCTCCAACTCTCATGAAGATGGTGTTTAAGGTCACTGAAAACTAAGCTTTGGAAAAAGGTCACCAGGGTTTCCCTTAATTAGCCTCAACATCACTTTTAAAATTACTTTCACTGCCATTTAATGTGTGTGAGCTCACAAATACCATCAAAGAGTCATGCATCATTATTCTTATTTTTTTTTATTTATGGAGGCATCATGTACATAAAATGTTTTGTTGTTAATAAGCAACTATCAACTTTCATTTCAGGATGATTAGAAGCCACAGAACCTGATTTTTCAATTTTGGAAATCATTGTTAGACACATCGCTAGCTTTTATTGTTACTTGCCATTTTTCCCAATCATATCCCATGCAGTTGCAAAGGCAATTGGCACTAAACAGTCTTTTCTAATTCTACTGCATATTTCCTCACCAGTTCATGTTTTTCATCTGGCATCATAAACACATGCAATATTAAAACAGGCATGGCAGGGCCATTTGGCTGGAGGTTGTGATTAGCTCAAATCTTAGCTCTAGCGTGTTTTCCTCATGGCAGAGTAGGTGCATTCCTAAGCACCATGATTTAGACCTTAAACAAACAGAGCGCCCAAACAGCCAGGAGGGGATATTGTGCATGCCACATTCCACAACAGTAATTGAGTTGGGATTGATCGCTTTCCTAGCAATTAGATTTCCATTGACGAATCCGTAAAAGCTGCACACATAAAGAAGCAGAGGTGTGGTGGTCAGGTGCAATCCTTGCTCCCTCACCCTTCACTTCCAACCTTACACTCGTCTATCATCCGCAAAGAATGACTCACAGCCACCTTTCTGCCGGGGCTGCTCATGTATGTTTCAGGTACACATTTTCAGGAAGTGCTGCGCAACTTTTGAAGTTGGAATTAAAATTCCACACCATGGCTTGGATTTGGCTTGGGCCCTAAAGAATTGCTAATTTTTTGTGCTGCCACAACAAAGGCTTTGAAACAAGGAGAAGAATAAGAAAGAAGAAGAAAAAAAAATAGAAGAAGAAAAAAGAAAAAAAAAAGAAGAGGGTGATGAAGAAGAAGAAATGAAAAGAAAGGAAGAAGTCAAAGCAGAAGGAAAAAAAACTAGAGAAAGAAAAAGAAGGTGAAGAAGAGTAAAAAGACGAGATGAAGATGAAGAAGAAGAATTAGAAGAAGAAGCAGAACGAATGCATGAATGAATGAATAAAGGAATTAATAGAGCAGTTAGTTGGATGAGGTGGGATTCTGTACCGCAGTTTTGTGCTGTGGTGTCTTGTACCAAGATGTTACCGGCAGTCCTGTGGGGGGTCAACTCCATTGATCAGTTTCTCCTGTACGTCCCGCAGACAACAGAATGGAGTTCTTGGGAATTTGGTCCCCACCTTGACGTGCTGCTCAGATCATACCTGAACAATTGTGTGGCCTAGTGGTTAGGGAGTTACCCCGAATTGGAAGATTGATGGTTCGATTCCCATCACCAGTAGATTGCCCTGAGGTACCCTTGAGCAAGGTACCATCCCCGTCACTGCTCCCCGGGCAGCTTTCAATAGCTGCCCCCTGCTGCACGTGTGTGTATGGGTGAAACGCAGAGGTTTAATTTCATTGTGTTGTGCTGTGCTGCATTTCACAATGATAAGGATTGTCACTTTCACTTTCAATTTCTACAGAGTGGCAGGACACATTATCCTGCTCTAAGAGTTAAGTTTTTCATTTATATTTAAGACTAAAGTGATTTATTTTCTTCATATAATAGTCAAGGCCATAAGATGTCTGAGGCAGACAACGGAGCAATGGAAGAACTTGGCCTAGTCACTGTGGATAGAAAGCAAGCCAATGGAGGCTGTGCAATGCTAGGACGTATTGGGTATGTGGCATGTGGAAGTGGCTTTGGTATGTACCATCTACCTAAACTTGTTGCAGACCAAGTGCATTACATCTGTAATCTGAATTTCAACTTAATTCCAGGTATAAATATGAACATTTTCTTAACAAACCTAATCAGTCTATAATATCTTAATGGCAACTGGCAAAGAAAAGTTGAAAAGTCAGGTTTCCCAGAAAATTTGACAAGCTTTTACTTTTTTATACCAACAAGCAGACTTCTCCATGTTTACAGCATCTTGCTTTCAGAAACAAAGGAACAGTCTGTTCTCTACACATATAATGCCATTTCACGCATTTATTCATTCAGGACATGTGGTCTTTTAAACACATCCTTCTCCGTTTACACTCTGTTATTATGAAAGTGAAATATTTCTGCTTTGTTTTAATAACATCTAATAATTTCAAAGGCAATCTTGACATGTTCTGACATTGTCTTGTTATTGCAGAACCCAAGCCATATGATGACAGCCATCTATCAAAGCTTCCTGAATATACTACCAAGAGATAAATGGTTTCGTTGGAAAGATACAGTCAATCTTGAAAGAGATTTGTAGGTAATCAGGAAAAAAATGGGTAAAAGATTACATGAATAATTTGTAGAACACCAACTCTGACAATCACACAGTTGCACAGCATGCTCTTGGGGGAGGAAACGTTGTATGGGGAGACATAGCTGAATTTGACTAATGACTTCCTCAGTGTGAACAATAGAGACAAATGTTACTTTAAATCCAAAATACTTAAATCCAGCTTTCGATGACTCCAGGCAAATATCATTACTCATGTGGGGCCTACCTCGCTCAGTGAGCGCATGCACAAGCAGATGATGGCTTCCCCCAACTCAATCCATCACACAGGCCTGTGTACGGGCTGAGAGCCTCCATGTAGGGTCCCCGCTAAGTGGAAGAGTTGCAACAGCTGTAGCTGATACTGGGTGGTGCGCTCAGAGATGCCCAGCACCTCATTTAAAATGGCATCCGGGGCACTTTAAAGAACAGTGCACCACAACCCACCTCATTTGATGTATTGTTCTTCATCTATGCAATTTTGGGTATAGCCGGTCTAACTTATCAAAGTGTCATCTGCAATACAGTGGCCCATAAGCCCAGTGCATCATTTGAGCTGCTCATGTCATAATCCCATTCCTCCCCTAAATAACCCAGTAAGAAGGAAATGAGAAAGTAATGCATTATGTCTTAAATCCATTAATGCACAGTGCTTGTGCCAGTTTTTTTTTTTTTTTTTTGCAGCATACAATATGAAAAATATACCAATATTCAATAAATAATTTATCAGTAGCTAATATGAGTCTCAATTAATAATTTTACACTTACTTCATACAAGCACAATATTTTCCAAACAACAAAACTGCTAAATATTACATAACAACATTACTGCTATAAAATACTATAAGCATTAAAACCAGTTTGCTTCATAGCAGCCTGGCACCTGGTGTGTATTTATCCCCATACTAGAATATAGCTCAGCCAATCAGAAATCAGAATCATTTCATAAAAGCAAGCTAAAATTGTTATTTTATTAAATAATAATAAAAGTGTAAAGCTAAGAAATACAAATTAAAGACTGCTTTGTTGTTTTACTGTGGCCAGACAGTCCCAGCACCTGTGGCAATTGCTCAACAGCAACTCTCAGCAATAGGTCAGCATTACAACTCAAAACCACGACTGAACATAAAGTTAGACATACACACACACACACACACACACACACACACACACACAGCTGCAAAACAACATTTCTTTTTGTACAATACATAGACAACAAACAATCCATCTCCAAAAAGCACTGTGTCAAAAAAAAAGAAAACAATTCCTTAAGGTTCAGAAAAAAAAATGTCAAAAAGAAATAACAGCCAGCTGTTTATAAATAGTATTCAATTAATATGATTTTAAATAATAGAATGAAGGAATGTAATTGCAGACGATTTTATGATGACAGCTTTGGCTTTCTTGGGCTCTTTCTCCTCTTTTCAATTACAGCCCAGAACGGAGGAGGCAGAGCGAAAGGGGGAGAGAGGGAAACGGAGAGTGAGAGGGGAAGAAAAAAGAGAGATAGAAAAAGAGCAAGAGAGTGAGGGAGAGAGACAGAGGTAGATGAAGGGAAAACGAAGGAGAGATAGAGGAGGATGAGAGAGAAAGAGCAAGCGAGCGAACGAGCGAGAGAGAGAGAGAGCGCGAGAGAGAGAGAGAGCGAGAGAGAGAGAGAGAGAGAGAGAGAGAGGCTGGCGGAGGCTGAATTAAAGAGGCTTTTTGTCGCGTTTAATATCAATTCATTCCCTGGACTGCTGACATAGGCAGTCCGGAGAGTCCAGGATTTATGGCTCCCTCTAATGGGCATGCTCAGAATCAAAGGCCTGTCGTCAGCACAACCCACCAAGCTCACTCACTCACTCACTCACTCACCCCAGCCCTCTCCCCTTCTCTGCTCCCTACTCTGCGCCCATCTGCCTTTTAAAGACATACACACTCCTGCAGCTCCAATACTCAGATACACACCGCACCACTACCACTGGCTCAGACAGCAAGTGCTAAAGCCAAACTCTTAACTCTTATCGGGTCCTGATGCTGGCAAGAGCAAACGGAGGAATGGGCTGTCATTAGGAGATTTGTTTGGAGTCCAAGCTGAGATAAGACTGCTTTTCAGGGGCTGAGTACAGAAAGGCAGAAAGAAAGAAAGAAAGAAAGAAAGAAAGAAAGAAAGAAAGAAAGAAAGGCGAGAAAGAAAGAGAGAGAGAGAGAGAGAGAGAGAGAGAGAGAGAGAGAAAGAAAGAAAATGTGCAGGCCTAAGAGTAGCCCAGGAACATGACCTCTCACATTCTTACACACAGGCCTTCAATATACAGCTATTCAGACAGTAAGTGCTGCATACACACTCTCAATCGCACACATCTCACACTCACCTGCCCAGCTCGGGGTCTCCATGTACAGTGGGCGATGGTTCAGCTGTGGTCACTCACTGCTGCTAGACAAACCTCAGAATGCTGCATAAACACACACAGAAACAGCATGTTAACACACACACACACACCCAAACAATACATTACACACCAGCACACCATGTGTGGTCAAGTCCTGGGTAGGATTTCAGCATTATTACTTATTGACTGCAGGTGAAGTGACCTTGCATTAAGCATTCAAGTTGTTCCAATGGAAAGATATTACACTATTCAGATATCAATCCAGCTGTCTCTCAGTACCAACACAAACTACCGTTCTACTATACATCATCCAGGCAGCTCTACACATGCAGTAATAACCCGACTAAGGTGAGAAAAGAGTGAAAATAATGCCCCATCAGGAGGCTATACTTTACCAATTCACATTTGAATATTGAAAGTAAACACTGAATCTGCAACCATGTGACACTCATTAAGCACAGACACGGTAGATATTGAGCCTTGCCTGCTCTTTCCTCCTGTGCAATCATGTCCCATTATCCCTTTCTAAAAGAACACAGCTGAGGCCCAGACACAGAGCCGTAGACTAAATCATTCCATTTACAAGGCATACTGAAAGATTGACATCCTGGCTGAGACTGGTAACAACAGACAGGTTAAAAAAAAAAAAAAAAAACAATGTAAATATGTGGGGATGTATTTCAAGCTTTCAGAGGACCTAATGTCCTCAGGATGTAGGAAGTTGTATTCTGGTATAAAAGTTGTCTCATGATGCCACAGCAAAGCATGCTATATTTCCATCATAGCAAAATTGCCATGATATGCTTAAATACTTAAAATAACAAATGACCAAACGCAGCATTAGACATGAACTCAAACAACTGTGTCAATAAAAGGCAAAACAGATTAATTCATCAACTCTGAAGGGCTCATAAATAGTTGAAAAGATAAAAATCTAAAACAATTTTTTCAAATCTTCTGTTTGGGTCTTCATTTAATGGCTTGTTTATAGTTCACAACTGTATCCATCAACCGTGCTGCTAGTCTTTATTATAAGCTAAAACACACAGCATTAGTCTGGTTATCTGGGTTTGGAGTGAAAGGTGAGGCTCGATCCGTTTATTTATTCTCTTTGTTGTTTCAGGTACTCTGGAAAGTCTTTTCTTTAATAAACTTTCCAAATAAGGGACTTAAGAGCATATGGGGCATCATTCTTCAACGTATTAACATTTCAGTCTCACGCTGTTATTTAAAATATTAATTTATTTATCTGATACCATTATAAGATTATATAATGATTATAAGAAGGTGTGAGCTGGAACCCTGTTTTATTTAAAGAACCGACCACTTGTCAAACCTTGATCTTCACAACAAAACTTTGTGGAAGTGTATCATGTTACAAACAATGGGCCTTTGTGTGATTTTAGACCTAGGCTCTTCATCATGCCACTTGCACACTATTTGCCATTGCTCGCACATCTCCACTTTACGTCATTTTCCATAATTCTTCAGATCTTTCTGTACACAATCACTGTTCATCCTCATACTCTTTCTGTTCTTTACACCACTCATCACTAATCCAACAAAGAATACACAATTACATCATCAAAGTTTAAGAGAAAAATGTCAGTACATCTTTCACTGGACTGAATCTCAAGAGAAAGTGTAGGGAGGCAACAACTTTCATCACACATGTTGTTCTATCACGAATTGGTAAAATAGAAAATAAAGTAAATATTTTAAAAGTCAAAGTCTTAACCTACTAGAAGAATTCTGGAAAGACCTGAAGGAAGCAGTTCTTTTGAGAAAACTCACTAACATACCAGAGTTGAAGCTGTTCTGAATGGATAAACGGACTAAAACTCCTCCAAGCCTCCAAGTGCAGTGCTGATCATCAGTTAGCGGAAATGTTGAGTTGCAGTTATTTCTGCTCATCTAAATGTAGTCAGACAATTTATATTCTTTAATTTAGATGGGAAAATCTAACATTCTAAAAAGTTCAAAAACTTTTCCACCATAGAGTAATATGTAGAAGCACGCGACAAACAAGAAATAATGTTTGCATCATAGAAATCAAGAAAGAATGAACAACAGGACAGAACACAATGCCAGAATAACAGAACGATAGAATGACAGAACGAGGCACAACAGAAAGAACGAAAGAAAGAATGCGCAAAAGAAAAAGGAGCCTTTGTCAGGCACTTTCTTCTAATAATACATTGTGTGTGAATGAGTGAGAATGAGAGAGAGGAAAGAAGAGGGAGAAGAAAGAAGAGAGAGGAGCGAGGGAGAAAGGGAGAGAGATTAATCAGGTAGAGGAGCTATAGGGAAGGAGAAATGGCCATGCTGCAGTTTTCCCTGGGCACAGTGGCTCTACAGCACCAAACACGGGGCCCCTGAGAGCGCATGCAGCACTCGGCAAAAACGTCTCTTTCTGTACATTACCATAATTACACTGCCTTAATGGCCTCTATTGCAGGCCATTCTGATTAAATATGCATAGTGCTTGGGCTATATCCACCCAGCTTGATAAAAGTGTTGTTCTTCTGCGTCATTAAATAGTTAACATTAATCTGATATATAGACCCAGAATGTTTATTAAAAAACAGCACTCGTCAAAAGCTGAGCATCTCTCTCTCTCTCTCTCTCTCTCTCTCTCTCTCTCTCTCTCTCTCTCTCTCTATCCATTGGAAGGTGTCTTACTCCATTCTGAATGTTCCCCTCTGTGGTCAAGAGTAGAACTGAAGTCAAAGAAATAGGAAGTCTTTTGGGAAATCCAGTGCAGTTCTGGCTGTAGGAGAATTAATTTATGGTGAATTTCTACTTGCTAGCCAGAAAATGGGCACTCAGAAGAGGGAAAAAATAAGCTGCATGCTGCATATCAACAACTCCCTGGATGCAGCCGCAACACTCAAGAAAGAGTGCAGGTGTAGCACAGTACATTAGGCAGGATGCTGAGTACACTTTCCTTCAAACAGGAGAAAACATGACATGTAAAAGACTGCCTTTCCCTTCCTAACTTGTGATCAATAACTGAATTCAGAAGTGAAATGTACTTGAACATGTTGCATGTGTTCATTGTACTCATCAGCTGTGGTCAGTTGTCTACAATAAATATGGTTACTTCATTGAAAAACGAAAAATACAATGAACACGTTCTGAACACATATCATTCTTTCAGCATTTTCTTATAGTAATTCAGACAGGGGCAGCGGTGGCCTAGTGGTTAGGGAGTTGGTCCTGCATCGGAAGATTGGGGGTTTGATTCCCTCACAAGTAGGTTGCCCTGAGGTACTCCTGAGCAAGGTACCATCCCCATCACTGCTCCCCAGGCGCTTTCAATAGCTGCCCACTACTGCACGGTGTTTGTGTGCATGGGTTAAAAGCAGAGGTCCAATTTTGTTGTGGTTCATGGTCTGCAGTGCTGTGACCTCGCAATAACAAGGGTTTTCACTTTCACTTTTTTTCACATCAGTGTAAATTCTGCATAATAACATGGTTTTCAACCAGAACTTCACAGTAGCATCCATGTCTGGGTAATTATTGCCACGTGGGTGGTATGAAAAACATCGCTGCAGCTGTACACGATACAAGTGTACACATTATGCAGTCTATTGTCTGTTGGTATGTGTACCGAGCTGCGCCTCAGACATCGAACCCTTGAGAACGTATTGATCTAGTCCCTACGGTGCTCTCCCTCTCTCACTCATACACAAACACACATATACACACTGGCACACACCCTGTCTGTATTGATTTCATCCCCACAGAGCATTGCTCTTGGTCCCTCCTTTCCCTCCAGCTCCTCTCTGCAAGTAATGAATTGCCATGCAAGAGCTCTAGTGTTTCGGGAACAAAGCCAAAACAATTTGTTATTTCATCACAAGTAATTAAAATCTGTTTCGTTTCCTGTTGTGGTGGAGCTGATTAATTATTTGGATGGTAAAAAGGGATAAATAACATGGAACTGAAGAGCTCTGTGGCAAAAACAATAAAACGGCAATCACTTGCGCTGCACTGATATTGCAAAAAATAAAAAATAAAATCACACTAAAGTCTATTTGCCAAGTGATTTAGTTTCATACACAGCAATAAATTAATTGGGCACAGTTGTGCGGTAAAAAGCTATGTCATAATGTAATGTAACGTCTCAACTATAAAGTGCCCTGAGGCTTGCAGATGGAGGCTGGAGCTTTAGTAGAAATCCACCTCATGCCGGCAACTGCAGCATCATCATCTTTCACGGGGCATGAGATACCTGAAGCATTAACATATCAGAGACATATGCTTGTTGCTCGTTTGTATGTTCATAAACACTTGACAAGCTGCAGCATGAGCATGCTATTCATGACCCCAGTAAACCGCAACAAAAATGCTTCATGTGAGGACAGTGAAGTTCTGGGGCTGCCCAAAGATATGCTTTGAGTTCCTTGGCGAGACGGTTGCAGGAACCCGGGGAAACATTGATTTGTTAGCACTTATTTAACAGATCAAAGGCACAAACAGTAACACCTATTTGTGTGTTTGTGTGTGTTGCTGATGTAAAAGAAGGTGGATAACAGATTTTGCAGGAAGCACATCTTTTGAGAGGTGGACTTAAGAAAGGAAAAAAGGAAGAAGAAGAAGAAGAAGAAGAAGACGAAGAAGAAAAAAGCACCCAGAGCAGTGCCCAAACACAAAAGAACAATTTGAATTTGTAATGTTCTCTCTGAATCCTCTTGGATTCTCCCCGGCTTTGTAAAGCAGATTAGACGAGCAGGCTACATGGGCTCAGTAAATAGAGCTGTTACTCCATTCATCCTCAATTCACAAAGTAAATACCCTCCTCACACACACATATGCACGCATGCATAGACTGGATCAGCCTGGCACTCGGACTGACCTGGAAACAACAGCAAATGATAGACAGCCTGCAGCGCCCGCACAGCTCCAACAGGGAGCCCAGAGTAGAGCCCTAAAGTTCGACGCTATGTACAGTCCAGCGTAATTTGATTTGCATAATCAGGCTGCAGGAGCCCGCATGAAAGCTGATCCCTCTGTTTTGTGAATGGATGTATTAGAGGGTCTAACACTTTCAGCTGGGTTTCAAGTGGTATGCAGTTTTCTAATAAGCAGTACTTGACATGAGTATCACTAGCTGGAGCTCCTTGGAGGCCACAACCCAGACTGAAACCAGCCTTGATGTTCAGACTCAGACAGTTCAGCCCTTCAACAAACTCTCCCAGAGCAAACTCTGCAGTCTACAGGTTTAATGCTGAGGCTACTCTAAAAAATCTGCATTTCATAATTTGGTCACAGGGCTTCTTGCACTTCCCTCTGATAGTCAAGCAACTGATTGATTCCAGTAGATAACTTTTTCCCCCCCACATTCAACCACGTGCATGAATTTAATGACAAAGTTGCTGCCTCTGTGCCAAATTAATTTTGTCTGCAGGACGTTTTAGTGTTTATAGCTCAAGCATGCAGATTTGTGCTGAAAACACTGGAACTCTGTATGGACATGAGGTATGTAGTCATTTTATGAGCTCTAGCGAGCCCCACATCAGGTCACTTTCACAGCTCACCTTAATCAACTACATTGGAAGGAATTCTGCATATAACATGCTGCTCATTTTGCTCATGTTCAGCTTGGGCAGTAGCACAACTCCATAGGTCACCCCTCTCCTGTGACCATCAGTGAGGCTGAAATATTACTCAGTGTCAGCCCTGATCTCCTTTGTCTCATATTGCACTAGGTAAGCAGTAAATAGTGGCCCGGTCTGTGGCGGCCTAGCTGAGATATATGAGTGCGGGGAGCGGATGGCACTCCCCAGCAGCCCTGCTCAACCACATGTAGCAAATGTTAATGAGCGCTCCCAAATGCCAGGCCGCTCTGGAGACTCTGCCATTAACCGCTTGCTCCGATAAATAATACAGTGGATTGCAATGACTGCAATGGACAGATGCGGCACATGAGGGGGTCTGGGGGCATGAGGGGGGCCTGGAAGCATGGGAGATGGGGAGGGGGGGTGTGAAGGAACTGAAAGTGATACAGAATAGGGAATTTTTAAAAGACTGATCATCAGCACTGTAAATATATAACTTTGCTTTTTTTATTCACCCCTGTTGTAAACTGCTTCACAGTCTTCATTTACAAAGATGGATCGTGTGATGACTCTGATATACATTTCTATAAAAAGAGCTGCTTTATCTACATTTGTGTTATAAATTTTGCAAATTATTTTCATACTTTTTTTTTTTTTTACATAATTTACATACCATCATCTTATCATCCAATAACTGCATCACATTTGTCAGCCAGGTCTACACCAGATCTACTTATCTAAAGCAAAAACACAGCATGCAGAGATGAAGTGAATTAGCCTGGTGCTGACATTGCATGGAAATGATTCAATGCAGAACTATCTGATGTCTCCATTTCTAATAGACAAGCCAATAAAAATCTCATCATATACATAATTCAGTCGTTTCACAATGACTTTGTTCAGACCAGAGATATTTAATGCAAAGCACAAAAAAAGCTGGACTTACTTAATGTGGGGAGGTGGGGGGGGGGGCTAAAACATGAATTACGGCCCACTATAAAGAGCAGGCAAAAAACTGTAGGACCAAAACAAAATCAACAGCAAACAAACAAATAATTATAAACAACGGCATGGTTTATTTCCAATTTGAGTTGATTTAGGAAAACATAAATAAACACTAAAAAGTAACAAGGGTGTAAAGCAAGCCATAAAAATCCATCACTCTGGCTGGGCTGAGGATGGAGGGGGAATGGATGGGGGGTTGGAAGCGGGGATGGGCACATGGTGTTGGTCGCGAAATGTCGTTAGTTTGTCATCAGTGACTTTTTTCTGTCAGGATCAGGACAACAACGTGAGCTAACTTTATGGTGCGAGATGAAAACTGGATTTTATGGTAATTATTCAGAAGCAGCGCGGATTTAGTGAGTTGTTAAATTGGAAATCAAGCCATCGTTGGAGGCAGTAAGACTGTCATCTTGTTTTCATTGGTGTCCCACAGTATATCACTGCATTATGGAAGCACTGTAATTATGTTTCTAGTGCAAACATGCAGATTTGTGCTGCAAACAGTGGTGCTGGTTCTACACTAGAGGTACTTGGCCTGATAAGATTACTTTTTCCTTTAACGCCAAGCTCAATGATTTCAGCACCAGAAGCTTCTAATCCATAATAGATTGGGTTGTAATTAGCTGATCTCAGACTGTGGCATACACAGTCCTCTTTCTCTAAACAACTTTATTTTTCTGTTTCTGTTTTTCTGTTTTACCTCAGCAACTTTCACTTACTAACTTAGATTTCCTCAGTCTGCACTCAGTTAAGGCAGTACGGTCCTACAATAATAGTCTTTTTCTCCCAAAAAAAAAAATTAATGCCATGACAGAGCATGGCAGAGCACTATATTTTATATATATATATATATATATATATATATATATATATATATATAATATATATATATTTTTTTTTTTTTTTTTTTTAATTATTATTATGATTATTTCTTTTTTGTTTGTGAGTATACCAAATACATGAAGTGAAAGTGAATACTTCAATACTTGTCATTATGAAACGCAGCACAGCGAACAGCAAACCACAAAAACCACATAAGTCTTGTCCTTCAGAGTCATACAAATAACTAGTTTGGACGATGCAAATAAGGACCCTGATAAAAAAGAAGAAATTGCATGAACTGTGCAACTGATTCCCTTTGTTCTCTTTGATACCCTTTTTGTCCCTTTAATTATTTGCAGCCGATCTGCTTGAAAAAGCCAAAGGAAATTCTGATAAAGGCCATGTAAAAAACAAGCGACACAGCAAGAACCACATTACAGAGTAACTAAATACTGCAAGCAAAGACAATAAATGTATCTTTAAACAAACTACCAAGAAAGTGTAACAGACTCTATAATAAGATATGTTTAGCAAAACATGAAATCCAGGCTTCTGAGACTGTAATATACACACTCTTGCTATTCTGCACAACAAAGGTGAAAAAAAAAAGGTAGAGGTGATGTGTAATAAGTTAATGATACCTGCATGATTGTGTGTATATAGTTTGGGACTCACAATGTGTGTAACAGGTGAGTGTGCATGTGAATATGTGACAGGTGTGTTTGTGTGAGATCATCAGAGAGGTGAGAGAGGCATGCAGAGTGCTCATCTATTCTCAGGGTGAACTCGATTTCACGGGTTAGTGCGAGACAAGCCGTGCTGTCGGGGAGCTGGAGATCCGCCGGCGGTTTTTATTAAGCCCATTTCTGTTCTCAGTCTATTTAGAATCAGTGTTTGCTGTTCTGGCTGACAGCTCTGAGCTTCCTTCCTTCTGATTAAACAGCAAGGCCCGCTTCTCCATTCAGGTTGCCTGCTGCTGTTGCCACCATATGACTGCACCAACAGCACATAATGATGGCTAAAAATGTGGAAAACCTGCTTGAAAATAACGATTTACACAAGTTTCCCCTTTCCTTTAAATGTAATCGGTGTGGGGCAGCTGTGGCCTAATGGTTAGAAAAGAGTGCTTGTAACCAAAGGGTTGCCAGTTCAAACTCCTCAAGAAACGTTGACGCACGACCTCGCTCCTGGTGTGTGTGTGTTCACTACCGGTGTGTCTGGAATTTCATACATTTTTCATGTGAACATCTTGAATAGACTTGCTTATGTGGTTCCTGATCCTTTATAACATACAATGAACTAAAAAATTTGACAAATGTAAAACAAATTCGCAAGTTGTCAGTGATTTGCACTGGAGCTTTTTTAAGCTCTCAACATCATTAAAGGTAGTGCTTCATGATGATGCAGTCATGCAGTTTGCAACAGGCTGTCAGCCTACAGAAGAAAAACATCACCCTTAAATCTCCAGTGCAAAACTAAAGAAGTAAACTTCAGACAGTAAACATGTCTTTGCTGACTGACTACTTTTGAGGAAATGTATTTTTGCCAATATATTCCTTGAAGATTAAAAAAAAAAAAGCATTCCTTGCAAGTAGATAATGCTGTATTTCCCCAAAGAACAGAAACCGTCCCCAGCCGAGTCCAGCACCTGGGTTGGCACTGAGCTCCCAGGCCCTCAACAGAGACTCATAGATCACTCATGCAGCCTGGTGCACACAGCTGGGGGAAAAAGTGCTTTAAGCTGTATTTGTTGTTCTTCACTTTTCTAAGCCTGTAAAAGTCTAGAGCCATTGCTGTGCTGCTATTAATTTTTTTTGCATTCATTAATTAAAAGATTAGTTTACTTTTGAATTCTTGTTAACTCAGTAAAATGTGAACCTACACCTTCTTTTAAGCAAGACTGTTTGCACCTTCCTTCCAATATCCGATGTCATACTAAAAGTTCATATCTACACCACTTTAATAGATAAGCCATGAGTGAGAAATGATTACAACATGCTTGTTTCCTGCTTTTCCAAAAACAATTATTGGGCGAGTGAGTATTTTGAGGGTTCATTTTAATATGGAACAAACCAGTGCTTTCAGTCAGTCCAAAATGTTAATAACCCTGAAACCTGAATGTTCTACAATGGAAATGTGAGTGTGAACATTCTCAGGGGAATTTATGTGTGTGCACAATTATTAGGCAAGTACTGTATTCGTGTGCAGAATTATTACACAACTAAATGAAATACAAAACTTTTCCCCTATCACTTGTTTATTTTCATCTGTTAAACTGAGAATGAAAAACAAACTACTAAAAATGTACAAATAAACATTTCTGAAAAAATAAAGTGACCAATATACCCTTCCATTCATGGAGTATGCTTGATTCTTGGACTGTTTTGGATTTATCACCTTTTGTGCAGCAGTGACCACAGCCTCCCAGGCACTGTTCAGAGAGGTGGACTGCTTTCCTTCCCTGTAAATCTCCCATTTAAGAAGGTCCAAGGCTCAATAGGCTTTAGGTCAGGTGAGGAAGGGGCCATGTTATTATTCTTTCATCTGTAAGGCCTGCATAAAAATCATAGTCTTCTTGAACAATGCAGACTTTTGGAACCACTGCTTGAAGAAAGTTTTGAGAGTTGATTTTGAGTCCATCTTCAACCTGAAAAAGGTCCAACTAGCTCATTTTAATAATACCAGTGACATCAGTACCCACCTCCACTTTGCTGGCTTCTGAGTGGAAGTGGAGCTCTGTTCCCGCTACTGATCCAGCCACTGGACAATCCATCTGGTCTGTCAAGAGTCACTCTAACTCATCAGACCATAAATCTTGGAAAATCTTTCGGTCTTGAGTTATTTCTTGACCCAGTCTTGATGTTTCAACTTCTGTGTCTTGTTCAGTGGTGGTTTTATGCTTCCTGCCTTGGCCATGTCTCTGAGCACTGAACACCTTGTACTTCTGGCACCTGCAGGTTCAGTTCTGGAAAATGACAGCACTGGAGGATCATGGGTTTGATTCTTCTCAAATCTTTGGCAGTTCATTTACATCTTTTTTTTTTTTTTCTCAAAAGGTTTCTTGACCCTGTTGATTATTTGCAACAAACCATTTGATGGTTCTGTGATCACACCCCAGTATCTGAGCAATTTCAAGCAATTTTAGAGTTGCTCCTGTCTTTTGGCCCACTGTGCGAGAGGAAAAAGCTGCCAACTAATTACACACACCTTGATAAAGGATGTTGATCTCTTTAGGCCATGCCCTCCCCTCATTACAAAACCCACAACACCAGATATGCTTAAATCCACTTCCCATTCAAGTTTATACAGCATGGAGTTGGAATAAATATGTATAAATATGATAATGTGGTAAAAAAACTCACTTCTTGTGTAGTTATGCACACGTTGCAGACAAAAGAGAATGTATTCACTAGCAGCATCAAGCATCATCAAGTCACATCCTCATAAGGTGGGATATGGTACTCCAACCACAGTACACTTGTAAAATGTTATTTATTTTCCCAAATGTCTGTTTAACTTGCACAGGCTTTATCATTTATTTGGTGTATTCAGTTATACGAGCAGAAAAGTGGAATTAAAAAGATAAAGGTCCTACGAGAGACAAGCAGTTTGGAAGACACTAAAATGAAGATAGGGAGACAGAAGTGCGCAGGATTGGAGGGTACATGTACAGCATTTATTGTGCTGTTATACTTCAGTGTCCCAGTCATCAACCACAGCTAACAACAACAGTCTTCCTACTGGCCAGACACAGACACACACACAGACACACACACACACACACACTTTCTCATATATCAGACATTCATCACCACTCACGTGTGTGATGACCACCCCCAGGAGCTTTTAATATTTAATGTAAAGATTAATCAGCCCACTCATTATTTTAATTGTTCTTCCTTTATCCGAGCTGCCAGAGTTATGGATTACCCCCTGTAGACCCCAACAACAGCTCCCTGGATGGGGATTTATGGGTATTTTTGGATCAGTTAGCCTCCAGTCATATTTCACCATTTTCTGACGAGCCATTAAAATGTCCCGGGTGATTAAACAAAGGTGCCAAGATCAGGTCCTGCCTCCTTCTTTGCAGGCAAAAAGCATGCTGGGAGGATATCTCTCTCAATAGTGATTAACACTACTGCTATCAAATCACACTGGGTGAACATGTGATGTCACTCTGAGACATGTTACCCATTCTAACTGAACACTGTTAGAGAAGAATATGGTATACTTATATTTAAATCTCATTTTCATATTTGCTTTTCTGTGTTATGGTTAAGTAATGCCTGAGCCCAGCAATGGAAACTAAGCTCTCTCTCATTCATTATCTTAACCGCTTATCCTATGTAGACTTGCAGGCAGTGCAGGACACTATGCCAGTACTAAAACAGATTTCAATGTTCCGTGATTGATGGTGAAGTCATCAGCACATTTACATATATCCACACTTTTAGTCTGTAAGGCTCTACCCCTTAAAAGGAGTGTTACAGCCCTGACTGCTTTTTGGATGATGGAGCTCAGTAAATTTAGAACAGTGATTGTTTACAACTCAGTCTTAAAGGAAGAATAACAGTAAAGACAGGATGCTGCAAGAGACCATAAGTGTTCGAAATGTTCTGAAAAATGATGTCTAACTTTGACAAATAAACCTGCAAAAAACCAGGAAACCCAGGAAAAAAGGTGTAAAAAGAAAACAGGATAGGGCTCTTTTAAGAGTATATATTTGGGAAATGAAATTAGTAATTTTTGATTAAGGCATGAGCGAAAGAGTTAATCTAAACAAATAAATAAATAAATAAATAAACAAACTCTTCAGCCAGGACTGTGTCCTCTGAGTTGTTCACTCTCTGCTTGGCTGGGTGGATGAAGGGGCTTTGCCTCTATCCTGCAGTGATTGAGTGGGTGTCTGATGGAGTGTGTGTCGGAAGCGAAACATGCCAGCCATTCAGCTGGGGGAGCGCCAACTCACACACATACGCACAAACATACACATACACACACTCCATGGGGTCAGGCCTTCCACCAACCCTTTTCATTTCCTCGCTCTTCCTTGGCCAAGGCTTTTTTGTGGGCGAAGTGGAGAGCGCGAGTTGCCGATTACATAATCCTGTTTTACAGAGGTCCATCCATCACCCGCCTTTCATTTTCATTGGAGCCAAATTGCAGCGAGTGCTGGGAGTGGAAACAAATTTCAGCAGCCTAGCATTCATTAGTTTGCAGAGCAAAAGCAATGTGAAGAGAGAGAGAGAGAGAGAGAGAGAGAGAGAGAGAGAGAGAGAGAGAGAGAGAGAGAGAGAGGGAGAGGGAGAGAGGGGAGAGTGAGGGAGAGCGAGGGGAGAGGGAGAGTGAGGAGAGAGAGAGAGAGAGAGAGAGAGAGAGAGTGTGAGGGAGAGAGAGGGAGAGTGAGGGAGAGAGAGAGAGAGGGAGGGAGAGGATGAAAGGCCCTTCTTGGGTTCTGACCGGTAAGGGTCTGATGGTGATGCATGGTTATAGACCATCTGTACTCGGAGACGATAAATTTATGATTATGGCGAGAGAGCTAAAAGGCTGTCCATTACTGTAACATAGAGGCCTCAGAAGAGAGTCGCTCATCAACCCCAGCTCGGATTCAGCACTAAAAACTGACAAGGCATCCAGCATTAGGCAAATTTACATGCCAATGCCATGTGTCAATCAATAGACCCTTGACAGTTACTCAGCTACTAAACACTCGCTCATTTTTTTCTTCAGAATCTGTTTGTGTCAGTGACTAAAAGGGTTCACACATATGTATGTGTGTCAAAGTGAACACATGAATGCTGTCAAAGCCAAGATAAATTATTAACAACACTCATTTTTTTAAATGCTCTTAAGGCATCAGGTATTCACCCTTCATGCCATCCATCTAAGTTCAGGCTGAAGCCCAGCTGCTGGCCAGCTATATGTGGCTTTAAAAGAATCTGTAATTGTAGTTATGTTGATCAAATACAGCGTTCAGTGGCTTTTAAAGATAAAAGTTGGCAAGTATTACAGCAGATTGTGCTGGGCAGCACTTAAAAAGGATATATAGGAAAAGGAAATGGACAATCAGCAAAGTACATTCTCCTGTTGAATCACTTGACTCAATGATAATTTACTGAAAGAAACACATGCATTTGGAAAAAGCTGGTTTTGTCCACTTATATAACAAAACACAGTTTCATAAATAGAAATTAAATCCTTTCACTCTACTTTTGTATTAAGGATAACATTAAAAAAGATTTATTAACATTAAATCTACAACATTAAATATACATATAGCAACTGCCTGGAGCACTGCTTTCGCAGCTGGAGATGATTGGGGAGAAGCAAGCAGGCCTGTTCTGCTGACAATGGCGGGAAGACAATGAACCAGTGATGAATCGCCATCTGCATGGCTGTTGCTTTATTGATTCTTAAATGGCACCGCTGTCCAAATGGCTCGCGAGCCTTTTGTGCCCTGACATCTCCACCGTGCATAGTTTAAGTGTCCCTGCACAGCTGCTGCTGATGTTGCCTTTGCTGTGCACACGCTCTGAGCCAAACACAATTATCTGAGTAGAACACTGGAGGTAGCCCAGCTACGTGCATACATTGTCAACGTGAACTGTCAACTCAAGGTCATCTGTGCTATAGCACAGCCTGGTATTTCAGAGGTGATCAATGTAAGGTTTGAACTTGAACCAAGTAGTTGTTGGATTTCTGTCAAAGTTTTGGTTTATGTTCACTAGTGTGAACGGGACAGACTGTGGAGTTATACTTAAAGGCCCATATTCTGTATTTTTATTGCACCCCTCAAGACCACTTATAAAGTTTGTGTGGCTTTATGCAAAAAAAACCAAAAAAACAACTGCAATTATGTTCAAGAATTAAAGTAGCTGGCTTCAGACTGCACCAATAAGACTATTTATGTAAATAACCTTGTTTTAATTGGCTGTCTCTTCACAAATGAAATGAAGCATACCACATTCTAAAGAAAACGAGCAGATATATATATATATATATATACATATATATATATATATATATATATATATATATACAGAGCAAAATGTTGTAAAATGGACTGAAGTCTGCAGGGATGAAATTTTCATCTTTAGCCATGCTGTGTCAAATGCTTGAATCTTTTCTTACCCCCACCATGTTCTGTTGCAATATGGCTGCTAAAAATGATCTGCAGTAACAACAATACTCATTACTTCTGTGACTGGAAGGGGACAAACTGCTGCAGGTAATGGAATGCAATTAGGTTCAAAAGTCTGGATTCATAATTTACATGATTGTAATCAAAATGTGTGTTATTTTTTGAACTCCACCATATTTTAATGGTCATAGTAAAGTTCAGATAAAATGTAAAGGCCTGTGTTTGAGCTATTTGTGTCAGAACCCTTTGCTTTACTGTATGAGAAAAGGTTTGTAGACAGTTGCTCATCCAACGTTTTTTGAACCCCTCTTTAAAGATTCCATGGTATGAATGTTTTTGTAAAGAACAGTTTTTCTTACATACTTGATTATAATATTAATTTAGGAACTGGTTTACATTTCAGGATTGCTTCTTATCTAAGTTCACTGAAGAAAGTAGAGTCTTTTAAACTGAGCAGAGAGTGGATCTGTGCTGTCCCTATTGTTGGGAACAGTGCAATTATCCCTAAGTGCCAATGTGCTGCATGCAGCGTCTGTTCTACCAGTTCTATACGTTCATAACCATTATCAACCACTTCAAACTGCACTTCCACCTGGAATTCATTTTGCCATTTGAAGAAAGGTTAGAGGATGTTTCAGATGAAAGTCCTTTATTTTATTTTGAGTGAAATGCATTTAGGGCAAAGCTATCATAAACTGCAAAGGGCATGATCCAGAACTGGCAAAAGTGTATTAGACCATAACACTGTCAAACAAATGTTTTGAAACAGTTTTCTTTTCTGACTCCATATCTATTCAGTTTCACACTCAGACTGAGCAGTATTTTGGGCATCATTGCTGATGAGCAGGTAATTGCCACAATCAACAATTTGTTTCTTTACTGCCATGATGAGGCCTTCTAACGTGATGAAAGGTATGTGCTAAAAAAAAAAAAAAAAAGAATTCCCCAAAACCCCAAATCTCCTTACATTAATTTTTATTACTGATATAGTTTCTAGGATAACAAGGCCTCAACGAAAAGAACAAGAAAGAACATTTGCCAAAGAAGTTCTAACTTCTTATCATTTGAAAATCATGTTGCCTTGCTTACAGTATTTTAGGGGTAATTTGTTTACTGAACTGAATGTGTGGTCTTAGCTAAATAATTAATGATTCTTTTCCTCCAGTAATTGGTTTTGCACAGCCGCCAAATAACAATCTAATGTGAGCGTTTCTTCAAGCAATTCAAGCCCACTCAGGCATTTGCAAATTGTCAGAGTTATAGGCTAAACATGCATTATAAGCCCACACAGGGATTAGATAGTTTTCAGACTAATTAATTTCTCAATTACAAGATATATATATATATATATATATATATATATATATATATATATATATATATATATATATATATATATATTACATATAGTACTGTGGAAAAGTTTTAGGCAGGTGTGAAAAAATGCTGTCAGCAAAGAATTCTTTCAGAAATATAAATAATGATTGTTTATTTTTATCAAAAGAAAAATCTAAATCAAATCAATATTTGGTGTTACTACCTTTTGCCTTCAAACCAGCATCAGTTCTTCTAGGTACACTTGCACAAAGTCAGGGATTTTGTAGGATTATAGTCGGTGTATGATCAACCAGTTTTACCAAACAGGTGCTGATGATCATCAATGTCACACGGAGGTTGCAACACTGTGTGCAAGTGTACCTAGAAGAACTGATGCTGTTTTGAAGGCAAAGGGTGGTCACACCAAATATTGATTTGATTTAGATTTCTCTTTTGTTCATTCACTGCATTTTGTTGATTGATGAAAATAAATGATTAACACTTCCATTTCTGAAAGCATTCTTTGTTTACAGCATTTTTTCACACCTGCCTAAAACTTTTGCACAGTACTGTGTGTGTGTGTGTGTGTATATGTCAAGGAATATTCAAGGAAAAATCTAAATTATTTTGATTCTTGATTGCTTCTTTCCTTCGGTGGGTAACACTTGCTTACTTTTAAAAATTGCATCATCAGGGGAAAACAAATCATGCTGCCACAAGGGGATACCTTCAACTGATGCCAATTACACTTATTTTATTTTATTTTCCTTTTTAGAATCTTTGTACCACCTAGGGGCACTTCAAGTAACAAAATGTATAAATTACTGTGCAAGGCAAATTCTGATTAATAAAAAAAAAAATTCTTCACTGGGATTGACGCTTTAACAATAGTGCATATCTGATATCTGTGAGGACCTGCTGTCTAATCCTTGTTCACTAAAACTCCATGAGACATACAAACTTCAAACAAAGCTCTCTCCTGTTTCACGACATTTAAAGGGTGCTTTCATTATGGACTTCTATGTCCAAGCTTAAAAGCATTTAGGAACCTTTATTTTTATATCACATAAAGCAAAGAATTCTCCACTTCTATCTTTTCACAAGACCATTTCTAGATTAGCTGGTCCTAAGGCGATCTGAAGTACAGACGTTTGAGTTGGTTTCAGATGTTGTTAATCCTTAGCTGTTTCGTCTCAATGGAGGGAAGTGCTGAAGTCAGCGGCAGTTCTCATGTTTGAGTGAGCCTTTCAGATAAATCAATAAGGCTGCTTTCCCCCTTTTCTTTATCCATTTTTTTTCTCCTCCCTTCCATTACCTGCGCTGATGCAGAGGTGTTGGTGTGGTTGTGTGCATTTCTAAGGGAATTGAGAGGGTTTGAGGGAGCTGAAAGGAGGTGTTGGGGGTGACAACTGAAGTGGAGGATAACCAGCGTTCCAATCAGCTGTCCATAGGTGACAGTGTTCACTATGGCCGCAGGCATTAGCAGCCATGGTATTGATGTAAGATAAGGGAGATGTACGCTGCTGATTTAAGGTAGGTGATGGGGAGGGGAGGTTCTGGTGGCAGCAGTGGTTGTGTTAAATGAAATACATCACATCAATGCCAGCACCTTAATTACGCCTGTCAATCAACAAAGCTCCATCCTATCTGGAAACTGTCTCCAAAAAGTAGTATGTCTAGTCTACCTTCAACCAGCTCAGCACCAACCCACCTTTTAGGTCTCTAGTCAGGCAAGGCTGGAACGTGATGGTCTCTTAACAAGCTCTTTTTAAAATATCTTCTACGATCCGGCTGTTCAGACAGATGGGTCGAGCATCGTTTATTTAAAACCTCGCTTGGAGAGCAGATGTGATGGGTGGAAATTGCCTGTTTGCATGGATTCTATTTAGCGGCCATGTCTTTTTAAAGAGGCAGGCATATTCGAAACATGCTTCTTATACAAGTGAAATATGCAATCAAACTGTTTTAAAACTTATTTTTCTTCTGTGCTTGTTTTTATAAAAGCCTAGATTAAGAGGAAAGTGAAAGGATGGCGGTAAGGCAAACTACAAGCAAATGACCTAAAGCAGGGAAAGCTGATACAAACCGCTAGCAAATAAAGAAGAAATATTGACATCAGAGATTGAAAAGCACCATGTCAGCTTGGAGCAACTTAAGGAAAGTGAACAAAATCAACACAAATATGGGCAGTAAAATGGAAGGATACATTCATAAACAGCTATGGGGAGGGAAAAGACCACTGCCTGTTCCCAAAGGCTCATATAATATTTCACTTTTCTCCTGTGTAAAGTGAATGAAAACGTGGTCCTAAGCAAAGCAGCTTTCAACACAACTCTTTATATTTCTCTCAGCTTTCTCAATCTCTTATATAAATGAATCACTGCAAGAGAAGGAGAGACAAACAGCATAATATCTGAATGCAGTACAAAGATAACTGCTGCAGCAGAAAAAGGAATTTGCTTTAAATGGAGGTAAATAAAACATGTTGCTCCTCTTGGAAACTCGGTGGCGATATTGGCCGCTTGCTGACTCCTCCACTTGATACCAAAGGGGAAGAGAAAATGTATGTTCAATTCTGCAATCCATGCATTGCCGGGGTACCAGGGTGCTCAGACTGTCAAAGCCCATAAGGCTT
The DNA here is from genome assembly GCA_017165825.1 of Hepsetus odoe. NCBI lineage: Eukaryota > Metazoa > Chordata > Actinopteri > Characiformes > Hepsetidae > Hepsetus > Hepsetus odoe. The sequence goes on from CM029378.1 coordinate 11,330,243, forward strand.
ATGGATACAAGCTTGAGCAGAGGCCTTTCCACCAGCTCAGGGCTATCTGTTTCCCCATTCTACATCATTCTACATCATCAAATTGCTTGTTTTATTTATATCAAACAATGCCCACTTCTCCTATGTGTTCTCACTCAGCTCTTCCAGACACCCCCTCCTCTCGACCCACCACGCCCCTCACCCCACCCCTCCTATGCCTCCCTTATGAAATGTATTGCTTGCTCATTGTAAATAAAACATAAAGCTTCCCTTGAGCGCTTCCCTAGAGGAACCTATATTTCTATTTTTGCAAAGAGCAGCAAACCTTCTACAGTACTGCACATCACTGCAGGCCTTCTTTAACATGTCCGCAAAAGTAGAAAAGCAACTTTAAAACACTGCTGTGCCTGATATTCATATCACAGAATCTAGTATTGATGTAGTTTTATGAAACATTTTGTTTAAGTAAACATATTGCATTGTTCACTACAGCTGCCCAATGAACACAAAGACACACAAACACATTCATACTTAACCCGAGGTAAACAACTATGCTACATCTTTCTACAGATTTACTTCTAATGTTTTATATTCATTTCTACCCAAGCAGTGAAGCAGCTTCAGTTTTTAGTGTTATTATAATTACTACTACTTAGTAGTAGTACTGTTTATATTATTAATATTATTATTGCTACCTTTAACTATATTAATGACAAAAATACACCAATAAAATCTTTGTTACCTGTAGACATACTAGACACAGTGTGACGAACAGTGAATTTTACATTCAGTATAAACAGTTTCAATTCTTTTGTTTCAGTGTTAAGCTATGGCAATGCCAATGTGACCAATAAGTAGCTTACTACTCCTGCTCCTAGCATTAGTGTGCACTACTGGTGTGAAGGATCAGTCGAAATGCAGAGGACCACTGCTCACTGTTCACAGTGTGTGCCTGCAAGCACAGGAATTACATTTCATATTGCAAAAGCATGTACATCCTCCTGGCCAATATGCAGTTAGGGCGACATCATTGAACAATTCAACATGCTTGGAGAATGCTAACTACCAATTCTGTATCATCAGCTAACAGATATGAACACTGACTAGCATCCCAGAATGACTGAGACAAATTAAGCAGTTGGACTCCCCACCGTGGAAACGGCTGACATCATAGTGGCTTGGACGTCTGAGGAAAGGGGTCAGATTTTAATCAGTTCTGAAAGAACGTTTCTTGCAGGCAGAACTTTGCAAGAAGTTTCAAGTGAGAAATAACTGAATGCTTTTATTAGCTTCATCAGTGCACAAAGACATGCATGCAAGTACACCAGCTGTCATGTGTGCACACAGACCTAATACAGTAAGTTCTAAAATAAAATAGGCACTGGCTTGTTAGCACAGTTTAATTAATTCCAATGTGGTTTAATTAACTAAATGTGAGTGAATTCACACGTGCACACCCACATACGACGAAACTAGCTGGGCAGTATAAGTTGAATCCAACAAAATATGGAACCCATTAAAGAATAATTACATGATCATGACCTTTACGGCACATTGTCCCATCACAAAACACAAATGTGAAGTATAACTGAGATGAATGCTCTTTTTGACTGATAGCTGTGAAATTTGGATTTAGAGTCCCAGTAATGTGATTCAGTCAAGGATTCCCCCTCTTCAGATTGGGGGGTGGGGTCTTGCTCATCTCCAACTGTTGGCAGCAGAAGGGGTAATCTTGATTGATAGAGAATGTGGGAGAGAGCGATTGATGTACAACGCAGTGGAAGGAGAGAGGAATGGACGGCTAACACTAAACTTGACTCACTCAGTCATAAAGCCCACATAATTGTATCATGGACATGACACTGCCGTAATCATCCGTGGCAGTTTATGTCAGTTGATGACAAATGACAACGATTTACCAATGGGGTTAACCTGCACAGAGGACAGCCACGGTCAGGGGATTATGATTTAGCATGGGGACTCGGAGATGCCGTCAGGTCCATGATTCACTGGAGCCAGATAAAGCAACACACAGGATCTCTATCATTCTATATGGTCACATGGCAATAAGTTTTCAATTACTCACCAGTGAGAAAAGAGGTTCCCATTACCCTTAAGTGATTGAAAAGAAAATGGTCTATCATGAGATTGTCTACATTTGATGGTATTAATGGTCATTGAATTATGGTGTTAATGATGATATTTAAAACAGGGAGCCCATACTAGACTAGGTTTATTGCAAACTCAATTCCCTTTAAAAGAGTGGTTCTGTTCTGGTCAGTTTTTTCCTAAAATTGCACCAGAAGCCAGCTCTGAATATTAACTGTACACATAAAGGATAATTTATTTACTATTCAAAGCATATAGCAAGTGCCTTAAATCAAGCTGTTTGGCAACAGGGATGGTATTGTATGAGGCAAAGTAAAAATGCAGATAATGCTCATTCTTCATACGGTACGATCTGAACAACACCCTCATGGGGCAGATACTGTAATACAGGTTGATTCTCATTCAGCACAGCTACTACACTTGACCATGATGTCTTGCACTACATACAGTAGCAAACAAATAAGCAAAAGACATGACCTCAAGAGAAACATTGCAGTTGTAATCCCTATTCTAGTGCAGTAGCACATATATTTCAGTTTAGCTCTATGCTCCAAAGGGGAGGAGGATCCCTAGATTGAATTGGACATGCAGTCCTCACGTGGGCCGAGGAGTTTTTAAACCCTGACCCGTGACTCTAACAGCCCTGGGCCTGGCAAGAGGTAACCAGGAGAAGCAGTTCTTTCCTTTAACTAATGAACTATTGATTTGATGGGTGAGAGAGAGACTGGGAGACAGAGGTGAGTCAGAGGGCCGGAGGTGCAAGATTATGAGAGAAATATCATTCATTGTTATGAGAAAAGGACTTCAGCTATAAACAATAAGTAAGCTAGAAAAGTTCATCACAGATCAGCACTGAAACAGAAGTACCTAAATTTGTTTGCAATCCATTTCTAAAGCTGCTTTTGGATTATAAATATGAAGTTGCTCTCTTCATGCTGCATATTTCCAGGAGCAGAAGCTGAGAAGGAAGTTGCAGCAATGAGCGAGCATTCTGCCTCTTAAATTCCTCTGCCGCTCCTTCATACATTAACCAGCATACTGCACATCACCAGCAGTGCACATAAAAGTTGATTTTTTTTAAGAGGTCGATGTCCAGAAATGCAACAGAAGCAAAGTTTTTTTGGAAAGGCAGGCACTTTTGTTGTTTTATGGTCGCATTTTACTATCTAATGTAATAAATGTCTACATTAACTACACTCGCCACATAAATACTGCATGTGCATGCGTTAGGATGGAAGGGAATGTATGCGCTGCAGTGGCTGTATATGTGGCACTTGTGCATTTGTGCGCTTGTGATCACAAATGTGTTGCACTTGTCCCTCATGCTGCCTCTCCATTTTTATTTTTGACTTTCTTGTTGTGCTTGTCGGATGGCAGTGTTTACATAAGAGAAAATGAATGGACAACATAAAAGTGCTAATGTTTGTGAGTAAACATAGACAAATTAATACTGTGTGGATTTACAATCGGAGGCGCTGCCAAGAACTGCGGTCCAAGGTATAATTTGGATGGTGGTTCTATGATCCATTTGTCTGCAAAGTAAATTTCTATTTCTACCAAAAAAACAAGCCTTAAGAATCTGTAGTGAGAGGAATTGTAATTAAATCTTGTAGCTGGTTAAAGGTGAAGGCCTGTATTACCAAATGCCCTGTTAAAGAAATGCTGCAGTACCTTTATAGAAGCAATGTTGCTAAGTAAGCACAAAATTAATTTGGAGACAAAATGCTTAAGATTTATTATACCTGTGTTACTTGTACCACAATAAGGATTAATGAAACTTAGGAAACAGTGATATTGAATGAACTAAATTGAATTAAACAAAAATGAATCTAATAACTAAGATTTATGTAGATTGTGTATATATATATATAAAGGGTAAGCATTTACTTTTCAATTCTTATACTTTTATTGGATTATAGGAAAATACGATGCATGGATATTAAATGTTTTTAGGCACAATAACCGCTATAGGATTATTTGGGGTTTTTTACAGGTTTCAGATAATTGCTCTGTGAGTTGACTTTCTCCCACTCCGTCAGATTCTAATAGAAAACGATGAGAAAACATCCTCACTGAGAACAAAGCTGTTTCTATTGATCATCATCAAGGGTACAGAAATAAATTGAACAATAAATTTTGAAAAGTGCTGCAATTTAGAGAGACAGATCATTTGAGTGAGAGAAGCATCCCATCGGTTTCCCATACACCATCAACTACGTCTTCATTCATCAACTAGACTCACTTGGTGAATTCTACAAAGAACGTTTTTTTTTTTTTTTCTTCAAAAAAGCAGAGAGACCTCTGAGGTTCTTCAGGTCTGCTCACTTTTACTTCATCAATTTTCTTCAAATCACACAACCAGCCTCACCTGAACCTGGGCAGCAAAGGAGCGCTGGATTATGAAGCGTGGCTAGTTATCACTTCAAAGCCACACACACATCCATATCCTCTTTTCTGTACACATCAGCGGAGCAGGTCTTTGACCTCTGAGAAGCAAAGTCTTCTAAAAGTTAGTGCTAACCCTTTGAAGCTCAGCCAATAACAGGCAGAAGCCATGACACTGTACAGTCATGTCATTATTCAGTCACAAGAGAGAAATTTGACATTAACTACTAAATATTTCTTCCTCAGCTCTAAATAAAATGTTTACATGGACTTGGTCCATGCCCAGCTTTAGCAAACCACCTTGTGAACAATCAAACATGGAAGTGTGATTTAGCACAAAAAAGTTTTTGTTTTATTGCTTGATTGTCAAGCTTCCTTTTTTTAGGAAAAATGTAATGATGCAAAGAAACTCCAGCTGAAAATATTCAAGTGTAAACAAAACAAAAACAATCAGAACAGCTGAGATGAAGAACTGGCTTCACAACTTCACTTTAAGATTTTCAAGAGGATCAGCAGTTAACAGCAGAAGTAGGAGCCTGGGAATTGAACCCTAACAGGTCCTAAAGAGCCCTTGAGGGTGCATAAATCCTTTTGGCTTGACTTTGCAAGGAGCTCTGCACGGCTGAGTTCAATAGCACTCCCACACCTACACTTTGTTATTTAAATGTTCCTCTTTATCTCACCTTTGAAAGTGGAGGTGTGTGAGGTGCAGGTGAGAGGAGAGGCTGAAGTTGAAGGGTGCGTGTTGGCAGGCATGTTTCACAATGACCTTGGAAGATGCTCAGCAGCCAGTGACCCCCGGTGACAGGTCCTCTACTGCAAAGCTGGCATGGCCACTGCCTCTGGCACAGGCTGAGATTACAGACAGCCTGAGACTGGGCTTGCATCCCACAGGAGCCAGCTAACGATCGGCTGGCAGGCTCCAGGCTGGCATTTATTTGGGATACGGTTAAGAAAAGTGATGGCCACACAATCATTGCCCGTGTCACCTGATAATAGCTAGAGGCAAACAGGGCTACGTGGACTTGCATTCCTCACAAGAGCAATTCATTTGTTCTGCCTCCATGCGGTTTACTATCTGTGGTGCATCTTTCACTCTCTCTCCTCTAGCCATCTGATACTCTCCCAAAGATTTCCAATTGCACTTGGACAATAGCCTCAGTGGGCTGTAAAGGACCATCGATTTGGACCCTCTTGCAAATATTCTTCCCAAATGGTGAGGAGTATCTTTCAAGCCATTTTACATCTTAATGGATATACCATTGAGTGCCACTGATTGTTTAACCAAGAAAGTATACCATCGAACTACATTTGCACTCAGGCCATCTGGGACGTTGGGCCACAAACAGACAGACAAAACAAAAGCAGAGATAGATGCTCTAATATCTCCCACTAAACTACAGTAACAGGACCCCACCAGCTGTAGCAGATTTATTATTAGAGGAAAGAGAAACTGAGCAAAAAGGCACAGTTGAAGAGTCAGCCATAATACAACCACTGACACAGAGGATGTTAACTTCATGACCACACTAACGATAAGTTAACAGCATTACAAAAGAGCAAGAAAAAAAGGGAAAAAAATAATCCAGCAGTTGAAAACAAATAAATGTACTTTCCTCTTAGTGACACTGCATGGGCCAAGACAAGAAGAATTCCAGAGGAAAGTGCAAGGCTACTTTAAATTGTCTCAAACCGAGTACACTTCAGCCATACCATTAAAGGAACCTACTGGGAAATTATCTCTGAGTGCCCAGAAGCATCAGCACAAGTGGGACATCAGGTAAGGACAGGGCACCTCAATACAAGCGTTCCTGGTTAATCTAGTATTGTAGACTGAGTTTTAATTGCCTTCTCCAAAAGTCTTCCAGCTCAAACTGCACACAGTACAACATATTCTTCTGTGCCATCCATATGAACCCTGGCTCTAGGCATTTATGTTGCTCCCTAGCACAGGATGGAACATGATTACTAAGAGGCAACATATCAGGTTTAGCTCTGACTTACTAGTGTAGTTGCTATGATAAGCTCAGAAGCTCAATATATGACAATATGAAAATCCACCCAGCTGCAACATCAACCTTTATACTCCTCAACAGAAAGACATGTGAAAATAATGAATAATTGTGTTATTCTGTTTGACCCCTTAAAAGCAATGCAGAGTGATCTGGTTCTGAGATCACAAGTGACTAACTGGTGTCACTGACATTTTTTATTTATTTCTTATTTCTCTAAAGTGCATAAAATTTGAAGATTGTACAATGCCTCAATAACTAGTTCATGAAAAAAAATGTGTTTTCAACAAAATGACAAAGAAATTGTTCATATGTTGGTTAATATCACGCTCAAGTGGTTCTATGCCTAGAAACAACTTTTTCACTGAAAGATGACTGGTGATAAATGACCAAAGATATACCATGAATAGTCAAAACCCCAAGGCTGAGTTTTGTGCCTGAATTGTGAATTGAATCTTTTGAATGGAAAAAGGGGTATTCCATCCTCTAAATCTAGAAGTAACTACAAAATCACTGATGAGTAACTCAGTATTTTCCACGTTCTTCTAGCATTCACCCAGGAGCGAATGGAATGAGACAGGCTGCCAACAGGGGCTGAACAAACGCATGGTTTGCCTGCGCTGGATGAGCTATTGTCCTCACTCGACCGTTTCCTCTCTCCTTTGGGAATTCTTAAGTTTTATCTTCTTTTGGTCCCCCTTCATCTATTTTCCCATTAACCAAAGTGTGGTGCCTCTGTCGCTGGTAACAAATTCTCTCCTCCTCCTCTATCCGAGCATAGGGTTTAATGCTAGCGCTCCTTCCCACTGCGTTTCTGCACAATTAGCTCCACAGAAACCAGGGGAATCGCAGCTGAGTTGGGGAGCCAAGATGGATGGTTGGAGTTGTGAAGGTGACGGCGAATAGTGAAAAGGAGAAAAACAACAGCCCATCGGCACGCAAGCCTAGGAGGAAGTAATAGTCCTTGTCAGCCAGCTTCCTCCTTTTAATGAAAACACACTGACTGGCTGTGTCGTGGGAGTAAGCACAGGCCACAGCACAGAAAACTTCACAATCTATGCAAAGGAAGTCACCTTAATTATCCAGCAGTCTGTACATGTGGAAGCGTTGCTGACCCATAAAAGACCTTAATATGGCAGAACTAAACATCTAAAATGTGATATCTACAATCATCAGCAGTCAAACAGTCAGACTGTGCAGAAACAAAGTTTTTCCAAATTTGGTCAACAAATTCATTAAGGAGAAGAAAATATGTGAAATTCTCCATGACTGCATTCTGCTACTAACTGCAGTTCTGGATGCAGAACAAAATTGCAACAATAACAACACTGATTTAAAAGAACAAGAATAACTTTTTCAAACCTGTAAAAATAACCGTGAAAAAACAATAGCATTAAAAAGAAATGAAATGTACCAAAATACATCTGATCTTGTTAAAATATTATGTTTTTTCAGCTTCTATTAAAGTGCTTTTATTTCACAACTTGAATGCTTAATAATTTCAAAAAATTGAGACCAAATGTGTATTTCAGCTTTAAACAATTAGATTGAAGGCCAAATTAAAAGACTCAGTTATGAGAGCTGTTAGAAATGTCTGTATAATGTCAGTTGCTATTATAGATGTCATTAAGCCTTATACATGCTCATAAACAAATGGGAATATATTCCCATTTGTTGTCTTTTACATGAACAAAAGAAAACTTCTAAAATCTGTATAAATCTCTGCTTTTTACAACTCATGCTCCATCCTGAGGAAGCACACATTTTGACGAACTAATCTGAGCTCAAAAGTCACAGTGCCATTTTATTTTCATCTTCTTTTTCCAATTAATAATAAAAAAGCTAGCTTTTTTATTAAACATAAAGGCTACTGTGTGTATCTCTTATTGCCAGTGCTTTTTAGCTTCAAGGAGCAATCAGGCACAAGGACTATCCAAAAATATAAACAGAATTTTCTGCTCTTTATTCAAGCTACTAATCAGTAATGTGGTTTGAAAGGTAAAACAAATAGTTTGTCTTCAATTCCATACCATCTTGCTGCAATTATGGGAACCGGAATCTCACCTTATAATATTATAATTATCTAATCATGGAATTCACTCAGTTTAATGTAAACTTCTGCCTTATACTAAACCTGTAAACAAGAGGTGCATTTGCAGTGGTGGGCTGGTGAGTAAGAACTAGGCTTCAGGATTTGAAGGTCATGGGTTCAAATCCAAGACCATTAGTTTGTACCCCAAGCCAATAATCGCTACTGTAGTAGACCTCTGTAGTAGAAATGTCCATTTCTGGCTGTCACGGGTGAGGTTTGGTTTGTGCACGGTAGAGGGCGCTCTGTTCTGACCGAGCACACCTGAGCTCATGAAGGCACAGGTGTGCTTCATTGGGACTGCAATTTAAGCCCCGATGAGTCAGAACAGAGCGCGGCTCATTCACTAGGCGAAGCCTACACTTAAAGGTGGTTTTGATACTTTTGGTAATTTGGTTTAAACTGTAGTTCCTTGGATATTGGTTTTAGTTAGAACTGTAGTCCTTGGATCTTGTTTTGATTTATATGAGCAATAAAACTATGTTCCGGACTTCCCGCACCCCGCCACCATTACAGAAATGCTCAGTCAGAACAGAGCGCCCTCTACCGTGCCCAAACCAAACCTCACCCGTGACACTGGCTAAGATGATGCTGTTACCATCAAACCATCAAAATTAACATTTATGGCTGAACAAACATGACTACACTTAAGGTTGGGTTAAAATGTAACAGTCGAAGACAAACCACTAAAAGGGGTGGTGGTGGTCTAGTGGTAGGATGCTTGCCAACAGACCTATGGATCAAGAGGTCACTGGTTTGAATTCCTCTGGCACTACCACCACTGGGTCCATGTACAAGACCCTTAACCCTGAATTACTCCAGGGGGACTGTCCCTGTAATTGTGACATGGAAGTCGCTCTGGATAAGGCATTTGCTAAATGCTGCAAATGTAAAAGATAATTGTAATGATTTTGATGGATGTTTTGTCTAAATCAGCTTATTGTTTCATTTTTATTTCTACAGACTGGCCCTGTGAGTGTACAACCACAGCTGTTTTAGCTGCATTATGTATCTGTTACCAAAAACGCCAATAAACAAAGCATCCCGTATTTAACATGTTTTTTCAAATAATTTGAACATTAACTGAATATATTTGATTGTATTGATATATAAATTAACTTTTAAATACTGTATCTGCTGTAACACCTTCTGTGCAGGTACGTTGTTGTTGTTATTGGTTGAAGCTTATGATAACATATTTAAAGAACATTTAAAGAAGCTAATTCCATTGGAAATTTTAGTCTTTAAAGTCTTGACCATGCCTTTGGCTTTATATGACCAACATCACTCCATGACTGGATTAGCTGCAATCTCAAGTTTTAGACTAGTTCACAATGTCTCTAAAACTCAAAGTTATATTAACAGGCACCACTTTAACCATTTTTTAGGAAAATGCACTGATTCTATTGCTACATGGTGGAGGCATGTTTCATTAAAGGAAATGTTACTATGTAATGTTACTTGATTTGATATAAAGAGATGATCAAATAAAACATGTGCATTTCCATATATTGAACTTGAGTTTCTATTCAGTAGAAGCTATGTTTCAATTCTTTTTCTTGTAAACATCAACATCACCTTTTTAAATCCTACTATCCTATATTGTGTGACATCTATAATACCCTTCAGTGGTTAATGAAGTAAAGTCAAAATTAGCCTGCTTTCTTCATTCCATCTCATTTCTTTAAATTATCTCTCTTTGACTCCCTCGCTCTCAGAAGCCTCTAATACATGCTTGATCAACATACATGGGACAGACCACATTTGGTACTACAGCTCATTCATCCACAAAATGCAGTGTGTGCCCTTTGTCCATTGTATATGCACTTGTGTTTTATGATGATGATCTTGGTACAATAATGACTGTCCTCCCTGCCCTCTCAGACCTCCCCCCCAGTTTCCCTCCACCTCACCCGCTGTTTCCGTGCTCACAGCCTCAGCCCTCCGCTCTGCGTGCGAATGAGTGTGCCAGCTCGGTTTAATTGCCGTGTCATAATGGAATCTAATTTGATGAAGAACAATTTGAGCTTGGGCACTGCCTAATCAAATTAACAAAGTCTTTTTTGATTTTCAATTATCTCTCGTTCGCCGGAACGTTTCTTCCTAGTTCACTGAGCTCAGCAGTGACTGAGGCTGACAGGGCTGGAGAACAAGGCCCGCTTAAAACACAGTGCAGCAAAGAGATTTATTTAATCCGCTGGAACCAAGCAAAATGTATTTTCTGAATTGAAACGTACAGATGCATAGCTTTCCTGTAGTCAGCACATGGCTATGCCACACCATTACCCAGCAGCTCCAATAAACAAAGAGACTCCGAGGCAATGAAACTCCTCGAAATAAAATGGCAAGATGGTTCACAGCTTCTCTGTAACAATGTGTGACTATAACCACATGTGTCTGCAGGGCAGGTCAGCAGTGTGAGATGGGAATCCAGACTTATTGAGCAAAGCCTTTCTCAGCTAGTGTGTGCCTCTGTGCGTGCATTTGTGTGTATGTGTGTGTGTGTGTGTGTGTGTGTGTGTGTGTGTGTGTATGTGCGTGTGTGTCAAGCCATGCTGTGACAGACGAGCGCTGGTGCATTTAGCCTGGCCCTGAGTTACACTATGTCATTGAGAGCTGTCATTAGTTCATGCAGAGCATAGCTGAAAGAAAAGGAGAAAGCCTGAGGGTGCAGACTTTGTGTGTGTGTGTGTGTGTGTGTGTGTGTGCGCGCGCGTGTGTGCATGCGTGTGTGTGTGTGTGTGTGTGTGTGTGTGTGTGTGCATGCGTAAAAGCCCGCAAAAAAGCACAGCATATTAACACTCTTAATCTTCTCCCGCATATCGGTGGGGGACTGTTTCACGGTTATTACTTCTGTTCTTCGGGGGAAGATCCAGGCCGTGATGAGATGCAGCAGCTAAGGTGAAACATCAGCATGTGATGCATGCTAGAACATGGGAGGAAAAAAAGGGAGGGGGGGGGGGGGGCTGTGAATCCACAGTCTGGCTGGAAATGAATGTCACGGTTAAGTACAGTAAAGATCATGGTGCACTGAAGATAATATGAGAGAGGATGACAGCAGATATGCTCCATTTTACGCAGCCTGTATTACCTCAATGTACATAAGTCAGCTAAAGACACACGGCTTCCATTACAGGCCGGGCCACGTGGTATCTCATATTCGAACTAGAAAAGTGGACATTATGCTTGATGGAATTGATTTTTGAAGAATAGAAAAACTGCAGGTAAGCACTTAAACAGCCTGAGGCATGAGATACACAGGCATTGAGTGAGTTTACATCCCTATATAATGTTTGGGTATGGATGCAGGGCAGTTTTTGCTGATGCTGGCTTGTCTGTCTTGTCTTGGTTGACACTGTCTGGTTCGGCCCATCCAGTCCCTTGCGGCAGACACATTTTCAGATGAGGTTTCACTGTTCGGTCTTACTTCAGCTCCCAAGCAAACAGTCTATGATGTGCCACCAGCTGGCAATCCATGTTCTTCCTCTCTTTCTGAATCTCCTCCTCAAGAAGAAGACATTAATTGGAAGTACCTTGTCAATGGAAGATATGCTGTAGCACTGCAAGCATATTTGACTGCTCAAAAGAAACTCTACTAATGCTCTGAGGTAAGGGTTACTGCAGGTGATGATCGAAGCATGTTGCAGTTTTACAATAATCACTTAAAGCCAATTAATGCAAAATGAGGACCTTCTACAAATGCACACATTTCTATTTACTATATTTGTGTATATTTGTATATTTGGCAGACGAGTTGTTTAAGGCATGAATTTTGTTATAATATGCAATTATTTGTTGTAGTTATTTTCTCCAGAATGAATAACCATTATTGACTTTTTTTGTTCATATCTTTCTGTCTGTTGTTAAAACAAATGGAAATTGATTTTTTTTTTTTAATGAAATGCTGGATGAAACTTAAAACTTAAAATAAAAATGAAAAGAATTTCTTGGCTATATTATTAAATGTGTTGTAACATATATAATGAAATAGCAATATAGGTTTACAGACAAGTATATGTGCCACTTCTAAATGTATTTTACATGTTTTCTTTGGGGAAAAAAAAAAATCAAACAAACTTGATTTTAGTATTTTAAATGTGGCAATTTTTTTTGCAAGTGTTGTATTACTATCTTCTCCCTACAACAAACCAAGAAAACATGTAGTTTGTCCAGGGATTGAACCACACTCTCAGAAGAAAAGTTTCTGGGGTGTCACTGGGATAGTACATCTTAGCATCACTATGTAGGTATCCTTAAAAGTACACCTTTATTTAGGTAACATGATTTCACCATTCCACAGTATGTATGTATATATATACACACACACATACACACACCCCTCACATTTTTGTAAATATTTTATTATATCTTTTGATGGGACAACACTGAAGATACGACACTTTGATACAATATAAAGTAGTCAGTGTGCAGCTTATATGTTTTGTCCCTCAAAACAACACAACACACAGCCATTAATGTCTAAACCAATGGCAACAAAAGTGAGCACACCTCTAAGTGAAAAATGTCCAATTATGTCTAATGTGTTCAATTAGCCATTTTCACTCCCTTGTGTCATGGGACTCATTAGTGTTACAAGGTCTCAGGTGTGAATGGGGAGCAGGTGTGTTAAATTTAGTGCTTTACTGGAAGTTCAACATGGCACCTCATGGCTAAGAGGATCTCTGAGAAAAAAAAAAGATTTTTGTTATGTAGTTGCTCTACATAAAGATGGCTTCGGCTATAAGAAGATTGACCAACACCCTGAAACTGAGCTGCAGCGTGGTGGCCAAGACCTTACAGCAGTTTAACAGGACAGGGTCCACTCAGAACAGGCCTCGCCATGGTCAACCAAAGAAGTTGAGTACATGCTCAGCGTCAAATCCAGAGGTTGTCTTTTGAAAATGGACATATGAGTGCTGCCAGCATTGCTGCAGAGGTTGAAGGGGTGGTGGGTCAGCCTGTCGGTGCTCAGACCATACGCCGCACATCAAATTGGTCTGCATGTCGTCCCAGAAGGAAGCCTCTTCTAAAGATGATGCACAAGAAAGCCCGCAAACAGTTTGCTGAAGACAAGCAGACTAAGGACATATGGATTTCTGGAACCATGTCCTGTGGTCTGATGAGTTCAAGATGAACTTATTTGGTTCAGATGGTTTCAAGCATGTGTGGTGGCAACTAGGTGAGGAGTACAAAGACAAGTGTGCCTTGCCTACAGTCAAGCATGGTGGTGGGAGTGTCATGCTTTGGAGCTGCATGAGTGCTGCCGGCACTGGGGAGCTACAGTTCATTGAGGGAACCATATATGCCAACATGTACTGTGACATACTGAAGCACAGCATGATCCCCTCCCTTTGGAAACTGGGCTGCAGGGCAGTATTCCAACATGATAACGACCCCAAACACACCTCCAAGATGACCACTGCCTTGCTAAAGAAACTGAGGGTGAAGGGGCTGGACTGCCAAGCATGTCTTCAGACCTAAACCCTATTGAGCATCTGTGGGGCTTCCTCAAACAGAAGGTGGAGGAGCACAAGCTCTCTAACATCCACCAGCTCTGTGATGTCATCATGGAGGAGTTGAAGAGGATTCTAGTGGCCACCTGTGAGGCTCTAGTGAACTCCATGCCCATGAGAGCTGGAAAATAATAGTGGCCACACAAAATATTGACACTTAGGGGTCACTTAGTGGTGTACTCACTTTTGTTGCCAGTGGTTTAGGCATCAATGGTTGTGTGTTGAGTTATTTTGAGGGGACAGCAAATTTACAGTTATACAAGCTGTACACTGACTACTTGTATCAAAGTGTCAGATCTCCAGTGTTGTCCTATCAAAAGTTATAGTAAAATATTTACAGAAATGTGAGTGGTGTAGGAGGAATGAGATTCTATATATAGTTTAGACCTAGCAATGCTGGTGTGTCACTGTTGAAAATCACTGTAACCTTGGTTTAACCTGGGTCTGATCTATAAAGCTTTAGGTTAGGATTTCTTGTGTATATGCATTTGACAGAAAGAAGCCAGGCAGATTTCTTCAGATTGTAATCAATTGAAACTCAGGCAGGACTCAAATAAAACACTTTCTTTCTCAGCATTGACTGGAGCTGATGACTCCACTGTGTGCTAATGAATGGTTGACCCACAATGAGTGGGCTCTCTAACCTCATTATGCATATGATCTTTTGATTAGGATGAAAGCAGCACAAGAGCAGGCTATGCAGCATATTGCCACTGTACCCGATCCACAAAGCTCTGAGAGAGAGAGAGAGAGAGAGAGAGAGAGAAAGAGGGAATGAAAGAATAAAAGAGAGAGACAGAGAGGGTGAATGAAAGAATGAGAGGGGCAGCAAGCGCAATAAAGTATGTTAAGTGCTATTGGCCAGATTTAGAGAGGTTTTACACCAACCGAAATGTGCCATTATTTTTCTTCAAAAAACATTAATGTCGGATGATCCCTCATAAATAGCTCAGTAGAGCTAATTTAGGGATCCATGAAGGAAATCTGCATTGTTCGCTCACATGGAAATTGCCTGCACTGATGAGGATTTTTATTAGCCACTATTCTTATGGAAAGAAAAAGCTCGCAGATCACTGCTTGTCACTCATTTATTAATTTCAGTGCTGGCATGGTGGCAAGAAACTGACACCCTTATTTCATGAGCCCCATCATAATGGCTGGAACGTTCAAGCATGTGCATTAGTCCTCTTTATGAAAAAAGTAGAGGTCAGCAGGAAATTCAGTTGAGCTTAATAAAGAGGGGGAAAAAAACAAACAACAACAAAAAAAAACAAGCTCTGCACTACTTTTAGATTTCTGTGTTACCACATCTTCTAATACTACATAAAAGAAGAATTGGTTTTTATTGGTGGATGCAATGTAATTCAAAGTGCACACATACAGAACAGAAATCAAATTTCTAAGCACTTATTATTGACTTACCTGATCTGCCTCAACAGTAAAGCCACCAGCACGTGAATAATCTGAATTCTCATTACTGTGGCACATTTCAAGGGGTGTAATATATTAGACAGCAAGTCAACAGTCGATACTTGAATGTAATGTGCTGAAGGTAAAAAAAAAAAAAAAAAAAAGACAATGACAAGGGCCAAAAATGTGATAGCTAGACGACTGGCTCAGACCATCTCCAAAACGTCAGCTTCTGTGATGAATTCCTGGTAAGCAGTGATAAGTCCCAACCAAAAAAGGTTCACAGAAGGACTAATGGTAAATTAGCGACAGGTTATAAGTGCCTAAGGATCACTGTTGTGTGGAATGTGTGGAATGAAGGCAACCCAACAGCTACTGAAGTCCAAGTTTTGCGAATGTTATTGCTGGTTAAGATAGGAAATCATCAGGACCCCCAGTGGATCACATGTGCATGTGGGGCTGCAGAGCATCTGCGGAGCGATAGAAGAAAGTGGCCTGGACTGATAAAGCACATTCTTCTACATCATGAGGATGCCCAGGTGTCTGTGTATCTTATCCAGGGAAGAGAAAGATGCACGATCAGAAGAAAGCAAGCAGGCTGAGGCAGTGTGATGCTTCTGGAAACATTTTGTTGGACCTGTGGGTCCTGGCATTCATGAGAAGGCTACTTCTCATACAGCCTACTTAAAGTTGTTCCAGACCAAGTATACCCCTACATGGCAACAGTACTTAGCACTTAACAGTACTTAGTTATTGATGATGGCATCTTTCAGCCTAATGGCAGTGGGTTCTTTTTGTACATTGCAAAATATGTACAGGAATGGATTCATGGGAAAAAGTTCAAAGGTTTTGAATTTTCCTCCTGATTTTGACTGAGCATCTGTGGAATGTGTTGGACAAAAATCTCTGATCCATGGAAACTTTTATAGCATTTATAGGATCTGATGATAACGTCATTGAGCCAGACACGACAGCAAACCTTCAGAGGTATTCAGTGAGTCTATCCCTTAAATGGTCCAGAACAGTTTTGGTGGCACAAAGGGGAACTAAACATCACAAGGCAAATGGTTTTAAGTTTATTGCCGATTGGAGTTCTACTTGGGAAAGAGCACCTTAAAAATAGCTGTTTGTTTTCCTCAGCATTAGGGGGTTAATATAGCAACTTTCCCACTTTACTGTACTTTGAAAATATTACCAGTGAATGAGCAATGCGGTCTTTTTTTGCACTGCATTAAGTAATAAAGCTGGTTAGGCAAAACACATAATTCTAAAGTAGACTAAGACTCTTATATCCCTGTCTCTTTTTCTGGTCCACATAGTACAAGCTGCAAAAGGTGAAACAAACTCCCTGGTGGAGGTGGGCACTACATCACAAAGAGCATGGCAGCTCCCAAAGAGGAAACTTCAGCAGGGCTCCTTAAAAGTCAGCTTATAGCCCAAGCATTAAAAAGTAAAGGTCATTTTGGCAGTGGAATAGGCTTCTGGAGCCGCCTGATAATCAAAGAATTATAGAAGTTATTAAAGCCAAAATACTGACTAGCAGAGTGACTGTCTATCGACTGATCGAGCCTGATATCACCAAGAGCCTCTACAGATGAACAGCTGGCAGCATCAGCACCTCTCTCTTCTCTTTTACTCAAGTGGACATTTCCATCCTCATTTCCGCTCTAGCTTTACACTGCCTGCACCATCATGAATCAAGTGCCCTGTGAAAATTGAAAGCAAGAGAACAGATGTGACTAGAGCGGAGTTTGCCAGCAAAGTAGATAGCAGATGATACTTAGAAATTTGCTTCAAAAGAACATTACCAGTTAGGGAGTAACAATTTTAGCACAACAATGAAAGAAGAATATTCAAAACATCACAGTTTAAAGCTATCACCGCCTCATCCCTCAGCCTCTTCTTCAAATAAGTGGCTTTTATTTGTTTCATGGAGACCATTTTCAGTGATCAAAGCTAGGCATATAGATATCAGAGTAAAGAGAGACAGGATGTGGACGTGCTTATGGATTGTTTTTTTTCAAAAGTAACTCACAATATTGTAATATTGCAATAAATATTGCAATATTTACAGCTTATTTTGGCAGATGTTTGGTGTGGCAATTACTCAAAGGTGTTATTTGACATCTGGGAATTGCGGATAAGATTCTAAAACCGAGCTAATGTATAAAAGTTTTAACTATATTTAAAGTGGGGCGTAAAAAAGATTAAAATATGAAATTTTGTGTTATAGGCACTTGACTTTTGGGCAGCATTACTAAGGCTTCAGGACAAATATGTATTTCATGACAGCTGACCAGTATCACCATAAATTTATTCCGATTTATTCTGACAAGCGTCACTTGTGATCAAGGCTAGTTTAATTGGTTTCACCCAAAAAGGGTAATGATAATGGATGATTGTTGGAATAAGTCTTTTTTAATTTCTATTTAGGTTAATGTCAATGGTCAAAATATTCTTACATAAAGACATTTTGCACTATTAATGCTATCCTACAGTAAAGTGTTCCCCGTTTTGTGTATATATATATATATATATATACACATACACATGTATACTCCAACTGTATTCGTGTTCATACTGTACATATAACCTGTATAAATATATACACACTTCCTCTTCAAATCCAGCGTCACTTATACTGCACTTCCCTGTAATTTACACTACTGCCTGTAACTTATTTTCTAATTTATATGATTCTTTGCACCTCTGGTTAGATGCTAAGTGCATATCATTGGCTCTGTACTCGCAGAATCACAATAAAGGTGAGTCTAATCTGATCTAATCTAATCTAATCTAATCATGGCCAGGTGTTTTTACATTTACATTTATGGCATTTAGCCGACGCTCTTATCCAGAGCGACTTCCATGTTCTAATTACAGGGACAGTCCCCCTGGAGACACTCAGGGTTAAGGGTCTTGCTCAGGAATCCAGCATCTTGCATGCAATCCATCAGTCAACAGAGTAAGACGGACAAGATAATGAATATCTGTCAGTATAATACACTAGAACCAAAGAGGGAGTTTGATCAGCCCAGAGTAATACTCTTTTATTTCTCACCCTTATGATTACAATTATCACAGCATTACAGTCAGTGACTGCGGGAAAACATGAGAAGCATAAATGTGAATACACACACACACACACACACACAACACACACACACACACACACACACACACACACACACACACACACACAGACTGAAAGGTCTTGCAAGCCTGGACCCTTCACAAAGGGTGGCTGGAGACAGAGCCACTTCTTATCAATCTAAAGAGTGTTTTAATTTCCACTCTTGTCCTGCTCCTCATTAGGGGGAAACATGATTTGGAGTATATAGTATAATTAAGGTGTAACCCTGAAATGAACTGATCTGCTCCTCCTGTGGCGCTGATGAAAGTTTTAATTAAGTGTCAAACAGTTATTGAGGAACATTTGGGCTCTCACACTGAGTATATTTATCTGATTCATTTGCACTGCTCCTGTTTAGAGGCGGTTATGAGATTCCATGCACTTTGCACACCCACCACACAGACACACACAAAAAACACTCAATACATACATAAAAGAAATGAATACACAAATGTACATTTATATCAATGTAAGGCCTAAAAGAGATCTAAGACATTTTGCACAGCATGCTGCAGTTGATGCATCTTTATTCATGGGAGAAATAGCTCTGCAATAATGTTAACTTTGAATAAAAACCAGTGCTCACTACTTAACATGATATATGTGGACAGACATCATAATGCTAATCGGGCAATAACTGGCTTCCATTCATTGTTAGCAACATTTACACTGTGGATGTAACTTCGCAGCGCTGAAAACGCACGGTGCAAAATCTATCCAAATCTGTCAAAAGTGCAGACTCTAAGCTTTACATTTTTTCATGCACGAATTTTTCCATGCACATTTTTTGCCCTCATGCTTGAGATTCGGCCATGATGACAATGGATGACTAACTGGCTTTTTTGTAGAAGATGGACAGCTGTATTGTAGTGTAACTTTACTGAAATTAATGTTGCTAAGATTACAGAAACAACTCTAAACCCTTCTGCCATTTCCAAAACTGAATATGAAAAAGTGAAGTATTCAAATCTCAGATATTTCCCACTCCCCTTTAGCCTTCTTCTGTGAACTTGCCAGAGTAGCGATGGACGTCAAAGGGTGTATGTGCTGTGATTTGAACGTAACCTCAGCTGACACAAGGCGGAGAGGGAGGCCTCACATCGGCGCCGATGCAAAGAGAGCTGAGCAACTGCAACACTAAAGGGATTAACCAACAAAAAAGGCTTCTTTCTCTTTCTTTCTCTCTCTCTCTTTCTCAGCATGAGGACTCAGAGCAAAGCTTCACCAGAGAGACACTAATGAGTTTAATTAATAATGGAAATAAATGCAGTCGACGCAGTAACTCCGGGGAGTTAAGCTGTGAATGCTTGCCTTTCTGTGCTCTCTTTCTGTTCGGCAGCTGCACTGCTGTTCACAAAGAGATAGCAGCACACTCTGGATGCAGTGCTCTGCAGAAATGCGTGCACGCACGCACGCACACACACACACACACACACAGGACACACACACAAAGGCAGAAATGTGCTGTCTTTTACTGCGCAATGGCTTAATACCAATCATGCACTTCATTAGAGACTAAGCTAACCCCTTTATTCTCAGCTCTAAGATCCATTTTTTAAATGAGTTTTCATGTCTTCAGATTGTCTTTGTAAAGATTTCAGTGTGTTGGAGTAATTAGTTTATGTTAATTATAGTCTCCACTGAACAACAGGTGTGCTAATGACATGGATAACGACTGTTTCCTTCCTTATATAACATTAAACGAAAAAACAGTTAAGGGAGTTTCAAGCTCTTTCTTGTCTTAGACTGTAATAATTACCATTTTAGGTTTTTTTTTTGCATACAGAGCAATCAACAAATGCCTTCTATTTACAAATCAACACTTTCTCTAAATTCACGGAGGATTCTTCCATTCCATGACCACCATCAGCCCACCACCAGTAATTGCAGATTTTCTTCCCCTCACTTAAACACACAATTGGATTCATTTCAAATTCAGTACATTTGATGGAATGATACGTGTTTCCATTTTTATTGATTTCCACACCAAATGAAACATACATTTAATTATCAGTATCAAAATTAAATGACACATGGTAGTATATTTTGCTGATGCAGTTGCCACATCGTGAATGGGTCACAATGCAGAAGCAGAAGTGACCTTTGTGGGAGCAAACCTAATCTAGTAGATCTAATCTCACACATGAGTAATAAAGAGCACCATTCTGATCAAAACTTTGAACTGCATTCTACACCCAAAAGTCTTTCAGCAACTAAAGACTGCTGACGCCATCTGCTGGATTTCCTGTGACTTTAAGACTTTAAAAAGTGGAAAAAATCCTTTCCAGCTCTTCCAGCTCTACAATTATTTTATTTAGCGCAGTGAACATCAGCAACAACTTTTGGTCTTAAAAAATGGAAACAACTCAATTCAATATGCCAATAGAACAAATTGTGAGATGCAATAACTTTGTTAGAGAGCAATACTATACTGCTCTGAAAAACAACAGTGTAACTATTAAATCAAACCAACATGAAAATGAGAGAGAAGTGTGGTGATAAATGAGTCATTATGGTAATCTGTTTTATTCTGTCTGCTCTCATAAACCTGCATGAGCACATGCTCATCTAGAGGGGACAGAATGTCACTATGAATTAATGAGTATTAATTAGCCATCAAAAACGAACATGGCCCTCGTTCACCTTGCAACATCAGGGAAATTTCACTCTCAGGATAAAGGCAGTACATCAGTTATGTGTCACATACTGCAGGAAAATAGTGTTTACTTGTTATGGGGGAATATATTTGCTTTCTCACAGGGCCATTTTCTCAGCCTGAGACTGAGGCTATACCGATGACTGATTTTTAAATGAAGAAACACCACTAGCACCGTGGGAAACTCCAAGAGTAGGTTTAATGCCGGACCACAAAACCGGACCTTAAAAGATAGAGACCTGCCAAAGTGCCTCAACTTTTCCAAAGATTAACAAAGCAAGTCATCATCATGCTAACAGAAACCTTTAAATATATATGAAATGTTGCAATTTACCTCAATCTTTTTAAACAATCACTCAGAAGCATTTCACTCAAAATGTGTTTCGAAGAACGCAATATCAAATACTGCACACTCAGGGATAAAATAGTGCTAAAATGCCAATGCGATGGAAAATGCACTTAGTAAATACAAGAACATGAAGCAGGAACCCTAAAGAGAGAGTTTTTGAGCTCAGGCAGAACCAAGTTTTAAAGATGTACCACACCAATACGTCCACAAGATGTCTCCATTAGAAAAGAAACAGCTGCATGCCCTTAGAGGTGAGCCTGCCAGCAAGAGTTTTCAGCTGAAGCACTTTATCTGACCATGCAGGAGCCCGCTTCCCCAGATTCAGTACTAAACTAGCAGGGCGGACACACGGCAAGGGGAATATTAATGAACTCAAAGCAAAGGCTCCACTGATTATGTGGACTAATATTTGTGTTCTATCAATCAGCAGTCTGGGGAAGATCTCTTCTGCTGCATAAACACTCGATCTTTTGCATGAGCTTCCTCTCTGTGTGTCTTCAGATTTATACGTGTCTGTTAAGATGTGAGGGGAAACAGCAATTAGAGGCAATTTTACATCAATATGCATGATATGCAAGGTCAAAAGGAACTTTGCTGTGTTTCAGACTTGCACAGAAATGTGTTCTTTGGCATGACAGCTGCCATCCTGTTCAGATAGACAGCAGTTCATCAAATTTTGATAGCACCAGCTGTAGTAAAGGCTGTGTGCTCTCACAGATAATGGGAATGACAGGATATGTGTGTCAAAACAGAAGGGAGGAAAAGTGACTTCAAAGATGGGGTCAATTATCACATATTGCAAATTAGAGGCAAGAGCACATCAATGAAGGGAAATGTGTAATGTCGCCTCTCTCACATTCTCTGCGATGTTCCTCATTCATTTTCCTTTCGTCCTCGAAGGTGTTTTGGTACTCCATTCTCTCTCTATTATCATATTCCTATGATTCCTCATTACTTGTCGGCTTCCTTTTTTTTTTCTTCTTTCTTGCTACACTATCTTCCAGTCAGTCTTCGCTCTCTCTCTCTCTCTCTCTCTCTCTCTCTCTCTCTCTCTCTCTCTCCCCATTTTTCTCTCTCTCTGGGATGTCTCAGATGCACTGTTTAAAAGTAATTATATGTGTTTAATAACTTCCAGGGCCATAAAACCTCTTGTTAGAGGAGCACAGAGGTCTAGTGTAATGGCAACCATAAAAGTGAGAAGGAGCAAGGCTGAGAAGAGAGGGAGTGAGTGAAAGGAGGAGGGGTGAGTAAGAGAAATGAAGGAAGAGTTCTCACTGCCCTTTATATTACCTCCTCTCTATTGCTGCTTCTATCGCTCCCCCAGTTAAAAATCCATCCTGGGAATTTGTCGTCAGTGTCTTGTCCCAGATTTATGGGGGAACAAACGTGGGGAGAAGTCAGTCTGAAGCTGGAGCTGGAGAATCTGCTTCACAATTGCCACCTCCATCTGGGGGTGGTTAAAACCAAGGTTCTCCAGCTACAGCACCCAAACCAGCTCAGTGTCTTTATCCAGAGAGCCTTCCAGAAAGAGCCTTCGCTCAGGTTATTATTTCTAAATTCTACAGTGGAATACAAGCAGGGGAGGAGGAAAACACGGCAGTACGCGAGACAATGGAAGGAGAAGGAGGAGAGGAGGCTTCTGCTGGAGTTATTTAAGTGTGTGGAATCTCATGCGGCTGGCTGGCAGCGGCAGAATAAGCCTGGCAGCTGCAGAAGATGAAATAACAGAGTGGATTGTGAGCAAGATGAGAGCGTGCTCAAAGCCAGCCGAGGCTGGAGCAGAACCCTGGGGCCGCCAGCTTGATTCCATTTGGAAGCAGCAGTGATCCGGGGATGTTCTATTCTTACAGTGCAAAAAAGCAGGCAACCTCCACTCAGTACCACTATCACACACCAGCAACTTCTCAAACACATGCTCGCTACCACTGCCAACAAAGCGTCACTGCTCAATAGATCTGAAATTGTGTCCCAAACCCAACCAAACTGCCCCCCCCCCCAAGTTTTGAAGCTGATCCTGTCCACAATTTGACTGAAAAATTTGGTTGCCTTCCTTAAAGACAACATGTGCTAAATAATCTAAACAGCAGCCGTCTTCAGATTATACATTTAGAAAATAAAGTAAATACTGAAGGGCTTGATATTTTTCCAATTTATTAATAAACCTACGCCTTCAAACAACAAACTAGATTTTAGGGAGGAAAACTAAACTTTACAAAATACTATTCTCCTGCTGGCTTTGTGAACCTTAGTTACACTAGCAGCTACACAAATTACTCCATTGTGCTGACCGAAATAATAGAGGATTGTTATAATAAAAGTACTTATTTAAATAATTAATAAAACATAAAAGTATAAAGTAAAAAAAAATATGATTATCTCACAGGTGTCATAGGTTCATTCCATTACACAAGCCTGATTTACAATTCCTTCTAATGTCCTAACACCTTCCAGCAGGACTGTGCATGCCTATTTGCGCTCTGCTGAGTGCAGAAGCCCTGGCTGTGCTGAGGACATTCCTGGACCACAGGTGGACTCAGTAGCTGCTGAGATGTAAATATAACCTGAGCTGAAGAAAAAAAAAAAGAGGAAGCCCAGGCCCTGCCATATCCGCCGACCCAGGCCAAGCCCCAGGACCTTCCGGCTCAGAGGCTGCTGGCCGGCAGCCCGGCTCAGAAACAAGAGAGACTGAGGGCAGGTTGTCTCTCTGGCTCCACCCCTCTAAAACCATCCTGCTGTAGCGTGCTAGCACTGGCATGGGCTTTGGTACAGGCCCATATGTCCACTAATGCGAGAATGGCTCTATACATCTGCTCAAACACAGACCCCTGCTGAGGGATGACTGACCTGAGCCACTCCCCCTTATGCTCATCTCTTGCTTTTCCTCCCTCATCTGACCTCTTTCAACTCATCACATGCTTATAGCATGAGTCACTGTTTCTCATGAAGCAGAACAGCTAAAAATCAAATGCACCTTTCCGTCTTTGAATAATCTATCAGTTTTTTTAAATTCATCAAACTGATCATCTAAATGTTGTTCCTGCTGCTTTTAATGCATCCTGAAACACTATTTGGTTTTAGCATTTAGACTGGGATTTCTCATTTAGTCCAAGCATTCATGTTTCTTTAACACATACAATCTACCTTTACATTTTTGAAGACCAAATACTCCTTCATGGCAACTGAATTCCCGATTAGCAGAGGACTCTTACTGGATAATGCACCCTGCAAAAATTGTTCTGGAACGGTTTGGAGAACACGACTAAGGGTTCACTCTGTCTCAGATCACAATCCGAACAAGCATCTGTTGGATGTGCTGGACAAACTAGTCTGATCCGAGGATCAGCATCAGAGGCCATCTCACACCTTGTAGGACTTAAAGGATCTGTTGTTAACATCTAGATGCCAGACACCACAGCACACCTTCATATGTCTTGTGGTGTCCATGCCAGGTCAGAGCTGTTTTGGCAGCTCAAAGGGGACCGAAAGCATATTAGGCAAGTGGCTTAAAAGTCATGTGTGTAAATTTGAAGTGGACATACAGTACTGTGCAAAAGTTTTAGGCAGGTGTGCAAAAATCCTGTAAACAAAGAATGCTTTCAGAAATATCAATAATGATTGTTTATTTTCTCAATTTACAAAATGCAAAGTGAGCGAACAAAAGAAAAATCTATATCAAATCAATATTTGGTGTTACTACCTTTTGCCTTCAAACCAGCATCAGTTCTTCTAGGTACACTTGCACAAAGTCAGGGATTTTGTAGGATTATAGTCGGTGTATGATCAACCAGTTTTACCAAACAGGTGCTGATGATCATCAATGTCACACGGAGGTCGAAACACAGTCATGTTTGGAACAACCGACCAGCCAAGCTCCTTCAAAAACTGCATGTACCTAGAAGAACTGATGCTGTTTTGAAGGCAAAGGGTGGTCACACCAAATATTGATTTGATTTAGATTTCTCTTTTGTTCTTTCACTGCATTTTGTTGATTGATGACATTTCCATTTCTGAAAGCATTCTTTGTTTACAGCATTTTTTCACACCTGCCTAAAACTTTTGCACAGAACTATATGCATTGGAAGTTTATTAAATAATGTAAATAAAAGTGTTTTCCCCTCACTCTGTACCTCCTGAACATCTGGTATCATTGAGATTCTTTTTAGACACTGGGTGGAAACAAAAAATATCTTTTTAATAAAATGAATGCGGCAATGTTCTGAGAGTAACAAAAGTATCCCCAGTTATTTAAAGTCACTATCACCATTCACCAAATCAGCTTAAGGAATGAAATAATTAAAAAAAAAAAAGCAGAAAGATACTTTGGAATAAAACCACAACTGAAAATATAATCATGGCTTGCAGTTATGGTACAGAAATTTTCATTTGAAATCTCTTACCGGTTTATAACACTATTTTCTCATGAATCACCATGAAATCAAAGGGAAAACAATCAAATAGAAAGAAATACTTTTCTTAAGCTGCATTAAACCATAAAAATAAATAAATAAATGCAGGCCATTTCTGTATACAGGTTCATTCATTGCATGTCTACCATCTAGAACGAAAGTTTGGATCTGAGTAGTAGCTCTGTTTACTTACTTTTTTAAATCATCAATATCATTTTCTTGGCTAGTCTTTGCAGTCTTATTATAATTACAAGACAAATAAAACCTGAGAAAGTAAGTAACATAAAAAGCTTAAGGCAAGTATAACACACTCTGCCCCTGATATTCTGACAATATAAGTTTGGTGTTGGGGTCATCTGCCTCACAGGAAAATATAATTGTGGTTGGTTCTTAAATGCCTGAAAGATCCATCGCTTTCCCAGCTTACAAACAGAAGGTGTGCTTTGATTATCTGTCACTGTTACACTTTAATCTCTTATCAACTGGAATACACACAAGCTCGAATGCCTTAATCCCCCATATCAGACCTCGGCTACAAAGGTAGAGTGGCAAAATTAATCAAGACTTTATTGGGATAATATCATTAACACAAAAGGATAATTACATCGTCCTCCTTGTAGAGACTGTGAAAGCTCTTGATATAAATTTTCTTTAATTAAGTGCATTTTAAGAAGAGGGCATGATAGGGGACTGCTTGAGCCTTATTGGTGTTAATGCCAAGTCAGACTCCATTTGTTTCTTCATTATATGATGTTTTCAGCAAAGTCCATCAAACACATAGAACAAAGAGATTTGCAACCCAAGCACTGAAAGGGTAAGAGGAGGACATGAGTGTAGGGGGACCTGATTTATTCAAAAATGTTGCAATACAGAAGGAATAATTTAACAAAAATTGCAGAGACAAAAAGACAATTGCACAAAGTTTGTAACATTTGCATTGTTTAAAACATGCATTACTTTAATGTATGCCTATATTTACTTCACAAATTGACAGTGGGACTTTGTAGACTCTGTGCAAACTGAACTATAAGTGGAAAGTTGATTAGAGGCTATCGGCTATGTGTCGGGGTACTGTAACACCTACACTTACCAGCAGTAACATAACAACAAAATGCCTAATATCCTATAGGTCCCCACATTCCACCAAATTCCCAGTGCAAAATTACCTGGCCAAAGAGACTACTGCTATTTTGGGCATGCTGTTGTCATTAATGGGTGAACCTGGTCATCAAGGTGTTCAAGCAGAATATTTCCCGGGGCATCACACTCCCTTTGCAGCTTGCCTTTTGTTGGCTCAACAGCCACCCCACCACAAATGCTGGTATAATCTGGTGGACGTTAAGTTTATATATTGCACCCCCCCATGCTATATAAAATCCTCATTTTAAATGTTGCACAATTTGTGTTTAGGTTATGACAGAGCACTGTTTTTTAAACATATCAAACAGATCACGAAAAGAGGGAATTCATGTGTTACCATGCTCCAGAATATGTCTATTCAATGTGCACACTGCAGTACAATGTGCACATTTGAGTTCAGTGATAGAAAAAAAGCTCAGGTCCGCTGTTTGAACGCACTCGGCACACTACTGTGGTACTGCAAACTGCCTGCCTGTGAGGGTACATGGAAGGTTACAGAGGACAAATTTACTCCAAAAGAGCCCAGAGACTGGCAACAGTATTGCTTAAAGTCACAAGTCTAACTGCATCTACTTTAAATTCCTGCAGCATCACTATCCATTTCCACTATGCATTCACCACCACTATCAGTGAGGGCAAAAAGAAATCATACTTTGCCATCTATTACTGGAATATGAATATGATAGCAAAGCGAGAGCAGAAATGTAACATTTACTTAATGACGGGTCACAGCGCTCATTTCTATAAGGAAAGCCAGCCTATGCCCTCTCTCACTCCTTCTCTTTCCATGCTCCCCTCCCTACCTGTGTGTGTGGGAGCTCCATGAGAAGCTGCGCTCTAAATCAAAGCATTTAGCTCTGGACTCGCTCCCAGTCAAGGGTCAGCATTGTATCATCTTCCCCGGCACTGGCACACAAAGGTTGTCCAGTGGTTTCTATTTGATTTCTATTTGAAGAAAATATTAGATTTTCCCAGCCAAGCTAAATCCCTCCCTTGGGCTCAGAGATAGGCCAGGAAAGCCTTAGAGCTGAGCAAAAAAAAAAAAAAGTCACATAGCTAAAACTTCTTAAGCACTATCTTTCTTACATCCGTGAATACACAGAGAAGGGGACAAAGACAGGAAGAGAAAAGTGGATTTCTGCGAAGGTCGCCACGTGAAACAAAAGGCAATTTAAATCTCTGTAGGTTTTCCAATAGCATACTAATTGAAAACAATTACACTGTTTTTCTAGACACCCTTGGTTCATTAAGAAATCTGTCGGCATCTTCTGTATTATCTGTCTACTCGGTCAATGGCATACTTAGTCTTTTATGCACATAAAGAAAAATCAAGTCTAATCCACAACTCGGTTCAGAGACTGTTTGCCTTCTGACTTTTTTATGTTAGGTTCTATCAGTATAAGCAGGTATGGGCTTGACGCTGGTGGCAGATTTGCCATTATCTATGGTAATTGTCTTGCTTCTGTCAGATTATTTTACAGAGCATGCAAACACACATACAAGCTAACAATTTCAAGGCAAATATTTGCAGTTTCCCTTGGATCATGAGGGAATAAGGAACACTTTTCCCATGTTTTTCCTACATGTTTTGTCTTCCTCTTGCCCTTTATTGCATGTCAACAAACTGCATAACTGTCTATCTATGATTATAAATGTGTGGGGGAACAGTGGCGTATTTATAGAAGCGCTCACTGTAGCTGCCACCGCCAACAAGAAATGTTGATACTGATAAAACAGTGCTGGTGACACTAACATTTAAAGAAACTTGCTAGTTTCAAATAATGGTTGACTTCCTCTCTTAATAATAACATATAATGCAATGTACACAGAGTTAAACACACACTGAAGTTCATCTCATTTAGACAAACTGCTGAGTAAGAGATGGTACGCTGAATTTGAACTGCAACCGTCAATCACCTCCAACTGAGTTAGTCCTCTTGGTTTATAAGAGAGTATTATGGAAGGAATCGCAAATCTGTTGAGTCAGATTTTAGCTCAACATGGACACCAGATTGGTTGCAACACTGTTTTCGTCCCACACCGCCTGAGGTGATGCCTCCCTTGGCCAGTGTCCAGTTATATCAGGCGATGAGGTGGTAAGGGGCCTAGGTCTGCACAAATATTATATATATATAAACTTTAACTCTGTGGACAAATTCTAAGTAAGTTGGGTGGGTGTTTCACTTCTAGGGATTATTTTCTAGAATTATTTACTAACCTGCTGACTTGACTGGCAAAAGCAGGAAAACATCCAACATAAAGCACACGCATGCTATCATTAAGTGTACTGTTAACAGAGACGTCAACACAATAAATCACATAAGCGAGTAAATGGCAGGCTAAGCCTAGCTGCTGAAGGCTGAATTCATTACTGTTCTGTTTCCTCAAGCTCCATGCTGAAACATGTAAGTGTTTCACCATCCAATTTGTCTTGTATAATCAGTCAATGGCCAAATTCCATCACATCATACTACACCATATGCTATGGTCAAACACAGGGAGAGCCAGTCAAGCACCGAACTGAGCAGTATGTAAAAGCTGCATGGGTTTTGTACAGGGGAACATGGGTGTTCATCTTTGAACAATACACTTGTGATTATATTTCTTTTGGAGCAGATTATACCTATACAATACGCTGGGGATTGGCTAATGATACGCAAAACATATTTGAAACCACCAAAACAGATACAATGAAAAAGCTTGCTATTAATAATCTGCAATGATGGCTTATTAGTTTTTTTTTTTATCTCCCAAAAACTCTATTTGACAACAGGTGTAAATGAATTCTTCAGTGTTTTAAAGAATAATTGGTGCGAGCTTGCTGGGGGAAGGCTGGAGACGTAATTAAATACAAAGGCTAGCAGAATAAATGAAGTGGGGAGTTGGGCTGTACACGCTTGACAGATATTAATGTCCTCCAATGAAATGCGGTAACATCGGTAATAACCCGTTCATAGCTGTGAAGTTATGTCGGTCATGGCTTTGGAGAAAAGAAAGAATAGGGGGAGAGGAGGAAATGAGCTACAAAATGGCTATTCTTTCAACTCCTGTTAAAGGTGGGGTTATTCCAAGCGTTAATTATGATCTCCAGAGAGCTACTCCACTAACTGCTGGTACTCATCATGCCAGTGAGACAAAGACTAGGGCTATGTCTGGTTTAGATGGCAGTGTTTGGATTCAGTCTGCAGTATTAGAGCATTAGGAGCGTTTGATGTCTGATAAAGACGCGGCTGACGCAACAATTACCATCTGTTCCAGACGTCTACTTGTAAGTGATAACAGTGCAAGTTTATGGGGTGAGATAGAGGCTCCGCGTTGTGTCTCATGTTAGATGTCTGTTTGGTTGTTGATAGAGCAAGTGCAGTTTTTCTTTTCTGGAGACTGAAAGAAGTGTATGTCCACTGCAAAGGTAAGCAAGCAGGGGGCAGGGCCACACAGGGCTGAGAACTGAACCTTGACACTCGAGGGCTGCTGGAATTTTCATCTATTTCAGCGTGCCATAAATACTCTGATAATAGAATCAAGAGAAGGAGGAAACGACTTTGTTGGGCATCCAAGGCTGATAATGAAATACATAAATGCAACATCTGTTCCTTATGATGACCCGTTCCTCTCCTCTTTTCCTTCATTTTGCCTTTGATGTCGACGGCTGTGTTTTTTTTTTTTTTCTCCGGTCAGAAAACAAAATGCAGAGTGCCAAATGAATAATGGAAATGCAGAGGCCACCTTTTAATCTCAGCAGGCCTTCGGTGCCATTCTTCAAAGGCAAGACAAAGCCCCTCTCACAAAAAGACGCAAATACACACATACACACACACACACACACACACACACACACACACACACAGAGTTGCTGTCGCTGCCGTTAGGCAATCTTCTCCCAGACCATTATATGAACCAGAGAGGCAAGGTTGTAGAGCTCTCACTGAGACATGGCAGAAAGTCAACTAATGACCATGTGAAAGACATACACACATACACCCACACACATCCACACAAAAGTACACACACCCCCACTTCAATTTTTAATTGAGGTCCATGTCCATAAACAAACAATACTGTACATGTTTGGAACCTAATTATCTGGTGCACGACTGGTGAAAAGCTTGATGCTCTTTGCTCTCGCTTTCTCTCTCCTCTTTCTCGCTCTCTCTCTCTCTCTCTCTCAGCACAAAAACACAGATACAGTAAGCAGGAGATCTGTATAGGACTGAGAAAAAACAGGTGAGACTATTCTTGGAAAAAGAGGCATAAAAGAATAAACAGCTAATTTCATAGAAGAGAAAATGCACCACATCTGGCTGTTAAGAAGCGTATGAAACTAAAGATCAGCTAAAGATCAGCTTAATTATAAATGGTGGTGTTAACTGCTGTTCAACTTAATAATGGATTTTTATTCAGAACAAATATACGTCATGCTAAATTACACAAGGGTAAAATAAGAGATTCTAGTGGGTGATCTTTTTATTTATAAAATATAAGGAGTAAATAATGGAGAATGGAGTATTCTGTATTCCAACAAACAGTTTATAACGGGGTCTTATAACTACAAACACAGAACTCTCTTTAAACACATTTAATAGTATTAGGAAGTAAGAATAACTAAGATACTTAAGAAAAGTGAAAAACTAAATTACTGGGAGAATTACTGGGAGAATACACTCTATATGTACTTAGCAGACCTACAGATGTGATGATACATCAATCAAAATAATGAAATATTTGTGAGTCATTCCTAAAGAAAACCATGGTTATTTTGAAACAGACTGCCTGTGGTTTTTGCAACTGTATAACAACTGTTATAGTAACAATGGGGCTGTGGATGCATTTCCTGTGGTATGCATTATATGATGTGAAATATCTTGTGTTATGTGGGCCTAGTGGTTAGGGAGTTGCCCCCGCATCGGAAGATTGTGGGTTCGATTCCCTCACAAGTAGGCTGCCCTGCGGCACCCCTGAGCAAGGTACTGTCCCCGTCACTGCTCCCTGGGCACTTTCAATAGCTGCCCACTGCTGCACGGTGTTTGTGTGCATGGGTTAAAAGCAGAGGTCCAATTTCGTTGTGGTTCACTGTGTGCTGTGCTGTGACCTCGCAATGACAAGGGTTGTCACTTTCACTTTTTTTCACTTTTCATTTATGAGTGGAAGAGTCTGTGCTTTCAGACTAAAAAAAACACCTCCAGAATCACAAATTGCATGAACATGGCTTATATATGGTTTCTATTAATTAAATTAGAACTTTGAACTTTTTTTTATGAAGTCTTCCATCCAGACTTCATTAAAATAATCAGACTTCAGTTTAATTAATTTTATGTGGCAGGTGTGAATACAGTCAATGAAACCTGAGTTGAGGCCTGTCTATTTCTACCACTAAATCTGGGAGCAATCTTGTGATTTAACTGTTTATTTAAACTGCTAATTTAGCTGCTAATTTATTTTCTAAGGCAAACTCTACATGAAATGCTTAATGAGAAACACTTTTATGTTGTGTACCTAATTAATAACCTATTTCCCAACACTAATGGCAATTTGATTAATGACATGCAAATGATTGTGACGGTGATGAGGTATATATGAATCCTTCTAAAGCAAAAAAAAAAAAAGAAATAAGGGGGGGTGTGGAGAAAGAAGACCTATTTGATCCTTCTGAAACAAAGCTCTGCAGTCTGCGCAATGGGTTAAATGGATTTTTACAATGTAGAGCACAAGACCCAGACAATATGTGAGAGAACTGACGCCCCCCTCTCATAACTCTCTCTCTCTAAATTGCTTGGGCAGTGCCACCAGAATAATATATGACTTTCATAATAAAACCACGGAAGCCCATGCAAATAAGTGTGAAATTGCAATATAATCATTTATGTTAATGACACAGTGCTCTGCTGAAGCTTCATTATTCTCCTCGCCCTCTGATGAAAGGCTAAACAAGAGAAGAGAGAAATAGAAAATGTAAAAGAGCAAGAAAAGTTCTTGTTTTTGAGACAGAGGAGGAGAAAATCAGCAGCATGAAAGTAACTGTGGTGAAAAAGGGAAACCCTTTGATATTCAGTTAAAAATGAGTTTCCTCTGTGCACTCTCAAAACTCAGGTCTACAGAAGGTTAAATGATTTATACATGTGGATTAAAGCAGAATACATCACAGCTTGGCAAGACAGGGGAAATGAACAAATCCAGAATCATGGAATGTGGAAGCACTGCCCAGAATGCAATGGAACAGGTTTTTATACAATCTTTGCTTGCAGATTAATAGTAACACAAATAATAAAAAAAATATATAAAATAATAATAATAATAAATAAAAATACATATTAAACAGTGAAGCCATTCAAGGTGCTTTTTGTTGCACATTTTGACAGCAGCCTTTTCCGTGCTGCCATTCTATTTTCTCATTTTCTTTCTTTCTCTTTAATCAACAGGGATTAGAGTTCAGGAAGAGGTATCCATAAGCTCTGCTTTATGCTGCTGATTAAGAGTGAAAAGCTTTGGCCAGAACGTTGCATCATTTCATTTTTAATTCACTGCACTTTTTTTTTTTTACCATGACTGAGACCTGATGTTTCAGCAGGTTACTACAAAATCTGCAGTCACTTGTTTGTTGATTTGTCAAACTTTGAAAATGGCAAAAGATACTTGGTCAGAAAAAGTGAAACACAAAAGTGATTCAGATGGAAAAATAAGCTCTGTACACATAAATCAAGATAAGAGGTTAAAACCAAACCAAAACCAGACCTTACTGAATTCTATTACATGTTTACCAGAGATTAAGGGAACTCATTTGGGAAGTTCACCCTCTCTCATCCTCTAATCAATTAAAACATCTCGTCTCTTTCACTGAGTATAAATAATTATGCAATTACCAGCTACCTTCTGTCACGGAATGGAATGGCTAATGTGTAAGAGGTATAGCTGGAGTTGTGCTGCATGCCAAAAAGACAGAATAGTCAATGAAATATCTGCATCTGTATTATAACAGCAGCGCATACAAATGTGTTCACATATATATTCACCTTCCTTTGAATTTACATCTATTTTACTGCTCACATGCATACGCCGCCATACTGTGAGCAAAACATCATCTGCACAATATGTGCTCTCTATAGATTTTAGTCAATGGGAACATGATATACATTCACAGCTTTTTTAAAAGGAGCAGTATGTGCCATTCATTGCCTTGTTGACCACCTAGTCATAAGCTAAACCAGAAGTAAGAGGGCAAAAAGAGGAATCAGATCCATTATGTTGCACCAAGGCCAACATTCCTAACATCGTATCTGTGTCTCCTAATTTTAGATTTGCTTATTAGTAAAAGCCTGAACTGGATTTGTAGAACTTTTGGCCTGTTAGATGATAAAAGTTGATTTATATGGAACCTATTTGGAGCATTAAATATTTTCAATTTCATGTACAACAGAGAACTTGAAAATACATAAAGGATAT
Organism: Hepsetus odoe; assembly: GCA_017165825.1. Classification (NCBI taxonomy): domain Eukaryota; kingdom Metazoa; phylum Chordata; class Actinopteri; order Characiformes; family Hepsetidae; genus Hepsetus; species Hepsetus odoe. The sequence continues at coordinate 11,364,861 of CM029378.1, forward strand.
TTTATATACTAATGTAGGATATAAACCAATATTTATATTGTATATACAGGATGCAAAAATTTAACAAGTGCTAAAAAGTAATCCATGAGACCATTTGAGATTTAGTTAAAAATAGGTTAGATAAAAGAAGCTCTTAAAGATTAGCTGTTCTGTTTAACAGAGGGCCACATTTAAGAGGCACAGAATGGCCAGCTCAAAACCTACAAGTTTCTGTAGTGTCAAAACCTAGTGTCATTCAAGAGCTATTTTTTTTTACATTACATTTTTGCACCTAGGTTAATTTTTATTAGTGGACATTTCCTATAATAAGCAAAATAAGGCCTTGAATCAAAGATTTTGAATACGCAAGATTAATTAACCAAAATAGGGTCATTTTCAGTTTGTTAGGTTTACTAGCATGAATTAAAAAGCTCATTCGGACCTTACATTTTAAATTCACTACTCATTTATGGATGAAAACTTGCTTGCTCCAAAAATAGCGCTTATAATTAGTGAGCTGTTATTGATTCAAGTCTGGTGTTTTGAAAATTAACAGTGTTAATTACAGCCAACTTCTTAAAATGGATTTGGTTCATCTGAAACACGGGGATCATACATCACTAACACCACTCACATCTTATTAATATGAAAAAGAAGCTCTGGCAAACAAACATTGCTTGGCTCGGTTTTTGGTCCATCAGTAACTGATTCCAAACTCATTAACAAAGCCAAAGTGAGACACACTGGTGGCTGCAGAAATAGGAGTTGACCTATGTAAGAACTCCCTATGGTAAGCTGAAGCCTCGATCTTAGTGCTGGTTTGAAGAAAAGGAGATACAATAAGGCCATCTTGCGGCTCCATAGGGGCAAACAGAAATGCCTCAAAGGAAGCAGATCTATGCATGGAAAACAGCTGGCACAGCTGAGTGCTGAAAGCCTCAGTCTGCCAGGGCAAAGCACAGTGGAGAGCCCAGATAGTGCCCACCTGTCCGGCCCTGGGCCAGCCCAGCTAGATGCTAGACAGCTAGCCAGCCATCTGTGCATGAAGCCCCCGGCGTCTGGATCCCCAAACCACAGCTGGCTCCCATCGGGCCTGGATGGGCCCACGCGCCGCTACAGCCGCTTCACTCTGATGAAGCTTCATGGCTTCTGGTGAGTGATGAGATAGACATCAGAGCTGTGTCTGGACCTGAAGCTGTTGAACAAGCGAGTGAGGGAGGGAGAAAGAGAACTGTAATCATGCACTGGAGTGGAGAGCTGGCTGAAAAGTGGGAAAAACACTCAGCGCACTAAAGTGATCAGATAATGCTTAGCGCTCATGTTGTGCTTCAGACCAGTGTCCACCGGGACAGGCTCTTGTGAATCTTAATCACAGAGTTTCTTGCTTTTCCCAGACTTTACTGCCCTCCTTCCCACCTAATTAAAAGTGCTGAAAATGCGCAAATGAACTTAAATGAAATTAGAGAATCCCCAGCTGCCAGATAGGTAGCAGGTAGGGGTCTGAAAGAGAGCGAGGGAAAGAACAAGCTAATGGAGTCACAGAACAGAATAATTTTCAGCTTTAGTGATGTTGACTTTAAACACAAAAAACAATTTAACTGCAATGTGTGCAATTATCTGGTTGCTTATGCTTGCTCTTAAGGGGGATGGGATTTGACTGATGGAAACGGATTCAGATCAGAAACATATGTGCCTTCATGCTCATTAATCAATTTAAGATTTTAAATGAAACCTAAAGCATAAAAAGAATTTGGGAAAAGCATAAAAAAACTCCCCTGCATGATTATGATTGAACGGGCATTTCATACTGAATGGTGATTGGCAGCGGTATAGCCATGATATTAAACAACTCCACTTACGTTTACTCATTTAGGAAACTGTTTTATCCAAAGCAGCTCACAAGAGACTTTTCATGATAGTAGATAAAGTTTAAATTTCTGAGGCTGGTTGAAATAGCCAACAAAGAGGTAAAGTGATGAAAGCAGGAGTGATGACAGCAGGAGTGATGACAGCAATGACAGTCATAAGTGAAACTGGCAAACATCAAAAGGAGTTAAGCAAACACCTAATGCAAATGTTGCATATATTTCAATGAGTATCTATCAGTTAATTTTAAACTAGCTATTAAGTGAAAGTAGACAACTTGTCATTGTGAAAACACGAAGCCATGTCATGTCGATGCAGAAGCCACATCAGGTTTATGAGGCATTCTAGCATGGAGGTCCCATCGGCCTGGTCCAGGCTTCCATTCTTGCATTAATTATGCATGCATAATTACGTGACACCTACCATACAATATATTTACGAGATGTTGTGATATTGAATTTTAAATCAACATTTTCCTGTGCCAACACAGACAAATATCAGTTTCTCCAATCTGACCCTTAAAGCCATGAGAGAAGTTCTGAGCGCAGAGCTAACCAGTAGATTAATATGCACAAGGTCCACAGCTTCAACCACATCACCTCTGCTTTGGCGCTTTTATTCAGTTGAGAGCTAACAGAAGGCTTTGTTTTCAGCTCTACTCCAGAGTGAGGAGAGTTTTTCTTCTGCTCCTACGGGCTGCAAACAAGGGTCCACTGCGGCCCCTAAATCCAGCAGCAGCCGTTAGATCACACCTCTGATCGACAGCGTGCATATGAAGTGGGGATTTCCTGCATGTGGGAAAGCAGCGTGAACTGAGAGAGGGCTGACTCCTTCCTCCTAGCAAGCTCTTAAGCAAATTGCCATGTGCATAGGACTGCCTTGAATACCAATGTAGATGTGGAGCAGAGACTGTGTCAGGGAACATCTCCCAGATTGTTTTTGGTCTTTTGAGAGCGTTTTTATTCCTAGAACAAATGCTATAAGTTTGGGTGATTCATAAGCATAAAATCTGTATAAATTACTTTAGATGGAGAGTAAATCTTCCTGACCAGACCCGACGTTTTGTTTATTTTCAGTTAAATGTGAAGACTTTAGCTGATTCTTCTTTCTTCAAGAACCATTGCATCACCACTAATCTTGCTGGAGCACAAAGTAGAATAGTCCATGTTGGTGTGTCACTTTTTTTTTTTTTTTACTTTATTAAGGCTTCATATGTATGCTGGAGTGTTGTTCGCTCACTCTCAAGAGAAACATGTAAGCATGACTTGTCTCCACAAATTAATCTGTGCAGACATTGTGTGAGCACAACACCTCTATGATATTTCATGTCAGTACAAACTCATATTAGCTACTAATTGGCGAGGAAGCAGGACAGCTAATCAGCCAATCTGTCCGCTTTAGGATTGTACTAGCCTACAGAAAACATGTAAAAAATATGTATGTGATAGTTAAGCACGTTGTTTCTATGATAATTATTAAAAATGTGAAAATGAGGTTGAGAGGCGTAGAACAAAGAAACATCTTCAATAATAATTGTCTGTATGTGCATCTTCAGTGGTACAGACTTAATTTGCTTCGTTATCCTTCATCCAACACAAGTTTAAAAGAAACTACAGTTGTAATGTTAAAAACAATAATTCACTGCTCCGCCAAACTACTAGCACAAACTTTCATTCAGTTCTTTTTTTTTTTTTTTTTAAACCCTGTTGTTTTATTTACTTCTCTGTCCTTTGCAGAATCAAAGGGGCACCAGGCTCCTAGGGTCTCCACTGATGTGTGCCTGTGTGTGTGTGTGTGTGTGTGTGTGTGTGTGTGTGTGTGTGTGTGTGTGTGTGTGTGTGCGCATGCGTGTTTGTGTGCGTGTGTGTGAAGTGAGGTGATCTGAATCCCCTCACCCACCCAACTCCCATCCTCTCGTTGGAGAGACGTGGAGAGCAGCACGGGCAGGCGAGTTCTGAGGAGCTTGTGAACATCAATGGAGAGACATGGTGGAGAGGGAGAGGGGCTCCAGAGAATCGGGGAGAGAAAGAGATGGAGTAAGACACAGAAAGAGAGATAGGGTGGGGTAGGCTAGAGTGCAGAGGGTGCAGTATTCGAGCAGCCACAATGTCCTCCACACAGGACGAACACTTCCACTCATTTAAATGAGTCACCCACTCTAGAGCTGGCTGTGTTCAGGGAGACAGAGGAAGGAACGGGAATAAAGGCTTCTTCCCCATTTCTTACATTTGCTTTTCACAGAAAAAAACACATGCTGACAGAAAGTGCTGTCTGAATATCTTAACTCCACATAAGAGCTTTAAACATTTGTTAGAAGCCAATTCAATGCCAATGCAAATTATTCATGGATGAGGTTTGGTCATCACTTCAAATATTTCTTGGGCTCAGATCAGCTCAGACTTTGTCTTCAGGTTTCTCATACACCTTTCCACTTCCAAAGGATTTTAGTTTATCAATGCTTTAACTTTTGCGGCAAACTTCATTAGCTTCAGTAACACACCTGTTCGCTATGAGATCTTTAGTGAAACCTGTCATTAGAACTAAAAACTGCTTGGCTGCTTTTTAAAGGATTTGATTCCTGAATAAATGTATAATACAACTAAATTTTGTCTAACTGTTAACCTATTCATTCCTCTAGGTCTCTAGGTAACATGATACTGTCAGAAAAGGGATTTTTGTTCCCTTTCTTTGTCTGCACTTGAGGTTGAGTCAAGGTTAGATGAAACTGTTTAAAGCAAAAGTGAAGTGGACCATTTTTTAATGTAAACACAGCACAGCACACAGTGATCCACAATAAAATACTTTTATACTACAAAATACCACTCTGCATTTTACCCATACACAGCCTGCAGTAGATGCAGTCATATCCAACGACCGGGAAACGGTGATGGGGACAGTACCTTGCTCAAGGGTACCTCAAGGGGCAGCGGTGGCCTAGTGGTTGGCCACAGAATCGGAAGATTGTGAGTTCAAACCCCTTACCAGTAGGTTGCCCTGAGGTACCCTTGAGCAAGGTACCGTCCCAGTCACTGCTCCCCAGGTGCTTTCATAGCTGCCCCCTGCTGCACAGTGTTTGCATAGGTTAAATGCAGAGGTCCAATTTCATTGTGGCTCACTGTGTGCTGTGCTGTGACCTCGCAATGACGAGAATAATCACTTTCACTTGATTTCACTTTCACTCAGGGTAAGCTACTATAACCTACTCAAGCCCACAACTTTATCATGATGCTTAGTCCCTAACAACTAGGCCACAACTACATTTTGGTCTGAACAATTTCTCAGGCTCAGTTAAGGCTCTGTGTCATATTATCTGACATCAGCAGTATTTTTAAAGTTGTAGACTGTTTGGTAATGTTTCTAAAGTCCAGCACACGTTGTTCCTTGCTACCTTTAGGAGAAAAAAAAAAAAAAAAAAAAAAAATATGTAAAAAAAAAAAAACAACAACAAAAAAAGCAACAAACACTAGACAAACAACACAACAGCAGAACTTTTGAGCCTCCATGGAAACCATTTTCTTTAAAGGCTTTATGTTGAGAAAAATGTCTACCATCACTCCCTGGCTACCTCTCTTTCCCTCTCCAACACAGGCGAGTACAAGAATACAATCCACAAACCTAGCAGCTTCTCTAGGCAATGCTTCCCTATGCTAATGAGCCTAAGCCTAGTGTTGACGCTGCAGGATATGTTAGCAAACACTTAACCCTTCAAGGTAAAACAGCACAATCCATCAAAAAGCCCATTTCAAATGTCAATTGGGAAACACAAATGAGAAAAAAGGACTCTCAATTTCCTCTCGTGGCATTATAGATGTTTGGAACAGGCTTCTATTATGCATCATGCTCAAAACTAGCAGGTTCGTTTACAAAGAACAGCATATAGATGAAGGAGTGTTAGCAGGGGTTAGAAGAAGAAGTGTACCGGCAGGGATGATAAAAGAGTAGGACATAGATGGTTCACACAATCAGTAAGTATCCCGAAAATGACCTTGACCTGAATTGATGCACTTGCTCATCACTTGCTTTTCATTCACTCAGAAAGAATATGCTGTCAAGTACTAACCATCACTAGATGTTAGGATCTTCACTAACTTTTAGTTCAGCAGATGCTATCTCTATGCTCATAGCAGGACTTTGGATCAAAAAAGAAACATTTCAGCAGAATCGCTTCTGCTTCCCTCACTGAGCAATCCAGCATAGCTCATGAGGGAGAAGCCCAATTATCCCGCAGGGACAGGCTGCCTTCATTCACAGCCTGTGTTCCTACCAAGCCCCAAGGAATCCCCCGGCCCTGCTTCACACCAACACCCAAAGCTGCAATGTTTTAAAAGCAATGGAAGCTTTTGTTTTGGAGCATTCAGATTTGACACGTGCGTTTTTCATAAAGCTGCAGTGTCAAGTGATTTACTGGAGTTGGTTCAAAGGGAAAACGAGTGCTCGTCTGTCTCAGGAGTTTAACCAGCTCCTGTTTAGACTTCAGCAAACTTCACAAACACACCAAAGCCTACTCTTTTAAACAGCATGCTGACGGATCTCACTGTGCTCTTAATAAGACAATGCATGCTAGTGGCAAAACAGCCAGCTGGAGATGGCTGAGTGGATGAGACAATACGAGAAGAGTCAAGAGGACAAGAGAGGAGCGCCAAGCCCATAGAGTGTCTTTGAGCGGCTGCAATGTGTTTCAATTAACCTAACACAAGGCTGACTCCAGCAGGAGCAACTATAACATGTTCAATTACATGTCACCGGTGAAGGTCAGATATCACTGTTTTTGCAATACAGTGTACAAGGATGGATGGCTCTGCTGATAATGTTTAACTATCTAATCTCACAGCGGGACCACTGAGTGCGAATTTAAGCATCTCCTCTTGTTGGAAGCCCTCGGCTAAGCGAGGCACCTTATTATTAGCCATTGGCGCGCATGTCTCTCAAGCATTAGCTCCTGTCTCTTTTGCAGGCTGCAGCCAGACGTCAGCGAATATCCCAGTGAAAATGAAAGAGCAGTGATGAAAAGAATGAGTTAGGAGGGGTGGATGCTGCTGTAAGAGTTATAGTGCTGGCTTTGTTGTGTAAGTGCCTCATTTAAAAGTTTCCCCTGTACTGTAGTGAAAGACCCTCTTTCCACAACCAAAATAATAAATGTGCGGAAATGACAGACAGCAGGCAGAACTGCTTTACAAGTGACTCGCAGCTATGCTTGATGAAAACATGCAGTCCATGAAATGACACAAAAGGTATGCTGGTGTAGACACCCTCTTTCATGCGGGGAATAGAGCGAGCGCTACAGTGATCAGTGCCTCGCTGTGAACAGTCTACTGTCATCAGGCTGCCCGTGCTGAGGGAGAGGGCCTGTCAGGTTTTAACCACACACACAATAAGAGAGATTCACTTAAACACTGCATCCAAATAAATGCAGCCTATCACTCCACTACACACGCCTGCTCTGAGCAACCTGCTGCTGGACATGTCTCCACCATCAAACGTCCATAGTCCTGTACATGAAAACCATTTAATCAAATACTGTGCATGTTGAGCACTCAACTTTTCATGTAAGGCCAGTCCGTACACTCATTTCCATGGGTTATATCGAATAACAAGGATTTGTTACTATATTTTACAACAGAATATGCGGCACAAAACTTTTGTGATTTAAAATTCGAGAAATGCAAATGTACCTTTATTGGACAGCTCAACACACTTGGAGGAGAATGCTAATCATCAATTCTGTTAGCTAACAAATACCCACATTGTCTAGGATCCCACTGAGTGATGCAACCCATCCCACCCACCTAGACAACATGAATTTTTTTATGCATGATCCATGTGCTTTGTTTGGTCAATTATGCTTAGATTTTAAATCACAGGTAAATAAACTCCCCATGCTTAAACAGGGTCAACATGGTTATTTCACAAAAAACTAACAAAAAAACTATAGAACTTCATCACATGGTTACTGCAAAAAGTCTTCACACTTGCACATCTTATGTCCAAACCTAGCTCTTTAAAAGAACTTCAGAAAATCTTCAGAAGATTTTTTGAAAGAAATTTAAATCACTTAAAAATACAATTACGTAAGAATCCAATGTTATACAATGCAGTACTCTCTGTATAGGTCTATAATGTTTTATTGCCATTACAGATTGAAATGTGTGTTTCAAAGTCTAAACCATGCTGCAACATATCCCACATAAATTAAGAGGGATCATATAAGCTAATTAAACACAACAGGCTTCAGCTACTTAATGTTACAGTACAGTCCACAGATGTCAGGTTTAGTGAAGCAAAGAAAAATAAAAATATGAATTTTCATTCTGATGCGCACAAGCAATTAACTGACTGCCTTATTAGTCTAAGCTAAGCATGCACTCTTCATTGTTTTGCAATGTTCTTATAACCCTGTTGTTTTATCTGTTCTTATACAATGTGAGCCTAAACTAAAAAACCTAGGGTACAAAAATACAAAATGTATAAGTGTGTAAAACAGAAACCCTTACTTCAATGCAATTTGTATTTTCAATTACCGCATGACAAAGTTTGCATTTGAAATTGTTAAACATCCAAGTTCACTGATCATTAAATAATAGGTTAAAAGAAATACAACTTTTAGTTTTTGAAAAGGTAAGTGAATGGATATTCAAAAACACTTCTATGAAAAGAGTTGTGAACCACATGATTCTTATGCAATGCTTAGTATAGTTTCAGGTTTCAAGATAAATAATGCACACAAATAGACCAGACTGTGCTAAATCAAAAACCTTCTGATGTAGTAACATCATATACTGATTTAGTTTTTCTTATGGGTTATTTTTAAGAGGAGTTGTTAACACCCAACCCATCTCAGAAATATTTCCAGACTGTGACTATAGATATGCACAAAGGAAGTCATTACTCAAAAGGATTTTAAATAATCAATTAATGTACTCTTAGCTGAGTAATTTCCTCTAATGATACGTTTACCTGTATGCAAGTTAATTAGTAACATTATTCTTTATTAGGAAGCAATTCTCAGTGATTTTTCTGCCTCAGACTAAAAGTGGGCCTTCAAGGGCCTTGATCTCTGGTACTTAGTGGACTGTAGAACCTGTACTTTCTAAACAGCAATTTGCATTAATGAATAAGTGATTTACACTAAACAGGGGACCTAACTTAACACTCGATGCCCATTTCATCTTCTCTAAGATTACACAGCAACCCTCACATCTCCAATAACCCAGTTCAGATCAACGCTTGCAGCAACAATGAAGTTTTTCAGAAGATCACAACATCAGAAATCGCTTCCAAAGCCAGACTGAGAAACACCCAGGTATATTCCATCAAAGGGAACTGTTGCCAAATCTTTAGTTAAGAATGAACAGAGAGGACTCTTTCACATCAAAGGCTGCTATGGAGCAAATTCATCTGACTTCATATTTCTTTTGGGCAAGACACAGACCTCATTTCTGTTTTAAATTCTTAAAAGAGCTCCACCAAAATACGATACAATAAGTATATTTTAGTAGCACAATGTAATACAATAATAGCAGAATTCCCATTAGAATAATTATTAAACTTTAGTCTGAGAGTTTTAGAAAAAGCATGTCTTAATCTAGTGACATTCACCCTGTTAGGTGAAATCTGAAAATCCCACTTACAAAGATGATGTAAAAATCCAAGAACCAGTTCAATCTTAATGGATAAACTTAATTGAAAAGTTGAGGTAATCATTTTCTTGTCAGTGATCAAACAGATTGCTATCATTCATGTACTAGGCTTGAGGATTGGCTTTTTGCTTGGTCTACTCAATAAAGGCAACAGATGGATAACAAGGATAAGGCCATCTAATGTATCAGTACCACCGCTCCACAGAATAATGTGTATTCTATGTGGGTTTTGTTACAGTGCTTTGGCTATACCTTATCATTCGATTCTATTTATAAGTATGGATGCTGGTTGAACAGAAGTGTTTTTTTCCCCTCTGTAGTGCTGTAGTACTTGAGTCTGGTCTCCAGAACAGTAGGTCAGAAGTTAACTATGCATTTAAAACTTGGTGGCTGTTACGCTTTACAGTGAAGGTCAAAAGAATTGACTTATTTCAGCCTTTCTATGTGGAGTTAGAAGCAATGAATGAGTGACTCATCTTATATAATGGAGATATTGTTATTCTCTCGTGTGGCTGGACACTGTGATCTTTACAAATTGGCCCATCTGGACTTTTTTGCTGCCAGCCAAGGGTCAGACTATTATATTCATCTGCTCCAGAGTATTTACCAGATCTATTCGACACTGTCCAAAAGCTCCGCAGAGGTGACATGCAGCGGATGTGAAGTTTTTTTCACTTTTGACAACTTTTTTTTTTGTTGCACTACTGTTTGAAAATCTCAGATAACCATAGCTTATTCTCTTTAGTATCTTTATTCTCAAGTCTTTTTCTCAGCATGGGATACTCTAAAACACAAATGATACAGAGATGATGACTAGCCATTCAGTTCAAAACCACAGCCGTGCTATAATTGTAAAATGCCCATCCTCTTAAGTAAAAGTTTTAGTTTGTATTTCATTTGATTTCCATTCAAAACAGAGATTATGCAACTGTAGGTTATTCATTTTACAATTTGTGTAAACCTAAAATGGAAATAAAAGGATCTCTTTCCACAGAGACAACCTATACACGATTAGAACATTGTTACTGAGAGCAGACCACCAGATGCTAAAAGAAGTTTGACCCTAAAAAAAAAAAAAAAACCTAAAATGTCATCACAGGACCTACAGCAGGCTCTTGCTACTGTTGATGTGAAAGTGCCTCTGAGTGCCGCTGATGATGTTGTGATCTGTAGTGAGAGTAAGGATCAGCTTGAGGAGAACCTGAGAGGTGGAGATATGCTCTGGAAAGCAGAAGAATGAAAGTGAGTAGGACAAAGACAGAATGCATGAGTGTGAACGAAAGAGAGGAAAGTGGAGTGGTTAGGATGCAAGGAGTATAGGTGACATGAACAGCTCTTTTGTACGGGTTGGAGACGGTGGCACTGACGAAAGGACAGGAGACGGAGATGGAGGTTTCAGAGTTAAAGATGCTGAGATTTTTATTGGGTGTGATGAAATATACTCATTTCTAAATCTGTCCATCCTCGTCACACCCAACGAAAATCTCAGCATCTTTAACTCTGACACCTCCAGCTCCGCCACCTGCCTTTTCGTCAGTGCCACTGTCTCCAACCCATACAACATAGCTGGTCTCACTACTGTCCTGTAAACCTTCCCTTTTACTCTAGCTGGTACGCGTCTGTCACAAATCACTCCAGCCACTCTTCTCCACCCATTCCAACCAGCCTGCACTCTCTTCTTCACCTCTCTTCCACACTCGCCGTTACACTGAACTGTTGATCCCAAGTATTTAAACTCCTCCACCTTTATCACCTCCACTCCCTGCATCCTAACCACTCCACTTTCCTCCCTTTCATTCACACTCATGTATTCTGTCTTTGCCCTACTCACTTTCATTCCTCTCCTCTCAAGAGCATATCTCCATTTCTCCAGGTTCTCCTCAAGCTGCTCCCTACTCTCACTACAGATCACAATATCAGCAGCAAACATCATCATCCACGGAGACTCCTGTCTAACCTCGTCCGTCAACCTGTCCATTACTACTGCAAACAAGAATGGGCTCAGTGCTGATCCTTGATGTAATCCAACATCTACCTTAAATGCATCTGTCACTCCCACTGCAGATCTCACCACTGTTACACTGTCATCATACATATCCTGAACTACTCTCACATACTTCTCCAAATCCACAAAGGCACAATGCAGCTCCTTCTGACCTTCTCTGCACTTCTCCATCAACACCCTCAGAGCAAACATTGCATCTGTGGTGCTCTTTCTCGGCATAAAACCATACTGCTGTTCACTGATCCTCACCTCTTTTCTTAACCGAGCTTCCACTACTCTTTCCCATAACTTCATGGTGTGGCTGATCAACTTTATCCCTCTATAGTTACTACAGCTCTGTGCATCACCCTTATTCTTGAAGATAAAATGCATCAAATCCTCCTGCTGCAGATCTCACCACTGTTACACTGTCATCATACATATCTAATTCTCTCACATATGTCCAAATCCACAGGCACAATGCGGCTCTTGGCCTTCTCTGCACTTCTCCATCAACACCTCTCCAGAGCAAACATTGCATCTGTGGTGCTCTTTCTCGACATAAAACCATACTGCTGTTTGCTGATCCTCACACTCTTTTCTTGGCTTCCACCTCTTCCCATAACTTCATGGTGTGGCTGATCAACTTTATCCTCTATAAGTTACTACAGCTCTGTGTGCATCCACCACTTATTCATGAAGATTGGTACCATTTACTTTAAATCCTCCTCAGGCATCTTCTCACTTTGCAGATTGTGTTCGTAATCAGTCAGCTCTTCTGTATCTCCCTAAACATCCATGCTACTGGTATATCATCAGGTCCCACAGCCTTTCCATTCTTCACATCATCTTCATACGCTGCCCTTACTTCTATCTTGTTGTTGCTGCATACCTTATTAACTCTTCTCATCATCAGTCTTCTCTCTATGTTTCTTCATTCATCCCAACTCCTCAGTATTCCTTCCATCTGCTCAACACACTCTGTTCTACCTGTGATAGTTCTCATTTCTATACTGATACCTGACTTGCATCTTTCCCAGATCTGTCTCTCTGTCCTGTGTCAGTGAGTCATTTTCTCCCCTCTTTCTCCAACCTCTCATACAATTCACCAAACACTATCATTGGCCTTCACCACTGCTTTCTTGCCTAAGTTCATCGCCTTATTTTCTGTCTTTCTTCATCTCTCTGTTCATCCCATCTGCCACTCCCCTCTTCTTTGAACCACCTCCTGGACTTGCTTGGATTCACCACGGAACATATCCTCTTTCTTCCTTCCAGATGTGCACCAAGTGTTTCTAATAAATCTGCCTGGTCACTTCTGAAGTAGTTTTAGTAATCCGGTGTCTGCACTCCCAGTGCGTGTTAACTCCTGCCTGAATTCCACCTTACAGGTCTCCTCCTTCAGCTTACCGCTTGATCCTCGACTCTGCTCACTTTCTCCTCTTCTTGACCTCCCAAAGGTCATCCTACAGACCACCATCCTGCTGTTTAGCTACACTCTCCCCTGTCACTGCTTTTGCAGTCTTAATTCTACTCAGGCTGGCCCTCCACTGCAAAATCTCATCCACCTGTGACATCTTCCTCCTCCTCCGATATCACTGTACTCCCTCCTCTTCTTAGTAGTGTTAACACTACAATACATTTCCATCCTTTGCAAAATCTACAACCATCTGACCTTCAGCATTCCTCTCCTTGACACCATACCTACATCACCTCTCCATCACCTCTGTTTCCTTCACCAACATGTCCATTAAAATCTGCACCAATCACCACTCTCTCTCCCTAGATTTACCTCTCAATACTTAATCTAACTCACTCCAGGGTGTCCTTCTCTTTCATCTTACAACTTAACTTGTGGGCTATAGCACTAACAACATTATTATCACAGCCCAACCCCAGCTTCAAACTCCATCCTCCAGCACCCTCTTCACTTCAAATATATGCACTCTTCCTTCAGGATACTTACTGCCTCCATTCCTCCTTCATCCACTGTGGTAGAACAGTTTAAACCCTCAATACACCTGGCCTTTTCTGTCCATCTGGTCTCTTGCACACACAAAATCTCAACCTTCCTTCTCTCCATCATATCTGGCTAATTCTCTCCCTTTACCAGTCATGCTGCCAACATTCAAAGTCCCTACTCTCCACTTCCCTCTCCTCTCCTTCTTTCTCTCCTTCTCCCTCCTGGACATGCCTTCCTCTTCTTCTAGCCTTCTTTGGCCAACAGTAGTCCAATTTCACCCAGCACCTGGCAGGCTAACAGCACTGATGGCGGTCGTTGTTAACCAGACTCAACCGATCCGGTATGGAATTCTGTATCATTGTCCACGCATATTGACTTAGCAAAGTTTTACACGGATGCCCTTCCTGGCGTAACCCTCCCCATTTACCGGAGCTTGGGACCGGCAATACGCACTGTGCATCCCTAGTAATGGGTTCACACACACATATACATATATATATATATATATATATATATATATATATATATATATATATATATATATATATATATATATATATATACACATACACATACATACATACATACACATACACATACATACATACATACATACATACACACACACACACTACTGTGCAAAAGTTTAAAACAAAGGTGTGAAAAATGTATAAGAAATTCTTTCAGAAATATAAATAATGATTGTTTTTATCAATTTACAAAATGCAAAGTGAGCGAACAAAAGAAAAATCTAAATCAAATCAATATTTGGTATTACTATCTTTTGCCTTCAAACCAGCATCAGTTCTTCTGGCCCCCACAGAGCCCTGATCTCAACATCATCCAGTGTGTCTGGATTACATGAAGAGACAGAAGGATGTGAGGAAGCCTACATCCACAGAAGATCTGTGCTTAGTTCTCTAAGATGTTTGGAACAACCTACCAGCCGAGTTCCTTCAAAAACTGTGTGCAAGTGTACCTAGAAGAACTGATGCTGTTTTGAAGGTAAAGGGTGGTCACACCAAATATTGATTTGATTTAGATTTCTCTTTTGTTCATTCACTGCATTTTGTTGATTGATGAAAATAAATGATTAACACTTCCATTTTTGAACGCGTTCTTTGTTTACAGCAATTTTTCCACACCTGCCTAAAACTTTTGTTACAGTACTGTGTGTGTGTGTGTGTATATATATATAAATATAAAGACAATAAGGAAAGGAATATGCCAAAATAGAAGAATCTTTGGACAAGTATGCTGAAACTGGAAGTCTGAGATGCAGAAAGATTAAATGGATTCATGGGTGTAAACTTGTTATTGAACCTTAAGAAACAGAGAGAGTTTTACAGTGCATTTTGACAGTAATAATCCAAGTGCTTATACAGTAATAAGGGTTAAGTGTGGACAGAATATATGTAACATTTGAGGAATTTTCTATTAAATTTGTTCCATTTTTTCAAAAGTTAAATGACCTAATGGTATGGATGGTATTTGCTTTTGTAGAGTACAGTATGAAGTGGGTGATATTTTAAATGTGTTGCTGTTCAGAATTAGCTGTGATTGTTAAAACAGGTAATGCATTTAGCAGTTTTCTATCACACGTTAAATGATCATGTTATTACAGTCACATCTATTATTAATAATAGCACTGCTTATTTATTATTGATTTCATATATTTATTTTTACATCCCCTTCAAACTGCTCTTTACATTTATTAAATATCACCTAAATTTACCAACAGAAATCATTCAAATTGATTATTAATTTATAATTAATTGATATATTTTAAGGCAAAGGTAAACAGAGTTGTCAAGTTCTGACCTACACTAACTTCTGTTACAGGCTAACAAGATAATAACACAACAATTTTACATTGGCCTATGCTTCAAGCATACTATGTGACGGAAAAAAAAGAACAGAAAAGGAAAAGCAATTTCATATTTAATATTTGGCCTGTTGTGTTCATAATGTCTGTGCGTAAGTGATTGTGAATGTGTGTGTGTGTGCGTGTGTGAGTATAGAGTCTGGTGGAGCACGTGGCAGCCCCTTTCGTAGCAGGGAGCCCTGAGGGTCCTGAGGCAGAGCGTGAGGGTTGAGTTAAAAGAGTCGAGGTGGAGGAAATTTCAAAGCCTCCCCTGCAGACACGCTCCAGCTTTGTGCATTTTAATGCTGAGATATTCAAATCTCCTAGTCTGCCATTCTTCACCTTCCTTTCTTCAGCAGTCCATGCAGAGCACTTCTGTCTGCAGCTAATGCCATGCTATGTGTACAAAAAGAAGACTAATTTAGGGAGGTACTAGCCTCCTTCAGGTTAAAAGACCTTGATTTATTTTTTTTATTTTTTTGACACTCAATGAAGCTGAAGAGATTTAAAGCTAATAAAATCCATTAAAATAACAGCAAGGGAAAAAATTGGAAGTTACTAGCCATTCCCCACTGCCATACAGTCTATTAAGGCAAGCACTCAGGCATTCTTGCATAAAACATAACAGAAAAGCTACTGACAGCAATGAACTAGACTAGTGTTAATTCTCTTATGCTTTTAGACATGGTAAAATAATGCCAGAACATTACAGAAACATAAGAAAATAATACACTTTATAATACACTTCATTTGGACTAAAACCAAGGTGAGATCTTTGCTTAATTGCTGTTAAGCACTTTTTGAAACTAATGCAGTCTTACATTTATTCCAAGTTAGATACAACATGCGATTACTAAATGAAAGTAGTTAAGAACAGTAATTATATGATCTCTACTGTCATCTCTGCTGACCTGTGTTCTGTCCAGGCCTGGGGGCAGCTTGTTAAGTTGTGTCTCGCCTCGCTGCCTCTTCCACACAAAGCCTTTGGTTCAAATAACAAATCAAGGGCTGCAGTACCAGCCCGTTATAATTAGGGACAATCTGAAATAGGCCGGGCTATGCAGTGACTCTCTGCTTGGAAAAAAAAAAAAAAATTGATAAAATTTTATATTTGCAAATTGTAGATGCATATTTTAAACATAATAATGTTAGCTTTTGCCCGCAGTTGAAGGCTCTCTCCTGTGCGGACAGCCAGGCTGGGGGCCGGATTAGCGATCAGCGAACGGGCAGAGTTCATGTCGCGCGTGGCACCGCATCTCTTTGATCAAAGCTTTCAGAGCAAAGATCTGACATGATTCATAAACAGAGCGGCGTTAGGGCACAGCAGACAAGCGCTTCAAAATGAGCCTCTGAGCCACTGGAGTTCACAGACATGCAGGGAAAAAAGGAATCAGAAGCTCCAAAGACACAGAAGATGCACGGCTGAACCAAGGCTGAGGCACATGTTTTTTAGCTGCGGAATCATGTACAAAGGCGTGTCGCTGCACCATTCTTTATACTGCCATGATGATAAAGTCGATGCTGTTTACTCACTACCGTAAAGACAAACCACATGTGTAGTATATCAAACCAAACCCTTGCGTCAAAAAACACAGCAACGTGGCCTGGCCTCTCATTGACCCTCACGCCTCTCACGCTGAGGCATGCATAAATGCATGGAACCACAGAGAAAGGTAAAAGGACTTCCACAGCAGATGCAGTGGCAACACTGTTATAGACTTAGTGGGCCCGTATTAAAGCAAATCCCTCAGTGCATATGTAGAAATTAAGCTAATTAAACTGTTTTGAATGAATTGTTTTTGACAATACAAGTGTATTTTTCCATGTGCACACAATCAGCTTTAAGCAGTTTAACTAGGAACATTTACACTGTTAAAAAGAGTCTTCCCATTCTTATTGCTTGAATGAAGTACAAAAAGGGACGCCAATTATAAAGCCAGTAAATATATCTAATTTACATATATTCTCACAATCATATAGACATTTAGAATGGATATTTGTGCCACACTTGAAGGTACTGTATTACTGTATATTCTACTTATGTTAATGTTTGCAATGTTAAGAAACTAAATGTCAGACCATGCAGCATTCATTTCGAACAGAATTTAGTAATCTTCATGGATCCCTTAATGAAAACTGTTAGTAATAAGTTCCAGATTTGGATGCATCTTATTTTGTTCTTTTCATTATAATTGGTGCAGTCTGAATGGCATTCTCACCCATTCTCCTTCCACACAAAAAAGTCAACCACCAACTGAATTAATAGAATGAATGAATCTATCAAGTTTAAAGTGTATTTGTCTGAAATATCATCTCTTTTTTGTTTGTTTAAACTTGTTTAAAGCTTAACAATGAATATTATTATTATTATTATTAAAGTGTTAAAATTACTTTTGGGGTCACTGTATGGAGCCATTTAAAAATGAATTATGAGTGACTTTGGTTCATACAACACAAATGTAATAAGTGGACCTTTAGGGGGGGGAAAGAAAATACAAGAAAACATAGGATATGGGTCCTTAAATTCAATCTGAGAGGCCCTTCACATGTTTAAAGCCCAGCGGTTTAATATCCCTGCCATTCCCAAGTGGGTAATTGTTTCGCTGCTGCAGACGGAGAAACTGTCGATCAAGTCTTGCTTGACCTTGTTTCTGTGTCTGCTCTGACCTCCGGAAATGTACGGCAAAGATCATATCACACAAAAGCAATACTCGCACAAACGGGCCCCCAGCTGCAAATTGATTCTGCTGCATGGAATTCGCTCCTGTCTCAAGGAAAGAAGGAGTGGGGAGGAAGGAGGGCTTATTATTATTCTTTTTTTTTTTTTGTATCTTTCTTGCGAGTCAGCACAGAGATGTGATTTTTATCATTATGAAATGGCGCTCTGCATATGCTGTCGGGGCTTCTGTGCTGGTGATAGATAGTTGAGTGACAAATAAGCTGTTGGGTGCGGCTGGCGGTGTTTAACACATCCTCTCTGCCGGGGCACTGATAGCAGGTTCAATTGTCTGCGGTAATGGGCCGAAGGGAGCAGGAGTTGCCGTGGTGACATTGCCCGGAGTGGGGCTGATGCTGCAGCTCATCTCGTGTGGCTGCCGCCCCTTTGTCCCAACGGCAAGGCAAGATGGGAAGCTTGCAGACGAGATGGTTATCCCAGCACTGTCCAAAAGCCGCTGTTGTCCAATAAATCCCCCAAATTGAATTTAAAAGACTTTCAGATTGTGTTAGAAACTCTGTAGATGTCCTTGCAATGGACCGGGGACCAGTGGCCCAGTCATCTAATTAAAATTCAAGCTGAAAAAGACTGTGCTTTGATCAAATCAAACTTTAATTAGCGAGGATAACCCCAAGCTACTTCCAAACCACTGAAAAAAAGAAAAAGAAAAAAAGCTGAGGAATCGGGGACATTCCTCCTGCTGGAAAATTCATCTTTTGCACAAGAAATGTAGTATGATCTACAGAGAGAAATACTCAAGCATTCCTGTTCCTTCAAATGTTTTAAACCACAGCATGCATGGAAAATGATCAAATCCAAAGTGATCGATGACACATTGATTACAGGTGAAGGCATTTTGATGGACAGCAAAGGACAAGATGTGACAGGAAACCTACTGGTACATCACTGGTGCTTATGGTGGCTTTGCACAAGCTAATGTCAAAGGTCTGACCAGCCAGAGGTGCCTGCAAAAATCAAATTCCCTCAACCTTTTGGATCACTCGAGATGGTGCTAAATAATTGATGGGGCCAGTGAGTGGTGGCAGTGGCAGTGATTTGATTTCGGAGCCAGTCTGAATGGGTTCAAGATCCTTACAGACACCCTGCGGAGGGCCAGAGAGAAATGTCAATCGTACCTCATCTACAGACAGGGGCTTCACTGCTACACAGAGAGAGTAGCAATCTCCAGGCAATCTGCAGCTAGTTCACCATCCACATTTAATGAGACACACACATATACACACACACACACACACACACACACACACACACACACACACAACAGCTACAAAGACAGAGACTGAGAGAGAAAAAAAGCGCTCAGCTGCCACAAGTGTCAGCTCCATCCCCCACTGTGGTCCATGAGAACATACTGCAGTCACATGATGAGAAACAAACTCGAGATGTCATTATGTTTTGAAGTAGGCCATTGTGTTTTTCTGAGTAAGAAAGGGCTTGAGAGCCTATTCATAAAGACAAGATGATGGGCACTCAAGCATTTCATGATCTTTGGGTTGGTTGTCCTGTCAAAGATTATCTTAGTCCTAGACTAACAATTTTCTTTGAAGGATCTACTAATAGTGTAATTTACTCAGCTTAAGGATGTCTAGCTGAAGCTGAAATGTGAAATTCCTACAGTGATCAACAATAATTTGGCAGACAGTTTCAGAGATTATTGTAGAAGGTAGGAAGTAAACAACCAATTAAGGACAAGCTGCAGTCTACAAACAGCTAAGTGACAAATAAAAAGGGTTTTTTTTTATCTTACTGTCAAAAAGTTGCAATGCGATTATCACAAATTACCTGCAGTTCAGTTCACTTAAAGTGACACGACGCTGAGAAAAATAAGATCAAATATGGGTGGAAAAAATGATGAAAAAGTGATATGATGTCATCGTACATTTTTCTGAATATACAATAAGTACAATCTATACTTCTAGGATACTGAACAAGAGCATGTATCACAAGAGAAGACAACTTTACACCAATTATAGAGATCGTATGAACAACAAATAGGGCAACATGATATTTATTGGTATTTAGAGTGATGAGTGCGTTGTAGTTTACAAAGGAAACATATTTCATGCACTAGAAAAACTGAACTTGAATTTACAACTGTTAGTAATGACATGAAGTTCAAATTCCACCTAATTACACAGAGAACACAAGGCCGTAAGACGTTTGTGTGTGTGTGTGTGTGTGTGTGTGTGTGTGTGCGCGCTGTGAAATGTGCTAGTTGTGTTAGTTTAAAGCATGATGCTGTTGTTATTATCCTAATTGCCCATTGCAGCAGTGGGTCATCAGTGGTCAATACATCCATATGTGGTTTTCTGAGTATTCCATAAATATTCTCAGCACTTAAAGAACTCTGACTCCATTGTTCATTAGAAAGGAAACATAATTCATTTTATTTATTTACACCAATTTTAAACTGTTTAGAGAAATTGTTGTACAACAAAAAAATAAAGTGCCCAACCATTCTGGATTTTCCAGCTTATATGAAAATGTAAGGGAAAAAAAACTAAAGATACACATCAAGAAAATGCCTGGTGTTTTGATTCCTGTAACGCCCAAGATTCACGTATTTCTCACCCACATGTGCCTAGAAACTAAATTAGCCATTCTTCACAGCGATTCATGCAGACTCCATTCTACCAAACAAACTGCAAACAAACACCAGGGATTTCAGTGCGCTGATTGGCTGAGGCTAACCTAATCATCTCTAATTGCTAGGGTGATTCTCATTTATAGTGACTGACAGCATCGATCTGTCTCAAAGGTAAGCCATCAGACCTAATAAATAAAGGAACAAGAACAAGTAGTCACATACCAAATGAGCAGACAAACTGCAATGAGACAGAATGTAAGAACAAGACCCCCTCCAAAAAGGCGAGCACTTTCTCCAAAAACAGATGCTGTATATCAATGTGCATGATATTAAATTTAAAATTCTGAGACCCTAAATAATTTAACTGTGAAAGATCATAGAGTATTTGATCCAGTCACTGTGTCAAAACTACATTAAACTGAGCAAAAGTGTGACAGAATGGCAAAAAATAACCTTATCAGAAAAGAAATATGATGGTCTTGGGGTGTGGAGAATTCTGGCAAAGGCTACTGGTGAATGCACTGCACTCTTTTGTTGAGATCTCAGTAAAGCTTTGCCTCAATATGATCTTACAAGTGCACAATTTATGTGTAGTGTGTGATTTTTACTGCAACAAGAAATTGCAAATGATGAAAGCTTTTCAGCGTTTCAGATCAGCAAAGCACTGAAGTCCACTCAAAGGGGAAAAAATTGTGTCATGAAGCAAAACCACAATGAAACAAAACTGAACCACAACAGGCAGTTCTCTCACTTTAAGGAGAGAAAACTGACAGTCGTTGCCCTAAAAATGAAAACGAGTCTGTAAAACCTCTGCTACGCAAGAGTTTGCCATCCACATACAGAGCATTAGGATGCATTTAGTTAGACTCTGGAGGGCCAACAGGGCTCAAAAAAGGCTCAAGGCAAAATACATGACCAGAGTAGCTACTGGTGTTTCTCACGATTAAACCCCTGCCACACTATCGCAGAGCCGTGGGGATCTTTTAGTGGAGGATAGCCTCAGGTAACAGTGTTTTGTCTGTACAGATTAACCAGTGCAACACCTCTCATCCAATTCTCCTCGGCAGCATTGTGACTCAGAGTCCGAGGAGAATTACGGCACCAGTCATGCTCCTCACTGCGAGTGTCGCTAGGTCAGAGCTCAGGGCTTGGGAGAGCACCTGACCTCTCTTCCCTTCTCTGGAGAAAAGTGCTTTTCTCAACAGCCACGCTGGGCAAACATGCTTGCCAAATGCTGAGCAGTCAGCAGTGTGGAAGATGTTTTCCTTGCTGACCTTGCCAGACTGAAGAGTATGCTCAAACCACACTGAAGAAAGAATGACAACTTGCACTAGTAGAAAAATCCTAAATGTTCACTTTGATGCATTTAATTCAACAGCATATAGGGAGCATGTTTAAGCTCATTCTTTCCATCTTCCCTTATGGATTCATTTAACAATGCTTACATAATATAAGCCTCAAGAACTGTTTTCCTTTCCTCCCTTCAAACGTATCTGATCTACTCAGAGATAATCGCTATAAAGAAGAAAGCAGCCGGAGTTGCAGAATTACGCTTAATCACAATTAATTCACCACCAGGTGCTTATCACCTGCAGGCCCAGGCTCAAATATGTACTCCTCAATTGCCTTCCAAGAGATAAAGGCATTTTGTCATGGGGCAGGATTTGTAATTTCAAGGTATACTAAATTATGAAAATAATAAGATATGCAAAAATCCTCCAATAAATTGCCATGTGTATAAATGCAAATGCCTGGAAGCTTCATTCTGTAATAGAATATTGGACTTCTCCAAGCATGTTGAAAGAAATTAAACAAATGCTTGAAAAGTGTGAAAAGGTTATAGTGAGGTCAAAATCACAGAACTACAACATAAATTGGGAAAAAAAAGAAATAAATAAAAATAATTTAGTTTGATGCCTTAGAAGGAGAGTAAATTTTAGCCTAAAACATAAAACATCATTCAAGGTTTAAAAACAATTACTGTGCAATTATTATCACACAACACGTGTATGAGATATAAAAAGAATTGGAGAGACATCAAAAATATTTTGGCAAATAACATTTTGATCAAACTCAATAGTCTCAGTGTCAGTGACCTCAAAATACAGACTCAGTGTCTTTACTATGAACTAGTAAATAAGGCAGAATTTGAAGACTGATATACAAAACACATTACAAACATCTGATGGTTATTTTATGTTTTAACAGTATGGTTACTCAGCAAAGGACTTTCGGGATGAAAAATAATCAAAAACGTTTAAAGCTTGACAATTTTCCTGAAACCCAAAAGTTCTATACTGTTCTTGTGTTGCCTTGTGCAGAACAATTCACACTACCACACTTCTATAACTTTAAGACCCACTACAGTAAAGGAATTTCCCTCTCTTTCTTCCTCTACATCTCATGCATCACACTCATCGACTTTCCTCTGTGGAGAATCTAAAAATCTGTAAACCCAGAAAGACAAGCTCAGCCATGGAGATTTCTACACCTAATCAGTCAAATTAGCATGAAAATACTCACTGAAGGGAGAAAGGGCCAGTCAGAGCGTGGCAGTAACTGTGTCCGATCAACCTGCACCAGAGGAGGGAGGAGGAGAGAGACAGACAGAGAAAGAGGAAGAGGGAGAGAGAGAAATAAGTACAGTCAGCTGTGAAACTATGAATTCAGTCAGGAGATGGGGGGCACCAAAAAGAGGCTGAAAATCAATGGAAAAGGGTAGAGAGAATGCTAAAAATGAGGTAGTGAGAGGAGAGTGGGATGTAAGAGAAAATGACTGACAGAATCAGTCCAGATAGTTTTACATATGAGTGACTGATCCAGGCAATAAAAAAGTGACCCTTTGGTCCTTTTAACCATAAAAAAAATGTTTTTTTCCTCATAAATTGGAGATAAACAATACATCCCCATAATCAAAGGTTCTATATCAATGTCATCATTCCCACCCTTTTAAATGGAATAATCTTTAATATCATTGTGCATCACATTTTAAACTATAAAATGAACGTAATGCGATGTCTCTAAAAAGCAGTGCTACGGTTTCTCATTACGCTGAGTTGAATTTGGTCAGTGCTTTGTAAAGTTTTCCTGCACCCACAAACTGTACATTTCAGTCTAGAATTTAGGAATCTTTTGATACTTTAACTTTTAAGTGACATTTGAGAGTGATCAGAGTACACAGCCTGTTACTGTTAGAATGACAAATAGCACTGCTAGACAATACCAAGAACAAACTCTCGCTCATTTGTTCCCTATTGCTCTGCTTAAAGCGATGGCAAACCATCTTTGGTAGTTAGATTAGAGTCTCATGGGAGCAAGAGCTGCTATACGTTCCGCTGTTGTAATCACTGTTTCCCACTGAATGTTGCCTCTTTCTTTGTGGGTGCTTGGCATTCTTGAGTGGCTTGTGTGTGTGTGTGTGTGTGTGTGTGTGTGTGTGTGTGTGTGTGTTGTGTTCTAGGCATATGCCTCTGTTAATGTAGCTTCTGTCAGATCAGCTACTCCGCCAAATCACTCCATCTCCGATCTCTCACTCCATGTCACAATCGCGAGCGGCTGCTCTTCATCACCAACACAAGCAATCTGGAGATCAACGCACCATGAGTGTTTGTGCATGTGTGACACAGAGAGATGAGAGAGAGAGAGAGAGATTTCTCTCTCTCTCCACTTTATTCTTGTTTCCCCACAGCTCCCTCTCTCCTTCCCTACCAGTGACAAAAGCAAAAGCATGCACCAAAAAATCCTTCCCTAAAAAAGGCAATGAAATCCCCCTGGCCTTATCATCCTCTGCCTGGGCTGTGTGCTCTCTTTCTTTTTCTCTGTCTATTCTCTCTCTCTCACTCTTCTCTCTTTTGCTCTCAACCCCCGGCTCCCTCTCCCCATAAACGGCTTTCCTTCAAGCGGAGATTACCTTGACCAGACTCTTCAGAGCAGCTTCAAAAGACCCACAGTGTGCTACCAGGCTGGATTACAGCCACCCCCCACCCAACCCATGCCACCACCCCTGGGCAAAGAGGGGATGCACGGAAGGATAGTGGCTTCAACACTGTTTGGGGACCATAAAATGAAAGAAAACACAGACACAGACAAGGGAAGCGGTGGAGGTGTGTCGTACATATATCCACCATGTATGGGACAACAAAAAACAGGGCTTTTCCGTTCACTCTGTATCAGTGTCCACACACATCTGTGTTTGCTCAGGATTACAGTAGACTGAAAAGGCTCGAAGGGACACTAAGTGCTGCTATTTTAAGCATGCTGAACTTTGCCTGCTTGTCACTCTTACTCAGTTTTGATATGTGCATGTTAATACTTTCCACTTTATCTTTTTAGTTGCTTTTTTTAATCTGCAGACATACAATACACTCATCAGTCACGTCATTTAAAAAAACTGTGGGTAAACATGTCAGCTCTGTACTTAACTTGATTAACACTTCAGAAACAGAAACTGCACTGTTTTAAATGGAACTGCTCAAACTGTTGTCAGACTAAAAGCAAAAAACAGCTCCATGCCCATATTCTCAATCTCTACTGTTTGGCAACAATGGATAACAAAGCTGCCAACTGTATTACACATGCAGCTATGGTCCATTACACTCCATCACTATTTCTTTTTCATATTCAACATGGTGGGAATCAAACAACTCCTAATGACACTCAGTGATGACACAACATGAGGCAAAGATGTGATGACATGCATATCAGAAATATCAGTGCATTCAATGTATCATGCCTTCAAATCTATGTGACTTATCCAGACTCTACCCTGAACTGAATGATTTTTTTTGTATGCTCTGTATAGTTTCTCCTAGTTAGCCACAGCTGCTACAAAAGACCACATTTATGAGCAAGTACTGTCACTTGCAATCAACCAAAAGTCGCAATCAGTGGGAACCACATCATGTCATGCATCACATTCCTAGCTTCAGGCTTGCTGCCTTCTAGGTCTGCTCTCACATGGGCACCGTCATCTTTTATCTTATTCCAGTTTTGTTTAAAATATTGTGAAAAAATCTATCAAATGGACCCAGTGAACTGAGTATCATGTATTGAATCAAATTGTAACTGCATGTTCATGTAGAATGCTTTCTTTTGATGCATTATTTTAAATGCCCTTTTCTCGTGTAGTAAAGTCGAGGCCTCTTCCTTGGTTTTTTGGTCCTCTCTTTCTCTCCCGAGGTCTAGAGGTGTGACTGGCTGGACAGTGGGTGTTGCAGGCCAGTTCAAGCCCACAGATAGATATACACCCACCCACACATACACATACACTCTCTCCCCTTGCTCCCTGAGCATGTCCAATTAGAGTAAGGTCGGCTTCGGCAGCAGTGTGCACGGCAGCCACTTATTCTGTTACCGTTGGGCGATCCGTCACGCTTGGCTCTGGCTTTCTTTATTTTATTCTTCCTCCCAAAGGGCAGTGGCTAACTCCATCACTGGGACAAATGACCCATCAGTGCCACCATTCATCAGTCGCCAAGGAATCACTTGCCTCAACCTAGGCTCCTGCCTGGCCCTCCTCCCCGCTGCCTCCGATCCAAACGCCACCGCTGCTACATGTCCTACACACAATACTGAAATCCTACGTGTGTGTGTGTGGGGCAGCAAGAACAACGGACAACTTGCCACCCCGTTAAACTGTATTATAAATCTCCCACACTTACAAATACACATAAGAAACAAAAACACCACACACACACACACACTACCCTGAAATAGAACCACCTCGCTGAGACACATAGATAATGTTTCCTCTGTAAAGCCTTCGATTTGGTTGTCAGAGTGCTTCAGGTTGTTTGTTTTTTAGTCACTGTTTCGAAGCCCGCACCACGTTCACACCTCTGGTAGGAGCACAGGGGGGATGGGGGTCTTTGCGTAAGTGATGATGAAGGGAGCAAATGAAATCACTCTAATTTGGCTGGGAGCATAATGCATGTCCTGCTTAATGGAGAGGGCTGACTTTCCACTGCTCACTGATGAGCTAGGTGGGAGCATTCTTATTAATTAAGACAGTCTAATTTCCATGAGTCAAAACAGCCAATGAGTGAAATAAATCGGTGCTAAAAAAGAACAGAAAACTGGGGAAGGAAAGCAAGAGCCTAAGCCCTGACAGATGGTCTTTCATCATGCATGGCTTTATGAAGGAAGGAAAAAAAAAAGAAAGAAAAAGAAAGAAAGAAAAAAAACATGTTTACAGAGAAAGGAGCTAGCACTTTGTCTTCTCCTTTCCTTAATTCTGAGCAATTAAAATATTTTTCTTCAATACCACAAAAAAGCATATGGGGGCATTACTCATTTGGTGCTGTTTTGCCAATGTAGTTTCCATGGCAACCAAGCAATGTGGACTCAGCAAGGCACGATTCCCTCTCTGGTAGACAGAGAAACACCGGCATAGCTTCAGGTACCTGGGACTCGAACTTTGACTTCTCTCATCTAAATGTGGCAGAGGTTAAAGTACAGCTTCTATTTAACAGCGATGCCTTTCCTAACACAGAATACATTAAGCCTACCTGATGACTGGCTATTTTTACAGCAACCTGAAATAAACCTCGACATAAAAACATACTGTTTTGGCAGGCAGTAAAAGGGAAAAAAAAGAAAAAGCAAAAGCAACAGTGCACTAATATTTAGCAACATATGGCTTAGGCATCTGTTCCATATTTGGACTCTTTATGATGTTGGCTAGGGTCATGAGCCCTGGATATTTAAAACACTTACACATCTATGGGTGGAAATTTAGCACTTGAGTTGCAGACACATTCAGCCAAAAACAAGCAATCCTAGCAGCAAACCTATGAGAACCTTTTTCAGACATGAAACAATGTGAATGGTTCACTCTTTGCTTAAATACAGACTGTATGTCAGAACCTCAATAATATGTTTGGCAAAGCTGACTCACCACTACAAACAAGCCCAGAATCAAGCAAGTGTATGACCTACATACTGTCAGAAGACTTGTGCTGTTTTCAAGGTGAAACCTCAATGTGGATGAATGTATTGAACCATCCTGCAACTTTTTCCACCTTGCTAGGGAATAATTCATAGAGCACCAGAGGAATCAACTCAAGGCCATGTTAATTCTTCCTGGAGCTGAATAGTTCTGTTCAGTTATTCTACGCATGTGTTACAGTGAAAAGGTAAGCATTTGGAAGGAGTGAAGTCTTCAGATGTTAGCAGTGTAATATTGATTTCCATGATGATGCAGGAGTAAAGAACGCATATAGAAAACTGTGGCAAAATAATCATTAAAGAGTGCCATAATTTTTACAGCTGATTCAGATTATACTGTTGTTACAGTCAAATCACTAGTTAATGGCGATTTACTAGCTTTCTAGTACCAGTAAATAGATGTAGGTCAGGTAGTCCACATCCACACTCAAATAAACATTATTTTTTGTGGAATAAATGGGCCAAATATAAATACGCCCTTGTTCTGCCTTTAGGACAACAATTAGGAAGTTTAAAAATATCAGAACTGTAGTAAAACTGCCTGGAAGAGCACACATCTATGTACAGTTTGAGGATGATGAAGGAGGTGAAATTTTCTCCATGGATTAAGGTAGTCAGAACTCCATGCCCGCAAACTATGTGAAAGTAATGCCTATTACAAAGGTAAGTCTGGAGTTCACTAGATGCTAAACAAAATAGAGCTTTTTGGTAATGAGCACTCAAAGTGGGTTTGGAAAAAAAACAACTGGATCATGACTGGTGCTTTCCAGTGGAACAATGACCTAAAACATATGAAAAAGTGAAAGTGTCATTACATTTACGGCATTTAGCAGACGCGCTTATCCAGAGCGACTTACATGTCCTAATAACAGGGACAGTCCCCCTGGAGCAGCTCTGGGTTAAGGGTCTTGCTCAGGGACCCAGTGGTGGTAGTGCCAGAGGTGGGATTCGAACCGGGGACCTCTTGATCCAGAGGTCCATAGGCAAGTACCCTACCACTAGACCACACGCCGACCTTGTCATTACAAGGTCACAGTACAGCACAGCACAGCACACAGTGAACCACAACAAAATTGGACCTCTGAATTTAACCTATGCACATTAACACCGTGCAGCAGGGGGCATTTATGAAAGCGCCCGGGGAGCAGTGATGGGGATGGTACCTTGCTCAAGGGTACCGCAGGGCAACCTACTGGTAAGGGGTTTGAACCCACAATCTTCCGATCCTGTGGCCAACTCCCTAACCACTACTAATTTAAGCTGTTGACATGATCATCTAAATGGGACTGAAAACCTTTAAGGTGATGAAAGGACAGCCTAGAGTACCATGGTGTAAAATGTGGTATAAAGGATTGGTCTCTGACTACTTGCTATTGAAGGAATTAGGAGAAGCTGTTATGCTGACAGAAGAAAGCTGCCGGGAGTGTGAAACACAAGGAACTATACATTGTGACACATTTTATATATCTAGAACTACAACCTTGTACTCAAAATCCTAACTGAAGAACGGAAATGGTAACATTTACTGATTTCATTTGATCACAATGAATATGCAGGGCACTTTCACCTTAGTGGACAGGATTTTGGGATTTCAAGATTACTAACACTTTCACCAGGCACTGCTTCAAACATCAACCAAATTATATCAATCAGTCTGCTCGCTTGGAGGCATCATGCCTTAAAAAGTGATGTGCCAATTCCAGGACTGTCATATATGATTTATTAAAATATCACCCTGACAGAATTAACAAAGGGGGATGGCACTGCCTCACTAGTTACACGTTGTAAATAACATATGCACAGAGGAAGCGATGCAAAGCTAGAAGATGACAAAACTCTTATAGATATTAATATTTTCTTTCCATGTCATTGGTTATTTATTTGCTGCCGTTCCATCCGGCTTGGCCCTGGTATTGAGGTGATCCATCCTTCTGGCTTTACCTTTCTAAACAACAGCGTGGTTGTTTTAAGCATATGAGACAGTCATAAAGCAAGCATTCACATTTTAAACATCTCACTATCAGAGGTAGCTTTCTAAAGATGTCATACTGAGCTGGCCTGTATTTGGCCATGCAACATGGCATGCTCTCTAATACTCACAATATTCTTCAGAATGACAGTATGATACTGTGACTACTTTAGACCATACAACTCTTACTGACAGCATGTTTGATAACAGAGACCTAGTCAGAGAGAGAATAACCGTGGCCCCGTTTCAATAGAGTGATGAGCATTATGGAAATTATGAATAATAAAATAAACTTTGTAGAAACATTTTTTAAAAACAGGCACTACTGTTTTACTGGCAAATTATGTCTGTACTTATTAAACCTCGAGAAAAATCAAGTGTTGCATCATAAACTGTTAAAATGTCTATAAAAAAAAGCAAACAAAAAAAAAAAAAAAAACAATAAGACATTAAAAGCAGTTTTGTGCTATATTGGTCATTCACAGTTATAGAACAAGGTAACCGACAGTAAAATATATTTCATATCTCAGTGTCCTATGGTCAGTGAGGCAAATATGATACAAACATATTTGTTACAAAATATTTCAAACATAAAAACCAGCCACCTGGTAAGTCATTGTCTAATTCAGTCACTGACATAATGGAAGCACATTCAATGATCCAAAAAGAGTTCACTAAATTCTCAAAGCCCTTTCCCAAGACTTGTGAATCGTAAGCACTAGCTGATACGCATTGCACAACAAATTCCTACTTCAGAGTCAGAGAAAGAAAAAGAAAAAAAAAAAAAAACACTATTTAATGTTCTGATTCAAATTGAAAAGCACTCGGCTCCATATCCAAAATCCAATCCAATTGCAATTGTGTTGGGTAAATAAGGATGGATTGTTTGTCTGTTAGCAGGGTGTGCAGTGAGGATCCTCTGCTTAAATGTAAAGTGACAGATGTCCCATTCTCAGTGGTGGAGGACTACATCTCACCTTAATGAGCCTGTGGAGAAAAGTCACCTGAATGAAGAGCAGATTGCAAAGGTTGGTCTGAAGGACAAGAGCTTGCACAGGCGTAAAAGTGGGCACGTACCACCAAGTTTGAATCATGATAAATGACACAAGGGAACTAGAAGCTGAGAGAAATTAGTCGCAGTCACTTATAAGTGATCCTTAGATTTTGTCCAACTCGAAACACTTTCTATCTGTCTTGAGTACATCACTGAAGAAATAGCCTGTTTTTTAATCACTGATTGACAAACTTTCTTTGTTTCTATTCATGTTCAATTTCACTGCATTCTGCCACTACAAGTCATTGTATATTTCTGGCCTTCAAGCCGGACAATGGATCTAAACCAGTGATGGCACAAAATAATAATGCTAAACAAATATAAATGTAATATTATTATAATTAAACAGTAATTTTCCATAATTCTTCACACTGTTTTATATGCCTAGCTTATTTAAAGCCGGTGAAGTGTACAGTGTCTCACAAAATCTCTGTCTAAAGTTTAGGATCGAGTTTTTGCATCTTCACTCATCTGCCAAAACCTCTGCTGAGTGGAGGTATTTTTAAGTAAGACAACCAATTCAAATCCAATAAACTATGTCTAATAACATATTTTTGCTCATGATTTTTCCATGCACCCAGCACTACAATTTCAGTTTCATATGTCAAACTAAGAAATAACTGATATAAAAATAAATAGATGCAGAGACTGCTCTAGAATACTATTCTTCTTGCCTGTTAAGCATAACAGTGGAGGCTTCTGGCACCTTAACAGGAGACTGGCACCTTAAATGAAACATGGTACAGAGGGATGAAGGGATAGAGAGAGGGCTAATGATCTGTCCCCATGTCAATATCTCTGGGTGCCAACCTGCCTCCCCTTGGGCAAGAGCCTGGACATCAAACCTGCAGCTGACGCACCACTTTTCCTGAGAAGCCTTGTCTGCACCCCGCGTCAATACATTGAACTTTTCCACCAACTGTGGGCCAACCGTCTGCAGCCTGATGAAATACTCCTCTACTCATTCAAACACATGGTAAGAATCTGCTAATTGCTATTTTCTAAGTGGTAGCTTCAGCTTGTATATAAGTTATGTTGCAGCAATACACTTTCAAACAGAACACAACAAATTGTTAATAAAATTCCAGCATTCAACACTTAATTTGTTAAATTATGAAGCAAAGTAAATTCAAAGCAGTCTAGTCTTTATTCACTGCTGTCTGAACAAAACCACGTTTCAGTGAATGTAGTGTACATCCATCCATGCATCCAAGCCAGGGTTGCTGGAGCCTTTCCCAGCACTCATAGGGCTTAAAACAGGATCGAATCCTGGATAGGCTGCTGGTCAACTGCAGGTGTAGTGTAAATATCTTCATTAAAGCTTTTTTTTGAGTCCTAGACAAATCCATGATTCATTCACAGCTGATAGTTTGTACAACCTTGAACCTTAAATATATATGATACATGATAAACAGTTTAGTTTGGGATGACATGCTAAA
The DNA here is from genome assembly GCA_017165825.1 of Hepsetus odoe. Taxonomy (NCBI): domain Eukaryota; kingdom Metazoa; phylum Chordata; class Actinopteri; order Characiformes; family Hepsetidae; genus Hepsetus; species Hepsetus odoe. The sequence continues at coordinate 11,396,885 of CM029378.1, forward strand.
CATAAAGCCACAAATGTAAAGGTTTCTTTGGATTCAGAGGCCGTGGCCCATTTGCTGTCTTGGAAATAATAACCCTATACAATATTTTATATAATTAACTATTTTTGTGCATTTGTAAACTGCTCATTTAATGCTCCTTTCTCTTTATGATGGCAAAACACTGTATGATGTGTGATAATACAATGCAGACCTTTTTGGGGGAATCTGAATGCTTATGCAGAAAGTAATTTTTCAGTACAATAAAAAAATAATAATAAATCCAACCTTCTAAAGGTAATTTTTCCATAATTTTGTATGAACAAAATCAGTTTAAATCTGCAATAGTTAAAAAATAATAGTTCTAAGACACCTTTTTAGCACAAATGTAACCTGCTCAAATGATTAGTGTGTTGTCATGGCATTGTTGCTCTAAAATGTTGCTTCTTCTGTGTATGCGACATTCACACTGCATTACAGGCTCATATAGAAGCTGCAGAAACTGAACAGCTGAATCCATTTCAGTGGCTGCCATTACCCTGAGGTCCATTTTAAACAGAAGGTGTCAAACAGCAAACAATTTATACTGACCCTCTTTAGCTGCTAGCACACAAATAGTGGCCACCAGAAGCCCCTAGGGACAAAAGCAGTTCCTGAATACGACTGATTAACTAAGCTTCAGGCCTGTGTGTGTGACCAGTCCGAGCAGCAGATCTGGTCAGCAGCAGCTGTGCAGAAAGGGGCCGCTGTGCCCACAGGGTGTGTGGGGGCCATCGATCCTGCTCTGCCATTAGATACAAAGATGTCAAGGTAGATTACTCTCATAGTGCTGCCGTTTGCAGGTCAAGTGTTTTGCTGGTCAACAATAATCAGAGAGACAGCGGGCGGTGGGATGATGGGACTGTGTCTGCCTGATAAATAGCAGCAGCTCAGCAGCTCACGCCACAGAGCCAGCCGGAAAAATAGAATGGAGCGGCTGCCGTGCGCCGTCAAGGGATAATGACATACGTGGTGCCAAAGCACTAAATGATTTTGTTCTCAAAATGGGATAATGTGTTAGACAAGTCAAAATGGATGAAAGGACAGCGAAAATTCTCAAATGCAACAAGAAATGACTTTAGCCATAACTCCAAGTAGCACCCGCCCCCCCCCTTTTACAGGCTGGAATCACTCTCTTATATTTTACTTTCACTTCTCCGGGTCACAGAATCCTTCATCACTCTGTCCAAATCTTTCAACAATAATGCCACACATTCATCTTGAAAACAGGGGAGGTGTCACAGCTTACAATCCAGACAGATCTCACCTCCTTACTTTCATTCTAGTGCCTTCAAAAGTAAATTTATATTAACATTTTTTTTTTAAACTGTGCTAATATAAACATTGAAAAAGTCTTTCATAACTTTTTTTTTTTTAATTGGACATTTTTGACATATCTTGACCTTTTTTTAAATTACATGAATAATCTAAATAAGCTATTTCTTATATCTTCATATTCATAGTTTAAAGCTTCATTAACCCCAAGATATTTAAGTGTGGTTAACAAAAAATTCCTTTGCAGTAGTCTGTAACCTAAATGCAGACATTTGATAAATCTTAAACAACAGGAGAAATAACGGTTGGCAACATCAAGATGTCCTCTGCATAGAGGTAATGTCTTCATTAATAGTGAAGCTATAACACCTCCAAATCTTCCAGTATGCTTTTACAGTGCTTAAATCTTCTGTGTGCTGTCCACTGTGGGGCAATACACCATGCTGCAACTTTCCACATAAGATGTAATGAAATATTTCGAAAAAATCTGAGAGGTGTCCTCACTTTTGTGAGATACTGTACATTAATGGGACTTTTAGGGTTAAAAGTTTTACACAGGAGCCCAGTTGTGGTTGTGCAGGGGGTAAGATTGGAACCTGCCACCTTTTAGTCCATAGCAGAGCATCCTACTTCTGGACCTCCCCCACACTTCTGTACTAAATGCATGTGATGTTTAAAAACCTTAGTGTCCCTTGGCACTTTTGAAGCATCAAATATGGCTCTGGGGTAAAACAAAAAGGAAGAGAAAGGAGAACCAATGATTATCTGGGACAATATTACGTCCTCACACCACTCACTCAGTGTTCTCACGCCAACTGCTAGACATTAAACACTCTTGTCATCTGATTTAGATCGTGTTGGGCAAAATGTGTGTGTAAAATGGAGAAGTAATAAAATAAGGGAAATAGCACCGTGGGAGCAGAAGACATGGACAGAGCTAAATGTTGCTGGCCATAACTCCTCAAGCTCAGACAGAACTTGGGATGAGCTTTTTATTCAGTGACAGCAGTTAGACGACGCAGTAACGAGAGCGGACAGGGGAAAGAGAGAGATGACAGCAGGAAAAAAGCAGAGAAGTACCTTTCAGATAACAGTGACATGCAGCCATGCACAACGATGCTAAATTCCTTTGAGCACAGAATTTTATGATGATTTTGGTGCAACTCAACGAGGGCTGCTCCAAACTAAGCAGTTATAAATCAACAAATCCCCCCCTTTACCCCACCCCTCTAGAAAACGAATCCTCTCCAAGCCAGCATTCCCAATCATAACTATCTCATAACCAGCTACATCACTACCTGCAAATCCTCCACAGATTGTACTGTTGCATGTAAGGGTATAATGAAAAAGCAACACAAACAACTCTGATCATATATGTGCATTATATATAGCAGAGCTGCTAAAGAAAGTTCTTTGGAGATGTACATTTTAGACAATACATTAATATTTGTTAGTATTCTAATCAATGTGGCAAACTCTCCTTTTTTCAAATAATTCAAGCGTAACACCAAGTTCATATTCAACAGACGATCAATAACAATAGCGCCTCGCTCACGCCTGGCAGATCCTTCTCCCTGGCCTTCCTCCAGAGAGTGGGGAATTCAAACGCACAGCTCTTCTAAAGGACCGAATTCTGTTTCTGGCGCAGTAATACAGTTTCCCACTGCATACTGGAGCGATCTGTTTCTCACTAACAGCATTTAGTTAATAATTCATTTGGTGTTTGACAGAACGATTCCAAAACATTAAAAGGGTATCTACTGATTTTTGAAAAGAATGTTTATAACTTTAATGATGCAACTCTGAAGGCAGATCTGTTTAGTCAGATAAATAAATAGAAAATATATAGTTACAGGAACAGATGCTTAAAGACTGTTCACTGCAACCAGTAACATATCATGGATTGCATTTGGATTTTACTGAACTTTTTCAGATAGAGAGAATATGTTGAGAATGCTGGGATAAATTCAAACCACCTTTTGAGAAAGATTCCAAACATAAATATAAACATGAAGAGAAACAATAAGTAGCAAAGACAATGAGAAGGAAAAAGAGGATGAAAATGGATGAAAGAAACAGAACAGCTTAGGCAGTGCAAGGAGCCCAGCAGGGAGTTGTTTTGATCTCTTCTGGCCCCAAAATATTTCATGTAAGGTCATGAAGTAATTAGCAACAATATTCTAGAAGTTCCATTTGGTGGTATTGTTTTTTTCCCCCCTTTTTATTTATTTCTTTTTTTTAACAAGAGTAGATATTTTTATCAGCAGCACTCATTAGGTTTTATTTGGTGTTTGTGAGAATAAAACTGTTTAACTGGGAGGGAGGGGGATGTTGAACTGGAAAATCTGCAACGTGGCTTGGCATCATTGTGGCCATTACAGTGCAAAATAAATTATTTACAAGAGAGCAGCTGACAGCACAGACAGCGGGCATTTAAAAAAAAATAAAAAATTCCATACCCACAGTCTCACACTGTAAAAAAAAAAATCATTTACGGCTTTGATTTGCTTTTCCTGACAGCTGCAATACATAGAATCTGAAACAATATAAGTGGCTAACTTGTTTTATGTTTATGAAGTCTAGGGCAGGCCTTCTGCTTCATTGCTTAACAGGCAGAGGACAGAGAAGTCTTGAAGAGTAAATAACTGTGCTGTAACAGGGAGATGGCTCAATGATGTACCACTTATTGAATCACTGAGACAATCGCTTTACTGCACAGTATTTTCTAGCACTCCTATTCGCACTCTATTCCTATGGGTGCACAGCAGTTTTGCGTTAGATCAGGGTTTTCAAGACATAATGATATTATGCCTGAGCTGTTTCAAAGAGGGAAGACTTGGCAAAGAAAAAGTCAGCCAGAGGCACAGCCTCTGAGCATTTTCATTAATATATTAATAAGAGGTCATGTCAAATGTTCCTTTCAGCATAAGTGGTACAAGCCATAATTCTTTACACAGTTACGTGTTACATCATCTGGTTCAAAAGATACTTTACTTAAACTTGTGTGCTAAACTATAATAAGTACTGCATTTTGGCAGCTGCTCTTTCTGAAATATAGGGAATATAGGTTTCTCAATAGTAATAGAAGGATGGATTGGTGAAAAGAAGGTTACATTGGAGTTTTGAACAGAGGAGATGCAGAGGCAGTGCTAAAATGGGCGTGGTTGGGTTTCCCACACTAGTGATTACTCATGGAGCAGCTTTTGTCAGTGGTAATGATCCTCACCCTGCTGGCTGTGGTGGGAGTGGAGCACTGCGGGGCTCTCCGGCAGGGAGCCTGTGGGAGACAGCATGGCTAGTGGTTTTTTGCTGGCTAAACCAGTTTCTCTCTGTGGGAGAGCTTTGGGCCAACAGGGCAGATGCCAATGCTCTTTTCTGTTTTCTCTGCTTACACAGCTACAGTCATGTGTGTCAGAAATTTAGGTGTTTCAGGGGGAGGAGGGTGTTTTGCATGTGGTCGGGTAGCAGGAGATGAGGCTGAGAGTGGGCAGCCTGGCACAAAGACATGAAAAAGGGTAGGTAGAGAGATAGAGGGAGGGATGAGAGCATGATTCACAGCGAGCCTGGGATACCAGCAGCAAAGTGGGTCAGGTTGGCTTAGTTTGATTACTGCAGTGGGTGGCTGGAGGCAGCCCTCCAAAAGCAACTCTATCACATACGTTCTTTCCCAGGGTTCTCATCTTCTTTTTTCCCTCTCTTCCCCTGCCGAGGTGTAGCTAAAGAATCCTGTTATGTGGGGTGCTTCAAAGCCGTGCACGATGCCTAACATTCACCACTGTTGGAGCCTGGCTGAGAGAAAGAGAATGTAGTTTGAATGGGGCTCGGTCATCACATTTTACAGTAGCTATACTGGCTTTGTGAACTTTGAACTCTCCTGACCCAGAGTATGTCAGACATGTAATAGCTGCAGGAAGATCCTATTAACAAAGCTAATAAATGAAACAGTAATATGGTCAAACAGAGGACAAATGTTTGTCTTGACCAAGTACAATGTAATTATGATTTATTAAATTTTTTAATTATTTTTATTCATCTCAGTAAACTCAGCATGCTATGCATACTTCTTAGCACAGAACTGCACAAAAGCTAACTAAATAAATGAAACATTGACGTTGCATGACAGCACCATCCTATTTAGGTGCAGGAAGAGAGATGATAACCCTTTAAAAGGAATATTAAAGCAGGTATCAAAGCCTAACCTGATTAGCGTGGTGCTGAGAGTGCTGCATTGTGATACTGTGCTGACATGCAAGAAGAAAGGAGAGAGCAGCACATGTGCACAGTGCAGATCACTTTCTTAAATTTGGCAGAAGTGCAACATATGGCCGCTCAGTCTACCCCAGTCTTTTAAGCTTCACAGACTGCGTTTTTGAGAGCTGCAAATGGCTACCAAGCCAAACTGAACTTAAAAAAGAAAGAGAGAAAAAAAACAAAAAAGACACAGCTAAGCAAATATAAAATAAGGGGCAGCGGTAGCCTAGTGGTTTGGGAGTTGGACCCACGATCAGAAGGTTGTGGGTTTGAATCCCCGTTCAGTAGGTTGCCATGAGGTATCCTTGAGCAAGGTATTGTCCCTGTCACTGCTCCCCGGGCGCTTTCAATAGCTGCTGCACGTGTATGGGTAAAATGCAGAGGTGTAATTTCGTTGTGGTTCACTGTGTGTTGTACTGTGTCTCTCAGATTTATTGTAGGCTGAGTATGAATGGGACAATTTGACATGGCCTTGCATTTAATAGTTCAGAGAAAATGTTCCACAAAGGGTTGTTGAGTGTTTTTCATAAAGAAACTACTTTTGGTTCCTATAAAAATCTTTTTAATCAGATGTGTGAGTGTGTGAAATTCCCTTTTTTTAAATAACTTCCACAAAATGCAAAGCAGCTACAGTTAAATTACCATACTAGAACCATATGTGAATGTCATTAACCATTCAGGAGCAATTCCTGAGTTCTATTAATTCTATTAAATTCAGTATACATCTTCAACAGGACCAACCATGCATGTTACACTTAAACATAGAGCTGCTACAATTCGGACCATTTGACATAAAAGAACTACATCTGGATTCCCAAGAACCCTTCAATGAATGCTTCTTTAAAGAATCTGTTTAACAGAGGCTATTTTCTCCATAGTTGAAGACCCCTCAACATAATATACAGACTTCAAATAAATTAAAGGCACATTGATGTTAAGAAGAACTTATGAAACTTTATTTTCAAGGGCACAAGCTAAACACCTGTGGTATCAATTATCTACATGGAGTATTTATCAGCAGAACACGGTCATGCCTCCTATTCTTGCACAAGTAAAGAGAGGAGAGAAAATCTGGTGTGATTAGTCAAAGGGAAACCAGAGAGAGTGAGAGGGAAAGGAGAGGTGGAGATGCAGTTCCAGAGAGATGGAGGTTCCAGCTTCTCACTGAATGATTGGTGCGATTAGCACTGTGGACAAGGTGGGTTGGTTGCGTTTTGAAGAATGACCATCTAGCGCGCCTATTGATGTGTCACAATGATTGAGTGCTGGAGAGGGAACGGCGTAATGGCTTCATCAGCCAGGCCTGGTGCATGCCACAATCTCATTCCCCTCCCCACAGCCCTGCCAGCCCAATCACTCTGCAAAAACACCCAAATTAAACAAAGTTGTCGGTCAACTTAACTTCAGCTTTCTCGCGCCCTCGTCTCTCTTCCTCCATTATCCTCCTTCCCTTTCTGCTGCTCTCTCATTCTTCCACTAACCCCCCCTTTATCCTTTTCCTTCAAGGCCACCCTACTCAGCCAGCTCTTTCATGTCTTAACAAGCCAATTAAGGAGGTTGATTTAGTTTGTTCTCTGTTTTTTTCCCTGTCTCCTCTTTTTTCTGGTGCTTGGCCTATTTTCAGCTCAGCACCACAAATTCCACATGTGGATGCCTACCTTGACTTTTTAAATTCATCAAGCTTGCCCTCTGTCACAGTGCTGGTTACAAACAATCACGTGAAATGGGACTAGGCTTTATCCAATGGTATGTGGTTTTAACGCAGGTAAAAAAGAATTACATCCATTGGTATTCTATGCTTGCTTGTACTGCAATTTAACAGCACTAAAGCATGATAACAAGCTCAAGCTAGGGCTCAAACACTAGATGAATGGTAATGGGGGCAGTATTTTGGTCAACTGAGGAAGAATAAGGTGAAAGTACAACAGAATAAAAAAAGTTAATTTTTCCATAACACTAAGCCTAAGCAAATGACAACATTTACATTGCTCCAATATAAGAGAATTGTATTCCAGACAACTGTGGATAATCTCTCAAGGTATAAACATTATTAGAATTTCAAACAAGATAAAAGACCAGATTGTATTTTCAAATCACAAAAAACAAAACTCGTGTATGTGTTTTAACTGCAAACAATCTCCTGACCACCCTCTTTCAAATAAAAATAAATGGGGTGGTGGTGGTCTAGTGGTAGGATACTCATCTACAAAACAAGACGACCACTACCACCATTGGGTTCCTGAGCAAAACCCTTAACCCCCAGTTGCTCCAGGGGGACTGTAACTGTAATTAGGAACATGGAAGTCGCTCTGGATAAGAGCTTCTGCTGAATGCCCTAAAGGTAATCTTAATTTATTATTTAGTTATTAAAATGACCCAACAGTGCCAGGAGAGAAAACTTAAATAACAAATGTAATTCATGGGAATTGACATAACTAAGCTTACAACAAGATGCATGATGGTGCACGAATTTGGTTAAAATAATTAGTAAAGCAACAAAGCTCCACCTTCAGACCATTAAAGTACACTGAAAGAAATATTCTGACAGCCTTCGTAACTGTAATCATGTGGAGCAATGAATGGCTAAATGGAAGAGTAAAAACATCTGTATTCTCTTAGAGGTAAGGTGTGATGATTTGGCTTCATGTTTGTAACTGGCAATGACAGCCATTTGTTGCTGTTCATGCAAATCATAATGAATAATTTGACCCCTGCTCCACTACAACTGGAAACATGTTAACAATGCTGTTAGGCCTTCACATTCTCCTGTACTAATTTTCCCCATCTTGTACATTAGTTGAGATGTGCCTGAGGCTGTGCAGTGTATGGATGAGTGAGTGCAAATGTGAAACAATCTTCAACGATTTATGTTTTTCCAAAGTATAAATTCGTAATGATGAGTTTCATTAGCAAGTTTCAAGTATTTATTGGCCTTGCTGTCTCTCGTATGTAGCAGCAGGATTCAGCCCTGTGCAACACGCTTGCAGCCATAATGGCCAATCAAGGATGTACATATGGTCTGAATTGTCCATATCAATATTTATTATCCATCTGTCACAGAGTGCAATTAACTAAATCAGGATTTAGCATCAGCTTGAGGTCCACTTGCCCCATCAAGTGGCGAGCTTAAACGCTGAGTGAACTCGCAAGCTGTAATGAACAAGATTATGAGGCTGATCTTCTTATCAACACCTTTCTCAAGTGTGTGACAGGGAGAGAAAGGTATCACAGGGAAGTTCATTAATTTAACACAATTCAATTTATTTTCAAGTTACCGAGATGAAGTTTCAGTAATTCTAGATGACCTCAAACCACTGCAGATATATAAATATTAGAGAGAGAGAAATGAGAGAGAGAGAGAGAGAGAGAAAAAGAGAGAGACAGAGAGATGAAGAGAGTAAGGGAGAGAGACAGAGGGAGAGAAAGAGAGAAGGGAATAATTGCTTCAACTTTCAACTCATTATCGTGGAATACACAATTAGAGAATGAAGCCGTAACTTAATTAATCTTACTTTAAAGTGCAAGCCTTCAAGGATGTGTGTGAGAGTTTTCCATGACAGATTTCTTTCCAATTATATGACATTATCAGAACCTGTGCTAAATGCAAACCCCTACTTTTCTGGTCAGAGCTTTACTGTCTCCAATTAAAGAACTTTCGCAATGCCCTGTGCAGTGATACATGACACTAACCTTTTCTTGGCTCCAAGCTAATTAAGGACAATTTCATTTTCAACATTGACTTGCGCTAAACATGAGGGAGTTGACTCTTTCCCATATGCTCATCTTTATTCCAGTCCAATCTGATTCATATTGTATGTCTTTTTTGCAGAGTCCACCTGAATGTGTTACATCACCCGATCGCCTGAGGGAACCAACAAGGTCTGTAAATGACAAGTTTAATGTTATTTTCCTGGCCAGACCCCTGTACCATGGAGCATCTGAAGGACTTTTGTTCCATATAAATATATACATGTACATAAGGTTTATATTTGGTGGCAACATTAAAAAGGCCTTGTGGGTAAAACACTGCGGTGAACAGAAGTACAAGACACTCCCCTGCACTGCAGTGTACCTAACACCATGGGTTGTTCCTCAGCTAATTAGACCTCTTTCAGCACACAGTGTTAGGGGGAAAACATTCCAACAATGAGAAATTTGGAGATCATTAGGAGTTGAGAAGATGTGGGGGTAATGATGTCCTTGCACTGATACACACTTGAGAGAGAGATTTTTAAAAGCCACTTGCAAATGACCTCTGAAGCTGAAATGCACCACTGCTTTCCGAAAGGCAGTTTTAAGCAGTGCTCAAGCCCGCTCCAGAAATGACCGCAACCAAAGATCCCTAAGGGCACCAACTAACATGGAATAAACATCTTATGATCAAAACAGGAGAATCACACTACTTAGGTTAAAATGAAAACACAGATTTTGTTCACAAAACTGCTTTAAGCAGAAGGAAAATGGCAACAGCACACTGCAAAGGCTTGAAGTGGGAAAGCAAGTGACCAAACCACAGTCATGCTTCAAGAGTGAAATAATATGGCTGGGTCCAAGTGCTACCATCCACCGTGGGCAATCTTCCATAACCCTACACCTTCTGAAACTTGTTGTTGTGTGCCTGCCACTCTTTTCAAAGCCTTGCTGCTGCTCCTCTCAAGCGGCAAATGCAAACGTCAAATCGGATTAACAGGGACACCCTACCTGAATGCAAACCATGCCCCTGTCCACCGCCATCACCTCTGTTGTTTCACGGTGTGACAGCTATTCCATTGTGTTGTTTCTATGATTGCGAGGGGATTGTTTTAACCTTATGGCCAGAGTGACACCCATGACTGTCATCAGCAAAGGTCCTGCCATAACTCTGAAAGTCAAAATCCTTTACGGTCAAAGTCCGGGATACACACTTCCAAAGGGAACCCAGATAAAGCTTGATTTTTTTTCTCGCAATTCAACTGAACTTCTTGTACCTGAAACTGCTTTGTATGTGAGCCGAAGTTGGCTCACCCCTTAGCAGTTTCACCACAGCCAGGTAAGACACACTAAATCTTGTGTAAAAGGCCCATAAAAGTCAGGAGACAAGATCTGAATCCAAATTTGAAATGTAATCATCCAGCATGAACCATAGCACAACTCAGAAGTGGAGCCTCTCCACAGGCTCCCCCCAGGCAAACTAAAGGAAAATACTTGTATTGAGCCAGAGCCTCAATAGTCCTGGCAGGAGACGCAGGCTAATGCCTGCAACTTGTGGAGTGAAACTTAGTGTGAAAAATGCTTGCACGGCATAACTTGGACATTCACTTTTAAGGTAAGCTTTATAAACAGACATTTCAAACTACAAGCTCCCAGCTAACAGATGTCTGTTTTAAGGGTCAGATTGTGGCAAATGTACAAGGTGATACAGAGGACATATTAAATTGCTGACTGGAGATGAACTGATAGCAGTAACGCTTAGAATGAACTTTTCACTCATTTAAACAAGTCAGAAAATCTGTCTTCTGTTACAGCAGAGAGCAAAGCAGGAGAAATTTGTTTGTAGTGAGCATCAACAAGAGCACTAAAACTTAACTACAGTGGTAGAGAGTTATGGAAGGCAATATGGAGCAGGACGTTAATTACTCACAGTGCAAGCATCAAGGATCAGGGAAATTACAGGTCAAGAGCACCCAGCAGCTCCCCATTATTACCATCTACCCAGCCCACAGCAAGGAAACTGTACACCAGAATCTGCTACTGCAACAAGGGCTTGCTTTTCTGTCTCTCTCACACACACACAAGCTCGCATTTCATCAAGCGCTTCTGTGTTCTCCTCAAAGGGTTTAAAAAACTAGTGAAGTCTTCCGTTTTTTTTTTTCTCTTTTTTTTTTTTTAATTCAATTCTTGTCAGGTTTACCAAATAGGGTTTAGTTGAGCTCTTCCAGCCGTAGCTCTCACTGCTTGATTATGAGCTACATTCAAGACACTTAGATAATTCTCTTCAAGGTAGTTTAAAAGTCAGTACTTTCCTGCAAGAATAAGTGGGTAGAAAAGAAGGCAGTGAGCTGTGATACAGAGGGTGCCTTTAGTGCTCTCACAAGACATACTATTATGTTTAATATGCCTATACAGTGAATAGCAAATCAGACTAAAAACTTATCTTGTAAACAAAGATGCCTTTCTCTTTCTCTCGCTCTAACCTTCTTAAATGATGCGCAGAATATTCAGAAGTCTTCAGATCAAAGTAAAGCATAACTTTGGATCCATCAGCAGACTCAGATTGTCAGAAGAGAACCACATTTTGTGAGCAACAACAACAACAAAAAAAACGGTTACTCATTCCCAGCAAAATATTAAATATATTTATGAAACAAATGAGCACCAAATATTTTTTTGTATACAAAGTAAGATACTCTGAATGTGAACTTATCTTATCATACTATTCAACAGGGAGCTGCCACTTCTGGTCTTGGAGGGCCGTGTCCATCACTGTTTTGTTGTTCCCCTTCTCAAACACAATCATTTAAATATAGCAATTAGCAGCCGATTTTGATCACAACGTTTTAGAGCCAAATTGACAGATGGGCTTAGTTTCTGGACAATTTTTCACAGTCTTTATGCAATGAAAATCTCAGACTGTATGAGCTGAATGAGCACATAAAACACACACACACCTACACCTACACACATACATTTCTAATACTTGCAATTTGTCAAAGCACCAATACAATTAACATTATTTTTCACTAAAAATGTATTTAAAAATGTAAAGTTTTTATTAAAAATACAATGTAAAATCAATTAAAAGGATTGTATCTAAATAATGTGAAACAAAGCACTACATAACTTGCTGTTCACCATAATGTTGATGCAGCTGTAGCTGTTTTTTCAGGAAGCAAAGACTCACTTAAAGTCACACCAGAATTCCTTCATATGCTAAACTGCCTAAACCTAAGTGTAATTATCTGCATTCAAAACTGATAATTCACAGCTGACAGCCGATTTTTAATCATAGCAATTACAAGCTCTGTATCACATTTTATAATGTTTGTTTGATGGTAGCACAAGTAGCATCCTTTCTTTTCTGTCAATGAGCTGTACTCCATGAATGCAGTCCTCCTTCTCCCACTCTCTCTCAAGGGCCAATCCGAGAGGTCACTGCCCCTCCAGCATTGCTGGTGCCTAATTAATCACTCACTAGGCTAATCATCATTGGTGCAGAGGCTCCAGTAGCGGCTCTGGGAGACCTACCCAGCAGCGCAGACAGCATGGATGAGGTAAGGGAAGAGAGAGAAAAACACAGTCCCATGGCCCAAGCTCCTTGTGATGCATGCTAAACAGCTTGGTGGGCAATCTCCTAGAGTAACAGCTAGAGGCCATGGCTTGGAGTTGGCTCACAACTTAAGCTTCTCCTTCATGTGTTCCTGGAGCAGTCCTCCAAAACTTTAAAAGAACAAAACTTTTCCATTTGCATGGAAACAGTCAAAATATGCCACATGGCAATGGTTGATCATAAACTAGTGTATGACATTTTGTTGCTTGGAGTCTGTGTTCCTCCACAAGGTATTTAAAACAATGAAAGAAACCTCAAGTAGACAATACAGCTGCTACATTCATGAAATTCCATGAATTCAACAAAACAAAGAAAAATGGCATAAAGTGCATAAGGTCAGATTTAACACCTATACAGGGAAAAACAAAGAAGTGGAATAAACAACAATGGCTGTGCCATTGACATTAACCAACTACAGATGTAAACATGCTTGAATTAAAGCTGATATTCTGCCCTTCAACCTCAAAGTGAAACCTCATTATTTCATTTCGATTCCAATGTACAAGAGTGCAAATACAACAGTAAAATCTGTGTCATGGCCAAATTACTTATGGACTATGCCATAAACTTTGACTTGAATAACTGTTCTTCACTCCCACAGTAAGACTGGATAACGCATCTGGAACCTTTTCCATTTCTGCTAAGCCATGTGTAGGAGTGCAGGGCAATGAAAGCACAGGCGATCAGGGCCACTAGCTTTGAAGAGGCTATTTGTCGCCTTCAGAAACCTCCAAGGAAATAGAGTCAGGATTAAAAAAGGTTGCGTTTATAGAGTTTTAGCGGGGGCTTCCGTCCTCTGATGGCTGGTCACCTTTACTGTCACAGTGAACCCTTAAAATTAATCTGCACTGTAAAGAACAACCCAGCACACACTCATATCTCTGGAATCACTTCCAATGAATCTCGGTTGTCATAGCACCTTCCCAATATCACAGCAGGGAAGAACGCTCGGGTGCAGCTTTGCTGCACCACAACTGAGAAACATTGTTTGCACCTATTTCTCCTCTCCATTTTCTTATGAAGTCACACACACACAAAAACTCTCAAGCAACCAAACGCACAAACTTGCAGAATGCAGAAATAATCAAAAGGCACTTTCAGATGAAAAGATGGATGCATGCTGTATGGTCTGTGTTCACACTACACCTTACCTATTTCTCATCATTCCTTAGTGTGACCAATGCTTTAAGAAGATACTATATGCCATCAGCAGCAGCAGGAGGACAGGGAAAACACTATAGGTGAACCCAGACTGTGTAAAATGGGCTAGAATAGAAGTTCAATGTTTGAAATTACCTAACAGAAGTAAAAATACAAAAGACTGTTATTTCTACTTTTTGCTGTGCAGGCTACAGCAATATGACACACACAAAGCAATAATTTCCCATAACGTAGCAAAAAGTGTTTAAACTCTTTTTTAAATCTTGTGAAAATCTAGTGATTTTCTTGCTCATAAAACACTATGGAACACTAGAATAAATACAACTGAAACATATCAGGATGATTGTAATTGGATTTGTTTTTCATTAGAATGCCTGATCAAATTTAAAGTATGAATCTTAATATTCTTTCTTGAGGAAAGGTTTGGAGATGCATATCAACATACATACTCTGGTTCTGGGGTTAATTCAAATAAATAATAATAATCCTTTATTTATAATCCCACGAATGGGAAATTCGTTCTCTGCATTTCACCCATACACACATGTGCAGCAGTGGGCTGCTATTGAAAGCACCCGGGGAGCAGTGATGGGGACGGCACTGGGTCCAAGGGTACCTCAGGGCAACCTACTGGGAAGGGGTTTGAACCCCCAATCTTCCGATCATGTGGCTAACACTCTAACCACTAGGCCACCGCTGCCCCATGGTCTACCACTTCATGGTAGAAGTGAAATGTTACAAAAATAATACAAAAAACAAAGAAGTTGAACAAACAAATAAAAAATAGGGATTTTTTTTATCATGCTAAAATCTTTGATGTGATTTTGGCCAGTGACATTTTTCTGACCAGCTATGCTGTTGATACGTGAACACAGCAGGCTTTCTTGATTACCTCCATCAAAGGCAAAAGAAAAAAATTATATTTCCCTTTTTTTTTTTTTGTCCGATGACTACATATATACATGAGGATCATGATTAAACTGAAAAATTTAGTGACAGCCACATAATTTAGCTGATGTGTAACTAAAAAGAACCAATATACATGAAGGCTGTGTCAAAAACACTTAACTGAATGTATTGTTCTATACTGAGTAGAAGCGAAAATTAGAAATGTTTCAAAACCTCCCTAACAAGCTAAATATAAAGTACATATAACTACATTAAATATGTGGTTCGTGAAGGATTGGATCAAAAGTACAACGTTAAAGCAAAGGGATTAAGCATTAAGGAACGCCTTGCAATTTTTCTTGCAGAACGCAATTATTTTGCTGCATCTGCATAATGCCACACACAAAACGCCATATGGTAATAAAATAGTAATCCAGACATAATTGGAGTTTTAACCTATGGTAATGTATTGCAGCTACGGGGGGCTGTAGTGTAGTTCCTGTGCTTATTGTGATGGGCTTTGAGGTTTCAGGTATATTGCATAAATGCTGCTGAAATGTGAGTAAGCGAAGGAAACAGTCTGAATATTTATTGCATAAGCTTTGGTTGAGGTGTATGGAGATTAGTACGTGTGGGCAGGCCTAAATAATTTATGCCCACTGTTTGTAATGACGTGTTGTGCTTCATCTCCTCAGACAAAAACTTCATCCCACAGGCCATCCTAAAGCACTGCACAGCAGGCTAAGAGGCAGATCTTCTTCAGTTAAAAATCCTGCTTTCATTCACCACCACTTACTTTGTCCTATACAGCCGTGTTACATAATGAGAATACTGTGTCTCCTTGCACTTCTATTCTACTTTTGCTAGTGAACAAAAAAAAGTAAAAAAAAAAAAAAAAAGTATAATATGCTGAAATGAATTAAAGTCTGAATCAATATTCAGATATTTCAGTTCAGTAGTTTGAAAAGAAAATGAGATAAAAGAAAGGGAGAGAGAAAAGAGCAGGAAGAGAGAGAGTGGGGGTGAGGTTGAATGAGGTGAAATCAGTGTGGACTGATTGTCTTTATGTAGGGACAGAGAGCAGACAAAACTCCCTTTCTCATTATGCCCCTCCAATAATGAAAATCAAGCCATCGGGTAGAATTTGGATGTAGATTAAATAGCTAGACCTAGCTCTCTAATTGCTCTTTGTAAAATGTAATTACTACAAGATTTATGATTAAATCTCCAAGATAAAGGTATAGTGTAATCCATCAGTCAAGGCTAAAGTTGTGTTTGACATGGCTCTCCGTTCACAGTACAACACATTTAATAAAGTCGAAAAAGAGCACAAAACTAGATTACAACAGACACACTTAAAATAAGCCACATTCACCTTTAAACGATCCAGCTTTAAGACTGACTATTAGTTGATAATGCTAGTCAGACGAAGCTGGATGCTGGTCTCCTCATCTGATTTATATACTCATGTTAATTTTGCTGCATAAGCATTTCTCTTTTTCAGAGGTCAAACATTTATTTAGGAATTAAAGGTTGAAAAAAAACCCTTGATTAATGAAAGGACAAACTTGTGTGTATTTGTATCATGAGCCCACAAGACCAACCCCCCCCCTCCCCCTCCCCCCCTCTTGTGGAGGTCTCTTTCTGGAGATTTGTGGATGTGGGCCCATTTAGTCAAAAGCGCATCTGTGAAATCAGGCACTGATTTTACACAAGAAATCCTGCCTTTAAATCAGTGTTCCTGTTCAGTCAGTGTGTTTTATTTTAAAGTTTCCTCTACAAGCTTCAACTTTCCAACAATTTAGATATCTATAAACCATTACTAATTCACAGCTAAGGAACATTGGACAGAATTTACACATTTTTTGTTCAGTGTACTTAATGCAGTAGGCATGACAATGTCAGATATCATTAAGTACGTGCAGCACATGAATCAAAAGTCAGATGATCCGTATAAGTATGGAGGTGCCCACTTATAATGTGCATATCATATATTTCATGTAATGTAATTCAGAATAGATGGCTACTTTATTTAATTTTCTGCCAGAGAAACAGTCAGCGCTTTCCCCAGATTTGCTATCCATCACTGTCTGTCAAAGCTGGCAGAGAGAGGGATTATCACACCCAGATTCCAGTACAGTGGGTGGGAGGAATCAGAGGGGAGTTCATTTAAAAAGAAAAGTGGAGGCTTTAATCTCCCCCCAGTGCACAAATGCCCTAATAGGCATGTGTAGTGCGTTCTGTCACACAAGTGTTGGGCAAACAAAGCCCAGCAGATTGAGGGGGAAGTGAGTGAGTGAGCTGCTGTAACACACACACACACACACACACGTATCTAAATGCTTAGCTGGAACTGAGCTGAGGCTTCTGAATCACATCAGTGACTGCGATGGATGGAAAGAGAGAGAGAGAGAGAGAGCAAGAAAGAAAGAATGAAAGAGAGAGAGAGAGAGAGGGAGAGAGAGAGGGAGAGAGAGAGGGAGAGAGAGAGAGCTTTTGTGTTTACATGGGTCTGGAGTGCAGTGATAAGATGGCTATCCTGGAACACGTGTTACCGAGACAATATGATGCCCCTTCGTCATTGTTGTCGTGTGAAAACTTTGAGACAGAAAAGGCGGTGAGTAAAAGCTTACACCACAGAGAGTTGCCATTTCTACAAGAGCTTTAATGCACTATCGGCATGGATTTGAACCACACATTAAAGACCAGCCAGGGTGCGCTGCCAAGATATTTCCGGATTAAGTTTCATATTAAAAAGAACTTCCTCTGCTCCAAACAGACACAGTGCCTTTCTTTTCAACATTAGGCAAAAGCTGACACAATCTAACCAAAATAGCAACATTTGTCAGAAAAAGCTCTACACTATATTCAAAGGAACTTCAACAATATTAAACATGCAACAGCGCTCAGCTAATGACAGCATGGCATGGCATGAAAGTCGTAAAACTGGAATTTTAACATATTTTATTTTTAGAAGAATTCCTAATTCTGTTACAAATGTATTATTGACAGCAATTAATGATTGCAATAAAGCATATCACTTTAACACCAGTTTATTTCCCTGTTGCATTGCTGATCATAAATTACAGACAAGTGACAAAAGGAGGGGTGGTGGTGGTCTAGTGGTGGGGTACTTGCCTAAGGTCCCAGGTTTGAATCCCACCTCTGGCATTACCACCACTGGGTCCCTGAGCAAGACCCTGAACCCTGAGTGTCTCCAGGGGGACTGTCCCTGTAATTAGGACATGGAAGTCGCTCTGGATAACAGCGTCTGCTAAATGCCGTAAATGTAAATGTAAGTTATTCTTTAACACAGTTATTTCTCAGTATTGCATGCATGCTGGCAGAGCAGAAAAAAATACAATACACACATACAAACACAAACACACGCACACAGTCACAAGAAGGGCCAGTTTAGGATCTCCAGGACCCCCACTGTGCAGACCTTTGAAATGATGAAAGAAGTCCAAACCTATACAGGGAGAACATGCAAACCTCACACAGAAAGAACCAGGCTGCCTCAACTTTGAATCGAACCCAGAACCCACCTTGTCTCCAAACAAACATTATGCTGTCCATGTAGTCATATTGTGCACCATTTTTAAACATCTCGCTCTTTCCACCCCTAATGTGCACTTTCTTAGTGTAGTATATTAACCTGATATTGTAAGACTGAGTGCACATTGCAGTTTTTCTTCAATACTTTTAGATACCAGGCAAACACTGGCACATTCTAAGCAATAGCACCCTGTGCCCACTAGGTAAGGTAGGTGTGTGCTGCAGGCCCAGGTTTTGCAGGAGAAAGCTGTAATTGGATTTCTAATAAAGCTAATGGTGGCCCAGTGGCACAGCGACAGCTCTTCCTGGAATCTGCTAGGGGGGCCGACGGTGTATTTTAATGCCCAGATGAATTTGTTTCCCCCAGTCAACTGTTTAGAAAACATCAGATAAATCAGGCCTGAAGATTGGTCCCTGGGCCTTCCACAGAATCTCGATAGAGGCCCTTAACCACAAGCCAGAGCCTGAGCCAATTTTAGACACATCTCGAATTTTAATACAGCACCAGCCGATTCTCCTGACAGAGCAGTTTTCCATGCGTGCTATATATTAGATCTGATTGGTCATCTGTCAGTGTTGTAGCTGCTTTGATTATAGTGTGTGGAGGTAACTTCTCTACTATGGATGCCTCCAGCCTGGCAATCAGGGTAAATCTATCAAAAGTTTTCAGTGTTCAGGGACTGAACCAAGACTGACATTTGAATAGACTTCTCATAACTACACTAAAGTTAAGCCATGCGTAATTTTCAAAATGATCACTTTAGCAGAGCCTAAAATTCGAATTTCAGAGGACATGGCCTCTGTCATAGCACAGATTTGTAATGCAACATTTCGAACCGCTTTCCTCAAGTCATTCTAATTCCTGGAAGGCAGCAAGTTTGTGAAATTAACATTCATGCTATGACTGAAGAACAGGGCCTGGAAGAACCAGCTTTATTCCCAGTCCTTGTTAGGTAGGCATATGTGGCAGTTGCCTCGAACAGTGTTAATTCGCATGTCTTGTCAAATTAGTCTCTTTACTACTGCAACTATTCTTTAGGGCTGGTAGGGGAGAAGAAACACAGGGAGTTTACAGAGATTCAAGATTAAATCACACTGTATTTACCAACGGGGGTCTTTGTGAAAAAGCACCCTCGTGTTCCCTGCAATCGTTCTGCACCAAGTCACTGAGACACCATTAACTTGATCCATGACCTGGCTCTGGGGGTTAGCCTAGCACCATGGTGCCTATCAAAAGTCCTGACACTACTCTATAAATATAAAACAAATTCCAAAAAAGACTCCTTAAACTTCTCCACACCCTGTTATGAGAGAAACTGTATCTGGAAGACAGCTAGTTAGAGGGTCTCTGTGGGTGTCTGGTCCTTGGGCACAATAGTACTGGTTGAAGAATAGTGATTGGAGGACACCATGTTAAGGCACGGATCGGCTAGCTGGTATTAAAATGGAAAAGCCACACTAGGGAGTCAGAAGCTAAGTGTGTCTAATCGAGATGAATGAGTCTGTTCCCCCAAGCCTCCCAGCGGATGCGGCTGTACCCGCGCCCTCCACACTTCACTCATTAATTACCATGAATTAATGGTTTTATCCACACCGAGTAAATAAAAGATTGTCACCCGGCTGTGAATCGAGTGCAGCTTTCATTAAATACTGTGAAAATGTCAGCCGGTTAGAGCCAAATTAAAGGGACAAACAGATCAAACTCTATTCCAATCAAAAATAATCTTCATGTTACAAGATTAAATTAGCCACTGCATGTTCCACTGAGACTCAAGATGTATTGTGTCACTCCACTGTAATTTGCAGATTAGAGATGGCAGTCATTTGTAACCGGATCCTACAAGCACCTTATAGACCCAGCCCCGAGACATAACTGTTAGCAAAATCCACCAAAAACGTGCTTATTGAGCAGCAGCTACTGAAGTTACAGATCATCTTCCTTTGGTGACTTTAATATGCAGACCTGACGACTTCAGTTCAAGCATTGCTTTCAGTGCAGGAAAGCAGACTGGACCTCGTGGTTCTTCTACAGCATGGCAATGCTGATACTGCTTCACCGACATTATCACATCTATAGCACAAGTAGTCATGTCAAGGAGTCTCTTCCGTGTGGACTCAATTTCCCTGTGTCAATATGTACACAAATATTGTGCAATATCCAACATGGTATTAAAAGTGGTGCGGCAAAGACTTTATCTACTTAACTGTGGTGCCAGCACACTCATTTCATCTGTGTCATATTAGCAGTATAAATCATCCTTTTCAACCTCATTTGTATGTCTCAGCTCAATGTTATGAATTTTTGAAAGGATAATGTGTGTTAATTACATTTTTGATGGACAGCTGAAGAATTCCTTCATTTAAACATGTTTACCGAGCCAGTTTACTCTACATGAGAAATGTAAATGAACTCAAATAAAACCAAAGTCAATTTGAAGTCACTGTGAACATTTTGAATTCATTAACTAATTCCTGATATATACCAAGCAAACTGTTAATGAATAACACAGGCAATGTCAAGGATGCAAAAAAAAGAAAAAAAAAAAGGAAAAAAAGTCAGTCAAGGATGTATCATTACATTAATGCATGACTACAACATTACATGGGTGCATGGCTATAAACTACCGGCTTAAGCGAGAACACTGTTGTCTTCCATGTGGACTCAATTTCCTCAAGTCAATATTTACACCAACACACTGTGCAACATCCAACAGCGTTTTAAGTTTGTTAAAGCACTGGTTTCATCCACAAGAACTAAAGCAGTCTACAGTTCACCTATTTCATGTGCCAGCCAGGTTGATTAATACCAATCGCTCTGGATGTGATAGTGGGGGGGGGGGGGGGGGTCACCTTTACCTGTGCGAGAAGAGATAGACTTTTTGAAGGAGAATAGGCTATCGATTTTACACTGCAAAAATCTCAATCAGTAGCCAGTGAGACTGTTTTGAAAATGAGAAAATTACGTAGTTCAGCTTTTCCCTAAGAGGATGAGATGCACATGACATGTTCCTCTCCTGAGTGAATGTGACAGACAACAGTAGATCCAGTCAAAAGGACAGCATGCAGGACAGGACAAGGCTAAACAAATACAACCTGCATACAGTTTACAGTGTGGCACACAGTGTGTCATGTGACATACCAAATGACAAATAGCACAGACAAAATAAGGATGCACATCATATTGGAGTAATATCACCATTGAAAGGATGTTTAGGTTTGATCCATTTTATAAAACCTATATTTCAAAATGTTTCATTACACTCTGGAAGAGCAAAATGTCTACATGGTGCTTAACTGAGTGATTTTTTTAATTTAGAAAATAAAACTTGTATAAGTAGTAGAAGTGTAAAAATTTACATTCTAGGCTGACATAGTCCCAGTTTCTTCTTTTTGATAATAATTATTTTATGATCATGTATGAGTGTTAGGCAAACACTCTTGGAGTGTGCACATGCAAGTGTTACTGAAGGGGTAGTGGAATGATGCAAGTTTAAAATTGTGGACATGGTGCCCATGAGTGTGACTACTTAAGAAGGACCAGAAAAATGAAGTGACTGTGAACCCTTTTGCTCCAGAGAAGCAGGATGGTGTAGATTTTCAGCGTAGCATTCATTCTGGGCTAGAGTTAAAGATGGCTTAAGTTTCACATGGTGCATACTGAGAATGAGGTCAGCCTTAAGATAAAGGTAGTGGTGTGCTTTTTAACTGTAACTTAAGGGTGATATTACTTGTGACCATTCTTGTTATTGTGAACCACAACAAAATTACAACTCTGCATTTAACCCATACACGTGCAGCAGGTGGCAGCTATTGAAAGCAGTGATGAGGACGGTACCTTGCTCAAGAGTACCTCAGGGCAACCTACTGGTCTGGGATTCAAACCTACAATCTTCCGAGCCCAGGGTCAATGTCCTAACCACTAGGCTACTGCTACCCTACTTAGAGAGGAAAGTAAAACAAGCATAGCATTTGATCTTGGTGTTTGCATGCAAGATTTCCTAGTAAATGGAGAGCTCACTTCCAAACACCAAGTTCTATTGCTATGCCCATAAATGCCTTAGATTCTTTAGGTTTATAGACAAAAACAAGAGCACATCCACAACAGTTCTACCTCTGCAGAAGTTTAATGTTCTTGAAGTAAATGATTCTATGCTGTGATATACTGTGCTATACTGTACTGTAGTGACCAGATGATCAACCTCACATAGCAGAAAATATCTCAAATCTGCCCTCCTCACAAAGTTCTTGTGAGACGTTTGGAGGAACTCAAGATTTCATCCAGTTAGGATTTGTCCTTTTTTGATCCATTGAAATCTAGGAATGGGATTCTCTTCGATTCAAATAAAGGTCTTATTTCACTTTTCCTAAGCCATATATCAGCTGCTGTAAGCTTGACTTCTACAAGTATTGATCACACATAGAAGCTTACTTTACCTTATTTACTAAAAAGGTTTGATGAAGGTTCTTCTGGCCACATGGAGAGGATAACGAAGGAAAAAATGAGCCTTTCTTGGAAGCATCTGCCTTGTCTGGCCAACTCTGGCAAGATTGTCTGGGTTTGTGTTCAGGTTTTATCACCTTGAGGAAGACCTTGCCTCTCAGGCAGGTGACTCCACCCCATCTTAAATGGAATATACATTTCTGGTGGTGCTGCCACCTGTTGGACAGCATGTCTCCTACATGTTACTCTGAATTATAGTTTTGTTCTCCTACAAAGCTTCCAGAGTTATTGTTAGCAGGGGAAATGTTTAGTTGAAAACCCTTTAATCTTTCTAACATTTAATAATATGGAGAAGGATCTTATTACACCTCTCAGCTACTGCATGGTTTTTAAGGTGCCAAATGTGTGATTCTCCGTGGCATCACTCCAAAGCCAAGACCTTTTTGGCACCTTTTTTTGGTATGAATGTGGAATAATGCTGTGGCTTAAACCTGGGGGGCGGGAGGGGATTGAGAGTAAAACTTAAGTATTTTGACTCCTTGTGACTTTGTGAACATCTGAATGCAGCTTATCTCAAGTAGGTTTGATCAAGACATTAGAGACCTGAGAGAGCAATGTGTGGAGGAAAAGAAGTCTCCCAGACACATAAGGGAGGAAGCTGAAATGACAGTAGCATACAAAATGAATGCTTTGTCAGTGAGAAGAAATAAAATCAGTTGACATAAGCAAAAAGAAAAAAGCCCAATCAAAGTCTACACTGAAAGCTCCTTTCCATCTTTTTTCCTCAGTCCTTTGAGGACAGACGATAGACGGGTTGTGCTAACTTTGGTTTAATTTCTCAAATAGTGTGTCTCCTCAGAACTCACCCAGGTTGATACTGTTATTAAAAAATGCCTCTTTTAAAGCTGCATGGTCAAAGAGCAAGCAAATAAAACGAATGAAAAGACTTTGCCAAGGACATTTGCTATCTGTAAACATGTGTGATTTGTGAGGTTTTTTCTGCTTTTCACAACAGTTAAACACATTCCTATCTAAACTCCTGAAGATTAGGGACTGAATATAAGTCACAAGTGACATGCTAAGTATTCCTTTGTTTATCTAAGGTTCTTCCAATATGATATTAATATTGTATTAAACTGCACATATTGTTAAATTAACTGTTTCAAACTGAATTTACTAATATTGTTCTCTGTGCATTGTTCCTGTCATGAGCAAGGTGCTCATAGATAAGGAAAAACATATTTAAATTTGATGTAGTTTTATACAACAGTGTTTTATTTGAACTGAAAATTCGTTGCTTGATGTAGTCATTGTCTTGCATTTAAAAAGAAGCTACAAGGTGTTGAGATAATTGTGAAGTCTTCCATTTCCTAGTTACAGTCTCGTTAAAGTAACTTGGGGTTAAGGGTAATGCTCAGGAACCCAGCGGTGGTGGTGCTGTAGGTGGGATTTGAACCTGCAACCATCTGGTCCATAGTCAAGTAATTCACCACTAGGCCACCACCATCACGTAATTGCTAATTATTAAACTACCTGATCAATGAACCCTACGCTATTAGGAAAAAAGCTACGCTGCAGATGCATTTTGGTTAATCAAAGGAAAAACAGGGTGAATGTACCATGTAAAACATGGTCCCTGAAATCCATTGTTGAATTTAAGATACAAAAAGTAAAAAAATAAAATGAAATCCTAGTGTCAGGAGTTGGTTTATGGATTCAGAGAGAACGAGTTATGCTCCCTAACTAATGAAGCTCTACCTTTAAGGGCACCATGCCAATGAGAAGTACCACCCCAATGAAGTGATAACCCAGTACCTTTTTTATTTCTAAACACTCTCTGTTCTTTACACCATTCCTAAATTTAGAGTCTTATCTGCAGTGTACCTGGTCCAGATCCAAAAGATGAAGTAAGTGTTGCGGAATTCTAAAAATGTTATAATTCAATAACAAAAACATGTCCACAAAAGCTCATATATTTCCTGTCTGAGTGTACAAAGAATCAGGTGATGCGATGGACACAGGATGCGCCCTGCAGTGAGGCCCGGCTCCTCATGTCAAATAGAGGGAAGGACTACAATGTAACATACCCCTCCTCTCCTCCTCCCTCTATCCCTCCCTGATATCCCGTGCCAGCCAGCCTGCGTGCCAGGCCCCCGATGCCCACGGCAGATGGCAGAGTGGGCGGCAGGTACCAGCCTCCTGGCACCACAAACATCTGTTATCATTACCAAATGCTAATTGCCATCAATCAGGACAGCACCTCCATGCATTTGTATTGCAGGGTTCATAAGTAGAGGTGTCTAAGGAAGGGGATGGTGGGGAAATAAAAAGTGATGTCTAAATTTCCCCTAGAGCGATGGCAGGAGTGCAAACTGCAGGAGGGACGCTGCGCTGGCCAAGTGTTACCCTTGTTAATGTGCAGCCCACGAGCATGTGTGTGAGCTACAGTTCTCCATTATCAATACTGTTTGTCCTTTGTTGTAATAGCAACTGCCCAGAGCACAAGCCATGCCCAGCATAAAGGACCAAGGTGATGCTCAACAGATGTAGAGAATAACAGTGCAATATGGCTGCCACCAAGTAAAAAAATACACAGGTGTACAGAAAACCCACTGGTTCTATTCACAGGTCACAGCACAATATAACATGTACCTTTTACAAAAATCAAAACAATATGGAATAGACAATGTTTTTTTGTTTTTTTCTTTTTTGTTTGTTTGGTTTTTTTTTCCAGCAAAGTGAGCATTAAAATGGCATTCTATTAATTTTTTAAATCCAAAAATCAATGCAGTTTTTCCCTAGTTGTGGAATTTTAGATTCAATTACAATAATTTAATGATTCAATAAAGTAGGTGCACAATTAAAAAAAATAACCAACATTCTTAGGTATTACAAATGATTAAAAATGAACAAACATCAATAATGCATTCAATATTTGTATTAATTCTTAATGAGTATTAATTCTTAATGAGTAATTCTTAATCATATCAAAATATTTGATCAGTTTTTCAAAAATTTTATCAAGGAATGTTATGGTTGAATCACTCACCGTAGACTTATATCCATAGACTTGATTATTTCCTGCAAGGTGCTTTTGGTTGGGCATTGAGCTGAGACGTTGCGCTCTATACTTACTCTGCTCGGGTGTGCAGGTGGGAGTGTGCTGGCAGAGTTAGGCTAAGCCCTGCATGAGGGCCCTGGGCTCCTCAGAAGAGAAAGTGGGCTGACTAAGCAGCACTCTCTTGGATGTATTAGCTTAAGCTGGTGCCATGGTGCCACCTGTGCCAAAGAAGAGCACTGTGGCCGGCGTCTGCTCACATGCTCTTGCTGCCTGCACACTGCCATCCATATGGCGTAGGCCCCAGGAGACAGGTTTTCCAGTCAGGGGAAATGGGTGGGTTTGAGGTGAGGATGTCGATATTCAACCCATGTGGCCCAACTAAAAAAAACATATTCATAATAGCATGCAAAGTGCTTCCGCCATGTGTTTTTAAAAATAATGTAAAAACATTTGACTTGTAGCAGTATTACATAAAATATGTAGCATTTTAAATGAACTTTGGTTTAGTTGTGATACCATATTTACTGATAAATCAGCAATCGAGACCGTTATTTCCTTGATGTCACAGTTTTAATAGTTTTAGTATATGTCAAAATGTATTCAAAACTTAAAATGATTAAAATGTACCATACTGTAAACAAGCTATGGCCTGTTTGCAAGACATTCCAACATGGATTCATTTGCTTTATTAAGGCAAATTTAAATACCTGATCCAATGTAATGGGTAAAAGATTTGGAAAACATTGCATTTTATCCTTATTATGCTGTATTTGGGACATATCTAGGATTAATTATTGGAGTATTTTATGTCCTATTTAATTGAAATGGAACTAGGCAGCTTTCTCCCAGCCTGTTTTTTGAGTCTGGCTCCTGCCAAATGCACATCTGTGCCCACTTAAATTACTCTCCGCTGTGTGGAAAAGTGAGCATGTCAGTCCTCATATTGCACATTTTGTTGGAAGATTCACCTGAAAATTGTCGTCATAAACACTCATGCTCGTAAACATGGGCTCTATAGTTGTAAAAGGGTGCATAAAAATGGGGCTATGAGGACTGCAAACAACACTCTAGTCAGAACATCTGTTAAGTGCCACGCAATGACATGATCCCGAAACACACAACAGGGACTTCATAAACTTCCAAATGGTTTAATTGCTCCCGATCAGATTCCCCCTTAGAAAATTAAACAAACTCACTTAACTGCACGGTTACAATAAATTGCACATTCTAGAGTTTCTCTGATGCATAGACTAAAAAAAGAAAAACAAAAAACTACAAAAGCAAAAAGGTTATTTTTAAAAGCACATTTACATTCAGTAAAAAAGAGGCAGTGCTTTATTTTCCTGTTCATCAGTTCATAACCAAATCAGATTCTAATTAGTTTGATTCTGGCTAACCTTTTCCAACTGACAAGCCTACACATATAGCATTACAGTGTAGTATAGGCCAAAGTACATCTCTTCTATCTATATAACGAACAATGCACATAGTAGCATAGCTCTTCAAAATACAGGTGATCTGATCTCTTCCATAATTTAAACCACCATGAGGACACCATGTGTGGTACTAAGTTTAGTATTCAGCAAATCCCATCACTGACCTATTTTCCAAATTTAAGCAATAAGATTACTTCATAAATTAAGTTTATCTCATCATGAAAGAGTGATCCTGAATAAAAGTTGAGAGATTGCAAATTAAAAATGCATCATCAAAGCCTGTAGGTGCAATTTAATTTTTAATATGTTTACAACTTACCGCATAAGCACCAAATGCTGTGGCTTCATTTTTTTCTAATGAGTTTTTGGGTTGAGGGTGTTTGTTAGAGGCAGCTCATAGCCCTATTACACTACATCTGGGAGGCGTCGAATTTTGGATTATAATTAAGGCAGAAAAAAATGGACACTGTTGGCTGACTGTGATCTCTTTTTTTTCTTTTTCAAAAAAAAGGAAACACACTTTTTTGCTAAAAAGCATGTTTCTGCACTTACAGTACAGTGGTAATAATAGGTTTCTGATTATCTTCATGCCACCCACAAAAATCATAATTACAAGTGCCAGTAAGGGTGCGTAAAAAGGCAAAAATATTAGCATAACTAAAGGCATTATACTAATACATATTTCATGACACTATTAAGTTTTATGGATAATGCACCTTTAAAAGTCACACTGCCTATGCAAGCCATGAACATTGGGAAATCAGACTACACTGCTTGTTTTTAACGTCAGTGTCTAATCATTTAATGTAATGTCTAAACGTGATGGGCAGTGGTGGTGTACTGGTTAAGGACTTATAATATATATCCAAGGACTTATAATATATAGCTTCAGGATCAAAAGGCTGTGGGTTTGAGTCCCTTACCAGCAGGTTACCCTGAGTTACCCTTAAGCAAGGTACCATCCCCATCCATGCTCTCTGGGCTCTGAATATGGCTGCCTCATGCTACACTGTGGGTTGATGGGTTAAATGCAGAGAATGCATTTCATTCACTAAGTGCTGTGCACTCACAATATCAAACAGTGATAGTGTATGCATTTGTTCAGTGTTCTAAAAGCACTGATAACAAAAGGGATATTGTAATTAAAAGCATATGCATATTGCCCTCCTTTTAATACCAAGTCAAAGGAATACCAATAGTGTCAGCTTGCAAACCACAATGATAGGAGAAGATTAAAGAGGAGTGTAGAGGCATCGCCTCTTCTCCAGTCCACAAACCCCTCTCTGGGGACTAATGTGGGCGAGGTGTGCCAGCTCCTCAGCATGACTGTGTTAATACAATCACCTTCATACAGAAAGACAGGTGACGGCGTCAGCAGTTGAGCTGCCAGTGGAACAGGCTGTGAGTGCAAGCCACGCTGGGTTAGCAAGCCTGAGCTTCTTGGAAGTGTGTGTGTGTGCGTGTGTGTGTGTGTGTGTGTGTGTGTGTGTGTGTGTGTGTGGGTATATGAGGTCAGTATATCTTCTCTGCATGCAAGTTTCTGTGGAGAAATACACTAAAGAGGATCTGCTTGGCAGGAAGCTGACGAAGAGTCTGGCCTCATGGGTGAAAATGAGCCCTAGCCAATTCTACACTTCACATTTAGCCACACATCTGGAGCCAAACTCTGTGTTTAATTGCCACTAATGCCTGAACATGAGAGTCGACAAGTAGGGATTAGCCACAGACATTCAATGACCTGGACGAAGACAGTGAGGAGAATAAGATCTGTGTGCCATTTAGTCTCCTGATAACCCACTGAATGAGAGCGTGGAAGAGATTCTAAGACAGTTTTATAGCTTTATAAGTCAAAATATATCTTACAGCACACTCCTGCGTCCCTCTGGATGCACTGGAGGAGCCTACACAGTGTAATAAAGAGGGGCGATATTATATGATTTTGTTATCATGACAAGTTGCATTACAAAAAGGTTTTCCAATATATAATGGATAGTGTTAATAAAAAAGGGCCATACCCAAATTTTTGCGTATTTAATTTTTACCCTTGGTATGTTAGAAATTAGAAATTCAAGTGTTAGGAATTAGAAAAAGATCAAAATGATTCATTTTACACATACATTTTGCAAAATCTCTATCACTTCAAACAGCTTGTTTTTATTACTGAATTACTAGAAATGATGCTTTCCTCATTCTTACCCCGACTGAAACAATTTTTAAATCTTCATTTTGAATGGCCAATGCAAAAATGGTGTATATGTGATGCTTTTTGCAGCTTAAAAGATTTGTTTGATCCAAACTCATCAGACTTCTCATGTTTGGTTTGATGGCATTTTGAAAATATGTGAAATTCAGCCTGCTTCCCACTTTTAATAGATTTCACTCTGCATTTCAGCCCACTTTAGCTTCTCTCCTTATTTCATTCCTGTTACTTTGATTCCTTTTAACAGTTTAAAAGTAGAGTCATGCATTTGTGCTCTTATAAAATTTAGAACCTAGGTCCACATGGCCCAGTCCTTTGAGAAAACAGTCATTGCAAATGGATGTACAAAAGATTTGTAATATGCTGAAGACTTACATTTACCAGAGTAGCAAAGTAAAGAACTGCTACTCAAATGTGAAACTGGCAAACTGATTCACTCTTTAGGTTTTAAAAGTACTGTTAAAAGATGTCTGTGATCTATTCCCTTGGACATGTAATGGTAATGACTACAGGTACAGACAAAAAGGCCAGTTCAGTTCTGGGATCAAAACTTTGACATGTAGTTTAGGTCAGGTTGGATTCAGACCAAATCATGTCAGGACTTGGTCAGCTCGTAAATATAATGCTATTTTTTGTGTATTGATTCCCAGGCTCTTTTTAGGTTTGGAACAAAATGTCAGGCTCATTTAAGGTGATGCTTAATAATCATGTAAGGGTCTTAAAGACTGGTCAGTGAATGATGATTTTGAAACTGAAAAAATGACTTTTTTTCTACACTACACACTGCATTAAATTCACATTTCCAATATATGGCTCTTTAAAAAACAACCATTTGTGTTTTGTATTAAAAACAGAAGTGCTTTCAAGAGGTGTCGCAATCAAAGGTCTTGTCCTATTGTTGGGAGATTGCAGGTTCAAGCCCCATAGAGAGCAACTGGTGGTCTAGTGGTACTTGCCTACGGACCTCTGGATCAAGAGGTCCCCGGTTCGAATCCCACCTCCCGCACTATCACCACTGGGTCCCTGAGCAAGACCCTTAACCCTGAGTTGCTCCAGAGGGACTGTCTCTGTAATTAGGACATGTAAGTCGCTCTGGATAAGAGTGTCTGCTAAATGCCGTAAATGTAAATGTAACTGAGAATACAGTTGGTTCTGTATAACTGGATGTAGTTTAGCAGTAAGTGAAACACTGACTTAAACAAATCTCTTTCTGGTGCAAAAAAATGATAGATAAACAAATAAATATCTTATTTACAAATCCCGCTATTCTGTCCACCCATGAACAAGAGTCACATGCATGCTTCTACAGGTTGTCAGTGAAGAACAGGGACAAAAAAGGCATGCATTGTTGGTATGCAATCATTAGAAACAAACTGTGTGTCTCTTCTACAGTATGCCCTCAAGGACCCTCTGCTATCAACTGAAATCATGTTGTGACAGAGGAAAAAAAAATGTCCCTTTATGAAATGGAGTCAGAGTTTTTGTGCACTAGATGGCACATTGAACAAACAAATGATTATGGATGAAACGTCTAACAGATACAACCTGAGGGTGTTTCAATCAGAAAGAAAGCAGATTTCAAAAACAAGCAGCCACTTTAGCAAACGGGAGGGTGGAATACAGGCTCAGTTTAGACTGTTTCTTCTCAGATATACAGACTGTGACTGCATAGGCATGGACAGGTCAGACTCTGTGTGACAGCAGAGATGAGATTTATACCTCACCATCCACTTATCAACTGCACCATGCCTGAGGTGGGGAAAAAAGACTGATGGCATTATTGTCCTTCAGAATATAAAAAATGTATTACCAAAATGAGTGCTTTCAAAAATAAATCTGCCTCCGTTTAATAAAGTTGTCATCTATTGAATATTTGCAGTACCACAGGAAAAAAAAAACAATCAAAAATATGACTCATCTGGACAATTTGTTTACTTTATTACCTCTTTGTAAAAGCAGTGTGATGCGTGTTGCAATCACGTCTTGCTGGCGATTGGTCACTTTGTTTGGGCATGGATGGCAGTTTGAGCCGCTCACTTTAGATAGCCAGTTTCAGGGCTGCTACTCTGAGAATGACTGCTGCACGCTGAATTTCACCTGTTCTGATGGATGTCACTTTAACAGCCTTTAAAAACATGCAGACAGGTCTGGGGGAGATGAATAGGTGTCAGCCGCTGTATCCCCCTGGCTGCTGATGTATAGAGGGCATGTGTCATCTTTTGGCAAGGGTGTGTGGGAAATTTCACACATCCGTCAGCTTCCTAAATCACATGCAGGCATGCGTGGACCCTAACAAGAGTAATGCAAGGCCCTGCTGACACACATGTGGAACAGGTACCCATAAGAATATGTAACCAGTAGGCAATTTCTGCAATGTCCACTCCCTGCACCCTCCCACACATTTCTGTTCAGTCATTATTCTACCAAATTATACATATGAGAAAAGGTTAATTTGCAATACTTTATCAAACAGAAACAGCAGTAACTTGCACATAAAAGGCATTACCCTTGAACTGAATGGTGCGTTCAAGGTCACTTTTTGAAAATAAAAATTTCAGAGAACAGGATTTCAAATTAAATGTGCTTCAGCAATTATGGCATCTTGCATTTTATTCTTGTGAATAAATGTTTCAGCTTCTGTCATCCTCAATGTCAGGAAATGTTACTGTTTCAGCTAAAACAGACCTCCACCGAATATAAAAGCAATACAAAATTCTCTTTGTATAGTCAAAATCCCTCCACTTACTTCTGTAAAAAACCTCCGTATAACTCATATGAATAGCTCAAAAGCTTCTGTTGAAATAAGAGCATACTTATGTTAAAAAATAAAGCGGTCTAACCTGCACCATTTATATCCATCTGTTATTTTAAATGGGCCTGTGTAAAGATGAAAATATTATTTATTTTACTAGTGTTAAGTAACTTTGTTTTCAAGTACAAGCATCACTTCTCACTGCTGTCTTTCAGGTGATCACTGCACTAATTTATTTGATTTTTTATTTAACTATATGAGGAGTGTGCTTGTGAAATCGTAATGGTATGTGAGAGCAATGACAAAAATGATTCATTCATATCCTAAATTTGTCTGGTGCTCTACACACGCATGTGGTTTTAGACACATTTAGTTTAGTCTCACCACTTTCTGACTTCTCTTAGAAACAGGTTGGTTCTGTTACTGCACTTTCAAAGCTGATAATATATGTCCAAAAGTTTATAGACACCTGCTAGAGGGATGGCTCAGATCAGACAGGTTGGACAAAGTCAGAGACAAAGATGGTGTTGGTTTGGAGATGGGAGTACATTGAGGGAAGGCTGTTGAAGATGGAGCTAAGAGGCAAGAGGGGAAGAGGGAGACCAAAGAGGAGATTTGGTCCCAGGTAAAGTACTGTGCAAACGTTTTAGGCAGATGTGAAAAAATGCTGTAAACAAAGAATGCTTTCAAAAATGGAAGTGCTCATCATTTATTTTCATCAATCAACAAAATGCAGTGAATGAACAAAAGAGAAATCTAAATCAAATCAATATTTGGTGTGACCACCCTTTGCCTTCAAAACAGCATCAGTTCTTCTAGTTACACTTGCACACAGTTTGTGAAGGAACTCGGCTGGTAGGTTGTTCCAAACGTGACTGTGTTTCAACCTCCGTGTGACATTGATGATCATCAGTACCTGTTTGGTAAAATTGGTTAATCAGACACCAACTATAATCCTACAAAATCCCTGACTTTGTGCAAGTGTACCTAGAAGAACTGATGCTGGTTTGAAGGTAAAAGGTAGCAACACCAAATATTGATTTGATTTAGATTTTTCTTTTGTTCGCTCACTTTGCATTTTGTAAACTGATAAAAATAAGCAATCATTATTTATATTTCTGAAAGCATTCTTTGTTTACAGCATTTTTTCACACCTGTCTAAAACTTTTGCACAGTACTGTATGTCATGTATGTGTGTGTGATAATGAGATGGTTTGTGTGTGTAAACATCCACTTAAACACAAATGGGCTTGGACCTATAGCTTTTGACCTTCTCTATGAAGCGCAGCTGGTGCAGGGAAGTGACCAGTCCAACCACAGCGTATATGCAAGCAGTATAAATGACTGACCTATCCCCTACATCATCACTCTCTTGTTATGTTGCCCTTGGGAGTCTTTGCTTTTGTACCCCCCCCACACTCCCTTTCATTGAGTCACTATGGTGTCCCTCATGCTGGGCTGAGGAAATGAGCCTCCCTGTGCCAATTTGTCCTGGTCTTTCAGCCCACTGTCCCCCCATAGACCACCTGCCCAGGGTGCTCATTGGAGTGCAGCCTGACGCATGCTCCCAGCAGTGCCCTCGTTGGGCCCTGACCCCCAAACCCAGCTGCCTTAATGGCCACTGAGTTGCCCTACCGTGCCAAGTAGCCAAGCATGGCCCAGCACCACCAGAAGCCAACACTCCATCAGAATCCTAATGACCTTGTCCTACTCCATCTCCTGCTACTTCAGAAGCACAGAACTCAATGCCACCAGCATCTTCTGTTTCTTCTTGAAAGTGAACAATGCAACTTTGACGTAGTGCTCTTATACAAGTACAAACTACAATCCTTCAAACATACTATGGCCAAATAAACACTACTGCGAGGAAAACATGCAAGAATTCTTTGTTTTCAAAAGAGTTATTGATATTTTTCATAAGGTTAACACAGGCTTGGTTCCAGCTCAGTGCGCCTACCTCACAGCACAGATTAGAATTAATGTGTATTAAAAATTAAAAGTGTGTAAAATTATATTATCATGTCATCAGCGCCTAGTCAAGTTCTGATTAGTCAAACCAGTATTAGTATATCTATAGAAAATTGTGGGAAATTGTGTTATTTTTCCATATTTAGGTTTTGCATGGCTTTATGTACAAAAACCCTCATTTGTTTCTTACAGGACCAGCAGATATATATTTATATATAAATATAATAAAACACAAAATACAATTTAGGCCAAAAAGAAAAACAAAAATTATATAAAAATTATAGTCAGTGGTTGGTTGGAATTGGATTATTTAGAAATGTGTATATCTGGCTCACAGCGTCACCGGCCAGGCTCAGCAGTTCAAGTGCACTTATGGACACCCTCATCCTCACACATTCTCCTCCACACTGCCTCAGAATGAGCAACCAAATCCTCTCCGGCGCTTGTGTCCCTTCGAGTGGAGAACATTCATTCCCAAAGTGACAAGAGCAAGTGGAGCTTAGACCCACTATTTACTTTAAATGAGAAACAAATTTAGAATTGGACAGGGAAAATATGAATTGTAACCAATTCCAAGAATACTTTCAATATAGCTGTGGGATTTGGAAGCTCCTGAAATTATTCCAAGAGGCTCCCAAAAGCCAAAGCATCTCTGCCGATTTGAAACCCAAATCAGTCATCCAGCCCTAAGTAGTCCTCAGGACCTCCTGCTGCTTACAGCCCAAATTCAGCCTCCCAGTGATTTCCCATTGTGCACTCATGCAGAAATAACCCTGCAAATTGTGAGTCCCACATCCATCCTGACTCCTCAGTTCCTATTAATTACATTAATCTTTCCTTTTTTTATTATAACTTTATCACACTTCAAGCCCCCATTATAATATCCCTCCTCTGAATGAAAAAGCAAAGCAGGCAATCACCAGAAACAAATGAAATGACACAGCAGAATGTGTTTCTTTTCCACTTTTTTTGAACAGCAGAGATGCCTACCAGATCAGAGAAGTTGTTTTCTTCGTTGCAGGACACTGGACGTTCTCCACTGCTTCCTGGAGCTAATATTCAGCTGGCAGCATTGCTTCTTGATTGGATGAGATTCTAAAAGAAACGTGGACAAAGACTGATAAAGGAAATAAGCCAGCTAAGAAATGGCATCAAAGTTACATGAAAGTAAACAGGAATTTAAAATCAACACATGACTCATAATAGCTCGACCAAAGAGTTTCTGCGCATCTCTTTTTGTCAGTTTGCCTTTCATAATCTCCAAAGCCAGAAAGTCAGCTTACAGCTAAAAGATATTGTTCCTAGTGGCTCTTAAAAAAGTAAGTAAAGCAGGTACTCATAGGCCATCAAATGTTATCCTGCTTTATCTGCCAAAAGTAACAGATCTTGCTGATTATCGCAATTGTTCTGCCATGTTCCATCTCCAGCTACCAAACAGGAAGCTGGCTGAGGACGAGTTCTGCAACAACCTTCTCTTTCTCTCTCTCTCTTTCTCTCCATCGCTCTCTCTGCTGGAGGTTACAGATGATGCTGACGGAGAAAAACAGTGTGGCAGCCTCAGGGAGCATAAAAGGGTCATCTCTCCCCTACTGAACCATTCATTCTGGCACCGTTGCTCTTGCACAGACCTAATGTTGTACCCTTACTTTGGCTCACTTTTTTCGGTTTCTCTTTGCTGTTTCTGCTCCTACCAGTCGTTACCATAGGAAGTGTTTTCTGTTTGTTTGTTTTTTGTTTTTTTTTCTGGATGGCTTCTTAATTGAAGTGTTTAAATTAAAAACAGTCAAAAAAGTTTAATTATTTTTCACCAAGTTTTACTGCTAAAAACACTCACTTACATGTCATTACGTGACTACACATCATGAATGTGTCTTTTTATTGCAAAGAAAGCAAAAATATCACTCATATCCAAAAGGTTTGAAAGAGCTGGACCCAGTATTGAATTCTCATCAAATCTGTTTTACTTACTTACTAAAATTAACTTGAGGATTAAAAGAGAAGCTCTCTATTGAGTAAACGCAGCTCCTCAGCTGTAAACAGTTTGTGCTCGTCATAGATCTGTCTTTTCAATCGCCTGATCAAGGTAGCCACTCTCTAAAGTGCTTCAAGAGCCAGAAGCTCTGGGGCAGACAGCTTTGAAGCCCCTGGAAACACAATGCCAGCGCTGAGAAAAGCTCCACTTTAGCTCCCTGTGTCCGCCCCTCGCTGCTTCCTGGCAGCTTGTGCAATCCCTCTCCTCCAACACAGCATCCAAAAATAAGGACAGACATTCTCTCGGTTCTTTAATGAACTGTCAAGCGTTTCAGCTCCAGGCTGTACACAAAAGATAGGCACCTCGGCCGAGTCCAAACGTACTGTACAGTACAGGGAAGAGCACAGGGAGAAAAAACACTTCCATTAGTAGATTTCAGGTCCAATCCAATGGACTTTCAGATCTGAAAACACAGTAAACGATTGTATTTAGTACCTGTGTGGTATTTATAAAATACCTAATGTATTAGTTTAAAATAGCTCACCCACAAAAAATATATAAAGTTAAAAAATATATAAAGTGTTATAAAGTGTGTTTGAAAGAAAAATGTTTTGACAGTGAAATAAGCAATGTTTGAGCATTAGCCAACATGCATACATTTCCTGAATCATGATTTCTATACAACCCTTACACAACCTGTACTGATGCTCAGAGAGTCAGACAGCTATCTAAAGTATTCTCCAGCACATCCCAAAGATTTTCAAAAGGGTTCAAATCTGCACTCTGTTCTAAAAACCCATGTGTTAAACAATGTCTCACTTTTGTCATCTTAGAATATGCCTGGTTGTTGCTGGACTAACATTTTCGGGCACATAACTTTGCTGAACTTTGCTGAACCAGCTGAATGACCACAGAGCAGAAGCAAACACAGTTACCTTGTATGGCAGACACTATGCAGGATGCATGACACACTTTTCCCTCTCTACATACTTCTGGAACAGGGTAAAGCAAGACAACATTGCCTTTTTTCCATTGCTCCAGAGTCCAACCTAAGTGTTCTTGAGCAAACTGACGTTTTTTTCTAATCAGCCAGGTTGATACATGGTTTTCGGTGGTGTGGTGACATAGTGGGCAGCGCTGTCGCCTCACAGTGAGGTCTTGGGTTTGATTCCCATGTGGGGCAGTCTGAGTCTTTTCTGTGTGGAGTTTGCATGTTGTCCCCGTGTCTGCTTGGGTTTCCCCTGGGAGCTCTGGTTTCCTTCCACCGTCCAAAGACATGTCAGTTGGATTTGGAGACACTAAATTGCCTGTAGGAGTGAGTGTGTTTGTCTGTGTGTCTGTCTACCCCTTTCCAGGGTGTTTCCTTGCCTTTTGCCATGTGAGAACTGGGACAGGCTCCAGCACCCCCTGAAAAGCCAAAACGTTTATGCTTCAGGAAGCCTGGAGAACTATTCTTCAGAAAAACATTTAAAAATGCAAGAAACTGGCTCTTCAGAAGACTGATGCACAGTATAGTATATAAAAGACAAAAAGAACAACAACAAAAAAAAATCTTACCAGAATGAAACTGAATCACCGTTACTAAACATTAAAGATCATCAACATTATCATGCAGTTAAACTGAAATCCAACATGGAATTACTTTGTGAATCTGAAGCTAAATTAGCATGATAGAGAGAAATGCATGTTAAGGACAAGTATAATGATAGTGTGTTATAAAAATAGTACCTCACTCCTTTAGAAGTACCTGGCAAAGAACCCTATTAGACAAACCATCTGTGTGTGTGTGTGTGTGTGTGTGTGTGTGTGTGTGTGTGTGTGTGTGTGTGTGTGTGTGTGTGTGTATCACATGTATATCTACAAAGAGGAAAATAGAAAAACCACACATGAAGCAATGTGGGATAAATTGGGGTATAAAACTGACATTCTTTCTAGCCAATAGTCACAGGTGATAAACTGTAACACGCTTTTGTTCTCTCAGTAATGCCAGTCTGATATGTGCTGATATTTTGCTTCTGGGAATCTAACAACATGCTGGGAAAAACAATTCGCCTGGAAAATGAATGCAGGTTACGCATGTGTCTTTTCTCGAACCGTTGCTCTATCCATGACAGTTGCTTGACAACAAGGCCGGTGAACGGCTGAGTGCTGCTGGAGTGGACTATGGAAGAGGAAATCTATCCCTCTCCAGCAGCTTCTGTGCCTGGGTGCTGTAAGGGAAGTGACCAGTAGCACAGTCACCACTGCATGACTGCTGCCCCTTTGAAGAGCCTGCAGACCGCGGCAGAGAAGCTGTAATTGTTAGGGTGTGAATGTGTGTGGGAATCTTTTTTTCTCTCTGT
Organism: Hepsetus odoe; assembly: GCA_017165825.1. Classification (NCBI taxonomy): domain Eukaryota; kingdom Metazoa; phylum Chordata; class Actinopteri; order Characiformes; family Hepsetidae; genus Hepsetus; species Hepsetus odoe. The sequence goes on from CM029378.1 coordinate 11,435,511, forward strand.
TTTAGGGGGGCAATCAGTTCCATGCCACTGCTCACTGCCACAGATTGACATGTTCTCAAGTGATTCCTGCAGCCATGGCACACTTTGACCCCTCCCTCCCCACATCTCCACCCCCACTATCCCCACCAGTCTGCGGCTGGAACCCACTGAAGTGAAACCGCAGTGAAAATTTCATTCCCTCGGCTTCTGAAAGTGCTTTGATTCTTAGAGCCGCAGCTCAGAGCCCTTCTGTCCTCATGTAACCTATATCAGGAAAACCACGCTTCATCTCAATACAGTATAACGTGTAGCAAAGAGAGCATGCACAGTGTTAATGCTCTCATATAAATGGTACCTGACTGGTGACGTGCACAGACAAAAGGATTAGGGAAGGATTCACAGGGAATTAGCTGTATCTGCCCCCACTGCATCCAGTCGCCTGCTGCTGCTCCGCCCAATCATGATAACCCTTCACACCTTAACCAGCTTTTCACCCCAACACGCCCAGAGGAAAAAGAGTAGAGAAATGATCAGGGTTTGCAAAAGTCACAGCAAGAAGGTACAAAAGATACAAAGCACTGGCACAGCACAAAATCAATGTGTAACACAAAAATTAATGTGTAACACAAATAAACACAATTTTGCTGTTACGCAGTAATCTGCCAAGACAAATCAATTATTTTATATTTTTTGCAAAAAGCATGCTAAGAAAAGAAAAGTAGAGGAAGCTGGGTTAAGGATACATTTCTTTGGCTGGTATTTTAGAAGTTGGACAATTTTAGAACTGATTTTAATCTGTAGTCCTAAACGACAATAAAGCAGAGGTCTTCAGTTCCTGTATAAAAGTGTTAAATTAAATAAAATGTGGCTAATTAAAGGGTGTTCAGCGAGATGTTAATAAGGTTTTTATTCCACCTGGGTGGATGTCCTTGCATGATGTAAGAATTATCCCATTAAGTCAGTGCTCTTTGTCATTTCCATTGCTGGCAGCTATAATCTGCTACCTTCAGTCATATACAGATACCAAGCATATAAACATACAAACAGGCATTTCTCAAGCCACCAGTATTAGACATCAAAATCAATCTTTAGACAAAATTTAATACTAAAAGAACTAATCTGGTCTACCTCGAATTGCTACTAACTAATATTAGACTCTTCCAGAATACAAAGCAAAACCTCCACCAAGGATCTCTTTGCAGTGTTATTGCACTTATATCATGCAGAAGAAAGAGTCATCAGAAGGTAATTTTAACTGTGATATTATCAGCTTCAGTGTATCAATTTGTAGCACCACACCTAAATAAAGTAAAGGCATTTTAGAATTAAAAGCAGGTGTCTGATGAAAGAAAAGAAAATACTTTAATAAAAAATACTTTGGCAACTTATGTTTTTAGGTTATTCGGTAGCCAGCAACACAGGAAGTGTTTGGGAATATAGTCAACAAGGTATTCTAGTGATCATTAAAAAAGGCAATGTTTTACAATCAATGAAGAAAATAGACTGAATGCTACAACAAGACAATGATTTAAAACTTATATATAATCAGCTATTTCAAGGAACAAAAGGTCAAGGCTTAAAAACGGCCTTAGGCATCCCCAAGCAAAGATTTCCAATATTACTGAAATGTTTGAATAAAACAGATTTTTGAAAATGATTAATATCTGTGATTAGCACCTAAACATGATGTGCATGTAAGACCACCAAGTCTTTATTTTTTACATTAAAATGGACACACGATAACTGCATCAAAAAGAGGAACAGCTTTAACTGGGATAAGAGCCGTTTGGAGGCAATAAATTCAGTCAGAGAAGGTCTTACTAAGTATTGCCCCATAAACCAATCAGTGAAGTTTGAAGTTTGAAGTTGGGCTGCCCAATTTTTCTACTTTTTTGAGTAATCAGGTTAAACTGGTTATGTTGACCCACTAATTTTCTGAGAGTGAATGACCCATTTGAATCATGGTGGGATAATAATGGTCTTGAGAATATCAGCTATTGTTGTGATCACTGTGTCAGCAATATTGCCGGGTTCTGAAGGAGGGAAGAAAAAATGGTTATTTAAGGCCACCACCCACTCTATGGCATATACGGGTTGCCTATTGCTCTAACAGAACAACCACATGAGCATCAGACAGAGAGACAGAAAATGCTCACAAATAAATTATATGTTTATTTTAATAAAGTTATAGTTTGCCATTTTAGAAGAAAAACCTAATAAAACAGTAATGATTCAGTCAATAGCAATCTTATTTATAACCTTTTAACTTATATAAAAGCTTAATACAATGGGACCATTGTTTGTTTATGCCCAATAAGAAGTTTGATTAAAGTTTAAAACACCTTCATTTACCTGAACAGACATTATAAGTGCTTCATCAGCAGTGTTTCTCATGATGCCAATTAAGGAACCTTATCTCTGGTCAATTTTCTCTCAAAGAGACGTTCAAAACAACACACTTTTGCACATGAACACAAATGTGTTTAAACACACGAAATGCTGTCTATATGTATTTACTCCCACAGGTAGACTGGGATATCCTCAAAGACTGGTCACGTTCTGAGAGCAACAGAGCACATGGCTCAATTAGGTCAAAACGAAGTGTTGCTTTCCTCCCCCGGCTGCTCAATCATAACAGTAACGAGGTGGGTTAAGGAAAACCGCCTACGGGCCTCTTTTTTTCTGAGCTTAAAGAAACGCTGTGTGTATGTATGTGTGTGCATGTCTGAGTGGATTGTGTCCTTGCTATCAAGCACACAAACAGTGTTTCCCCTGTTACTGAGCCAATTACTGAGATAAAGTGGACTCTCACGAGTGGGAGATTCTGTCTCTCTCCCTTGCTCTCTCACTCTGTCCCTCCCCCAAAATCCAACATGACACAAAGAAGCTTGACAATTCCGTCAAAAAGACCATTTTTATACTCGCAATGCCTTGGCAGTGTGGGAGACCCGAAGTTTCTTATTCAATCACACCAGCCCATTTATAGCATTATACAAAGCTACAAGGTCCTTTTCAATGTCTAATTTAAACTAACTCAAACACTCCCACCTAGAACACCACCATCACCTTATTTTGGCCGCATCATTAGCCCTTGTTTACCTAAGGTCTCATAAATAAATAAGACTGCAATCCAGTGGAAAGACACAAGTGCAATCCAATGCAATAGGCAGAGTTTTTCTAGCCAAAAGTGCATCAGGTTATCCTTGGATCAAAATGAGGTTCTTCCATCTTTTGGCAATACACCCCCTAAGATGGGGCCTTGGTCGTTTTTTTTAGACTTTTCCTTATCATTGGTCACCAAGGTGAAGTTGAGCCCCTGTATGATGAACGGTGGGGCCTGCCTGTAAGTGAAGCGCAGGGAGTCCTGCCGGAGTCCTGCAGCTGATTGGCCATGGCACTTCCTGAGTTCCAGGCAGAGAAGGATGTGACAGTGTGAAGTGACAGACTCAGGGGAATGTTGAGAGAGACAATTGTACTAAATAATGTCACAGCCAGTGTGTGTGTTCTTTAAGCATCTGTTCTAAATTGGTGTTCAAGATAATGCTAGTTAGATTCCAAGTCTTCAGTCGAGGCCAGCAGAGTAGAAAACGTTAAGCTAATTAATTAAGTGAATAAAGTGAATGGGAAGACAGGGCAATGGTCTGGCCTTGTGGGAGAAAGAAAAATATAACTGTTCAAACTGGAACTGCTGAACTAGTGCTCTATTCAAAACAGTGGCTTATGATTGAGTCATCTGTGACCGCAGTTCTAGTTTAAGAACAAATGTCTTCAATTTTTCCTTTCCTTCAGTTTTTTCAAGTGTCTTTTTACATTTCCTTCAGACTTATCAAAGCCTGGTTTCTCAGAACAAGAATAAGTCAAAGCTTAGCTGAAAATGTGGAGACCACTGTGGCACTGCAGATTAATCTGAATTCGAATCCATGTCAAAGAAAGCATACTTGAACTGACCAATTCGGTGTATTTATATCAAAACCAAAATCAACTGTAAGGGCCACAGTTTTAATGATACCCTACATGAATTAGTTTTCACTTCTTGGATAAGTTTAGCAATAAAATCTTATATCGTAAAGCTTGCAAATTGGCAGTCTGGCACATGGCATTTACTAGTCGATGAAAAAAAGGCCTTGGTGGAAAAATGGAAATATTCACATTTATATTGCCCTTGGAAATTTCCCCCAAATCAATCAGCCCTAAAGTAGACCCAACTCTTTAATTATGCTGAATGATTGAATTGTGTATAATTATTTCTACCTTCTTACAAGCAAAGCTTACAAGCAAACAGAGCAACTTCATGTACACATTTGTTTTGAGTGTGTTTGTAGGGACTGTACAATGGAGCAAGGTCTGGACTCTTTATTATTGTTTGCAGCCCACTTGACTCCTGACAGAGACAGAATGTGAGGGGGAGAGTGCGGCGTGCCATTAATCATGTTCTGGGGGCTGGGTTCCGGCAGCAGGGCAGAGTCATCCACATCATCCATTTCCTGTCCGTCCCCCCTCTGTACCAAAATGATATGGGCTAGTGGACAATCTGCTGTCCATGCAAATGTTTACTCCTCCACTACGGAAAGGTCAATTAAACTGAAAAGTTCTTTGCTGACAAGAAGAAAAACTTACTTTTTGGCATTTTGGCAGTGGTACATCTGTGTGTATATAAAAAGCTTCATTTATCAATGTCATATGTCATTTTCAGGATGGAGAACACACAAAGAATGGAGATGAGTAGAATAATGGAGAGAAGAATAATGGATCAGCTTGTCTTTTGAGAAGTGATTCTACATTACATTAACTCAGCAGCTTGGGTGATTAGTTCATTTCTGTTTTAATGAATGAGGAAAGCAGCTGCAGAAAATGTTCAGGAATGGTTTGAGGAACATGAAAAGGGGGTGGAGGTGTTGACTTTGCCTCCAAATGTCCCAGAAATCAGTCTAATGAAGCATCATTGGGATTTGCTAAACAAACTAGTCTGATCAATGGAGACCCCACCTCACAGACTGACCAGATTTAAAGGTTTGGCATCCTCTTGTATCCAGAGGCAACGGGGCAGCGGTGGCCTAGTGGTTAGGGAGTTGGCCCTAGATTGGAAGATTGTGGGTTCGATTCCCTCACAAGTAGGCTGCTTTGAGGTACCCTTGAGCAAGGTACTGTACCCATCACTGCTCCCCGGGTGCTTTCAAAAGCTGCCCACTGCTGCACGGTGTTTGTGTGCATGGGTTAAAAGCAGAGGTCCAATTTCGTTGTGGTTCACACTTGCTGTGCTGTGACCTCGCAATGACAAGGGTTGTCACTTTCAGATAGCACAGCAAAGTTGTGCTACTAGTGGAGGTCTTGTGGAATTCTTGTCATGATGAGTCAGACCTGTTTGGGTGGAATGGCTTAACAAACCCAATTATAGGGAAATGTTGATGTTATAGCTGATAGATAGAGGAATAAAAAATTTAAAAGGGCACTCCTGATATATATGAAAGTGAAGTGAAAGTGAATGATTGTCATTGTGAAACAGCACAGCACACAGTGAGAATCACAACAAAATGCTACCTCTGTGTTTCACCCATACATACACGTGAAGCAGGGGACAGCTAATAAAAGTGCGCAGGGAGCAGTGATCAAGGGTGCCTCAGGTCAGCCTACTGGTTTGGGATTCTATCCCATGACCTTCTGATCCCGAGGCCAACTCCCTAACCACTAGGCTACCTCTGCCCTAAAAGCATATAGCAAATATAAATGAAAAGTAATAGACTGATGTGCGACATCAACACAATATTCATAGGACATCTATGACTATGAGTGTGATTACATTTTTTTTTTATATTATGTACAATGATCTAGTGCTCTGCGTTTATCGGTGTGCAAAGACTGTCCACTTAGCCCTGCTACACATGTTGTCGCATTTTGGCTGATCCAGTATTCTTGTTTACAAACTCAGCAGCTAGGATGATCAGTTAATTCATATTTTTAATCAATGAGGAGTCCAGCTAACTGGAATGCAGACTTTCAATTATTATGCCTTAAATTCAAACCCACCATTAATATAGACATTCTGAGTCCAGGTAAGAGACATAAGAGACATGGATCAAGTATCAAAAAAAAAAAAAAAAATCAGCAAAAGTACAGAACCTGTAATCCACTGTATGTTAATATAAATCAGGTTGCAGTCAGTGAGGGAAACATCATCCGTGCCTGCACCTCCCAGTTGTGGGATACGCACCTGCTGGCCAATTAACAATGATACTCTTTATACCTGTGTGGATATGAGCTGAGAATGACAGCCATTGTGGGCCGATGCTGGACCTAAATATCTAATTGCACAACAGATGTTGCAGCATTTCACACTTTGTTGAACAAATATTTTATAGAGTTGAAAGCAGAATGAGACAGTTACCCAACATGACAGATCCAAGACACCTGTAGCCGGCCATCTGTACAGATGGAATGACCAAAATCACAAGTTACATTTCTTCACAAACAACCTAAATCAATTACGCATTAATGATGATTAGCAATGTTATATGTTCATAGTGGTGATAAGAATTTTGTTTACTTTCAACAGTAGCATTCTTTAATAAAACTTTTTTTTTTTTTTTGATGTAGCACAGATTCTAATTAGGGGCCTGGGGTGGTAGGAAGAAAAATAATCATAATCCCTAGGGTTGTAGAAAGCCATCTTTTTGACATTAAGTACCTAAATAAATAAACATAATGTAATAAATTAGTAGATGCTCATTTCCCATAGACACTGGCTTCCTGAATTAATAGCAATAGGAATGCATGATCTAAGGGAGTGTTTCATCCAAAAAATGATTTTTGGAAGGATATGCCATGCAACACGTCAGCATTTTGCTGTGTGACAGGTCCCTCTGAAGGCTGTGGTTGTCAGAGAGACAGAAGAAGACATGGCTGAAGCTCCAGTCTGGCACCAGGCCCAGCACCCTGACCTGCACCAAGCTCAGCCCGTGGGAAGGGGAGCACAGAACACGCCTGGCAAACCAACCACTGCATTTTGCTTTCATTCTGTGCTTGAGAACACCGCATTCATCTGTGGACAATTCTGAAAATCACACTTTGTGTGAAGCATCTTGACCACAATATTTGTGCTCATTTTATCCAACTCGTCTTTTATATTTTTGTATGCAAAACACCTTCCTTTAAATGAAGCCACCAACAGTATGAAGAAGAATGATTTAAGTACCATGTACATTGCATTAGGCAGCAAATTCATTGATAACTATAAAATATTACATTAAGCATTACTGCACTGAGCCTTAACTCCCAGATGGAGATGCTGCAGTTAGTCTAAATTATATGAGGGATCGTTATGGTCTTCCCTGAGAAAAGCAGAAGCAAAACATTACAGTGTACATCAGCCCAGTGTTGGCAAAGTTCCTCTCTTTCATGTGCGTGCTGCGGCACTGCAGGGGTAGCATGTCCTCCTGCAGCTTTCTTGCATCAAAAGCCCAACTGACCTCATTTTCTGGGCTCCTGCTGAGTTGTGCCTGCCTGCAGATGGTCAGACAGGGAGAATATTTGTCCTGTTTTTAGTGCACAGCATCTTTGTTTCATTGACTGCAGCAAACAATGCCATTTATACTTGCAGAGCACGTCTGCAGCAGGTGAACAAGACAGGTGTGGGAATCTCAGGTGCTAAATGGAAACTGAAAAAACAGCCAGGGTGCCTGGCAATTTGCCTCAAAAAATTTTATGAGTTTAATATAGTAATATTAATACAAAAAAACATTGACTGTTGGCATGTGCATGGTCCTGCAGAATATGCATTAGTCATGCTACGCTTTAAGCCTAAAAATCAATCACCAGCCCTCCTCCAACACATTTCTTCTTTTCACCTCCAAACTAAACACATCTGGTTACGTTAATAAAATGATACTAAGGGCAAAAATGTACAGGATTAGGTGAGGTGGATTAGGTGTTCCAGATGAAATCTGCAGGGCTGTAGATTTCCACAGATAGAATTGTTTATCACTGATTTAAGCCACTTATCTTAAGACCCTGAGAACCCTATGAAAGCCCAATACAGTCTTATCAAGTGATGGTCCTAGCAGCTTTGGTTGAGGTCAAAATTTACACCCCTTTGATGGAGTTGTTGGATTGTCATATTCAGGGAAAACTTTGAGGTGCTTATATCCTGGAGTTAGATTTTATGCCCGAATACTTCTTGAAAGTAAAAAAATAAAGTCTTCACAAATCCAGTCAACAAAGCAGGAATTTTGTCTCTAATAATAATAAATGTTTAAAATCCACAGAAAATTGCGGATAGTTTGTTTTTTGCATTATGAATTTTAAATGGTGCCATTGACATGAAGCATATTAAGCATCAAGGAAATCAAGCCTTGAAGTAAAGACTCTACAAGACCCCTGATGTGTGTGCTGTGGTTTCTGGCACCAAGTCATTAGCAGCAGATCATTGGGATATTGCAGGTTGTTAGGAAGGGCTTCCACTTGCAACTAGTAAATACTTTAGCTCTAAAGGAGTGTGCTTGGTCTGCCACAGTGTTTAGGTAGGCTGTTAAGTAACATCCACATTCTTCCAGTATCCACGGTTTCACAGCGGAAAGGAACACACTTCCTCTACTTGCTTGCCTTTCTTCTATAGCACCTCCTTCCATCTCTCCCCCAGTTAGCATTACACATGCACCCTGCCATCCAAAAGATCTAAAAGATAATATGAATATTTAAAGCGAGCCACCAACTTCTTTTTCTCCACTATTCAGTTTTGATGCTCACATGCATATTGTAGGCCCACTTCATCAGGGACAGGGGGAACTGTGAATGGTCAGTGGCTGAATTGTTATTTTTTTCCAATAGTTAAACCTTTCCCTTATGCTGATAATATGGCTTGTAATGAAAACTATATTAAGGCTGAATGAAAATACAAATAAAATCATTTTCATTAATGCCTCAGGCCTTTGGCCACCAATTAAACATGTAAAATGTTCCTTATGTGTAAATATTTTGGTAAAAACTTTTTCTGGATGCATTTTACAAGAACCTTTTTAAAGATCAATTGCATTCTTCAAGTGTTCAGAAGAATTGCAGCATCACACAGGCCAAAACAAACAATGTAAATGAATGATTTTTAAGGGGTTTCCTACATTCTAAAGCATTTATGTAAATTGAGCAAATCCATTGAAAAAGGGGAAGGCATAAGGTCATTTCTGCGTATGAGACATCTCATTTTATGCAATCATATCAGTGTCTGGTGGTGAGTTCTGTGTGTATTTGCTGAGGCACTGGTGTCAAAAAGAGGGATTGTATCATCTGTGTTGAGTCCTCCTCCCGTGTTCGCTGTTATTCATGCCATTCAAACAGCTTCCCCTCCAGTGGCTTGCTCAAGCTTGAAAGTGAAGGAGGGAAACCATGCAAAGCATGTTTTTCCTCTTCTCTTCCCTTCCATAAAATGCTGAGAGAGGGCGATTAGTGTCTGCTGCCTCTCAGAAAGTTCTAGCTTATGCACTAGAAGAGACAGAACACTACCACTGCTTTGAAAGCAAGCAAGAAAGGAAGAAGGAAAGAAAGAAAGACTGAAGGCTAGTGTGGAAGAAGTGGAAGAAAACACATGACCAAATGCAGACAAGTGTACTCTGAAGTTACACAGTTCTTCTAACCAATCTTTATCGCCATAGTTTCTCTCTCTTTTTTTTCTCTTTCTTTCCCTCTCTCTAATATTCTGCCCAATTCCAACAACTGCAATTCCACCCATATGCTAAAACTCCCTACCGCAGGATACTATGACCTGACTGTGTGGGAGGGTGAGCCATAAAATTGAGCTTCATCGTAGCTAAGACATGTAACCCATCTAATTTTTCCAAACTGATGCCAGTGCAATGATATTGGACAGTTCAACACATTTGGAGGAGAACCATGACTGTCAAATCTCTTCCCTTATTCAAAAGAAGCTCTTGCTGGCTAGCATTGCATTGTAAGGGATGGGGGAGAGAAAGAGCCATATTTACCCAGAGATCAAAGCCAATTGTGCTGTCTTGGACGCTGTCTTGGTTTTAGTATGATTGTGGATAGAGCTGAACATCTCCCAATTAAAATAACAATGGTTAGACACTTGCTCCTCTCAGAAGATCCTTCAATAGTTCTTTAAAGATTCAAAACATTAAAATGTATAGTTTAGCCACATTCACATATTCTTTAATTGGAAGAATAATGAGCAAATTCTCTAAATAAATTGATAAAGAGGCACAAGCCCCTGTGACATTGTGCAGTGAGGTCCAGAATAGTCTTTACTTAATCCAAGGTTTTCTCTGGCCAGCAAAACTGTTCGGTGCCTCTACAAGCAGGAGTGACATCTCAGTCTATTACTCCTTGGCAAGTGACAGGACATTAAGAGCCAGCAGGTGAGGAGATGCAGCCCAAAGCAGAAAACCAACAAGGACTGGTCAAGCTCCTTGGTGGGCTGTTCCTCCTGCTCCTTCATTACGGAGCAGGCCAGGCCTAATTAGCCAGACCCCATGCCGCCTGGTAATTACGCTCAGACACCATTTAACCCCCAAAAAAAGAGAAAAGGAGCTTGAGAGATCAGTTACTTTTGCCTTGGAGGCTCCTTGCAACATTATGCCAACAGATGTCAGGCATGGCCACCACCAGCTTCACTGTAACAGGGGGAGGCCGCCAGGACGGTGCCACTCGCAGATGAATGGAAGTACGCGCTCGCCTGGAGTTTCTCTTGCCGTTTATTTTCATGGTCATAACAGAGCAAAGTTAGGGCTTGGGGCGAGGCATCAGTGGGCAGCAAGAGGGTACAAGAGAAAAAGGGCACATTAAACAAAACCGCATAAACACACAAAGCCAGCAACATAAATATAAAACGACAGCTTGGACCCTGGCACACAGATGGTCTCTTTAAGGGCATTTCATTTCACAGAGACCACCTGATGCCCTGAAACAGGGTCTGCTCAAGCTATCAGAGTGACCTTTGAGTGGAGCAGGGCTTCCCAGCAGCATAGTAAAAGTTCCTCCACACATCTGCCCCCCTTTGGCAGCTCACACTCTGAACTACATTCACCAACCAATTCAGCAAGATTGAGCTATCTCCACATACTAGCCCCATCTGTCGCCCTGTACATACACAATGATGTGGGTGTTGCATAAAAGCATTTGCAGCGCTAAGGAGGAAATGATGAGACAATGCTCATGGATCACAATACAAAGCAATCCACATTCAACTGTTCTGCAAAAAAAAAAAAAAAAAAATTAAAGCAAACCCATTGTGTGCAATTAAGAGGCTTGGATGAGGCTGTTCTAGCAAAGCACCAGCAAATGTCCTCAAAATAGAACAGTAAAGCCCACAATGCGACTACGCAGCAGGTTCAACGATCAAGGTGACTTTCCAATTATAGTTTTAATGCCACTAAATCAGTGGGAAATGTAAGTAACGACACAGATGCAAACTAGAATTTTTTGTCACTAACAAACTTAATAGAAGTGTTTTTTGTAGTAAGTAACATCCCACTTCAATATAATTTCACCATGCCTTTTTATGTTCCATACAGAGCAATGCTAGTAAAGAAAGATCAATAAAAGTAAAGCGCTCAAATGAAACTGAAATAGGAGCAATATTAAAATCACTCAATTATTTTCAGTCCTGGCCTAGGTTGTCTAGGTTCAGACATATTGGCTAAGGTCTACAAATGAACCCAAAGGGCAAGATCTGAATTTTCTTTTACTGGAATCTCATCACATGTCTTTGCCCATAAAAGTGAAAGTTGCTGCTAAATTTGGACAAGCTGAGAAAAAAGTAGCAGGTTACGATCCTTTTATTTCCCCTTCAACAAGCAATAAAATATTCTTTATATATTATATATTAAACATCAGCTGCTCACTATTGCAGTGCTTTTGTTGCTTTAAAACATGCAGTATATAGTCATGCTAAAAGAGAAAAACAAACCGAATGTGATGCAAGCCCTCCTCTTCCAGACCAGCCTTCATGTCAAAAAGTGCTGAAGTGGAAAGAATCATCCTGGCGTTAGCACTTGACCTTCACATAAGTACAGTGAGAGAAATAAAAACTGGATTGCTCTGAAAGAGAGAGCAGACATCAAAAGTAGAAAAGAGGAGATGCTTGGGGTTGTTGCTGCATGACAATTATTTGGAATAATGCTGTAAAAGTAAAGGAAAGAGAAAGAACTTTCCAAGTAAACAACTTCTATTGTATCATTGTGTTTATGAGTGCCATTCTTAATGTACAAGAAACTGCTCAGACGTCTACAAACATGCTCAAACTTTCTTGGAGAACATTGAATTTACAGAAGAAGCTCTGCGGTCACACACAAACATGCAAGTGACAGCATTATCCTTAGAACTCAGTGACAACAGTGTGCATCACCAGTAGACAGTAGAGAAGTTCATGCTGTATAAATTATACATATATTTTATACACATAATTACCCCCTCCCCACACACACACACACAACACACAACACACAATCCCACACACAAAATGCTTTTATTTACTGGTACTCACATCTACATACAATAAATTAGATAGAATGAACACCCTGTTCTTTTAAGTGAGCAAATAAAATGGAACATGGGAGGCTGCTACCCCTTACGCATACACATACACACACACACACACACACACACACACACACAAACTCACACACACTCACACACACACACACACACACAGCAAAAGACTACAGTGATAGAAATAGAGACAAAAGAATTTCACTGACAAACACGATTCCTGGATTACAGTGGAAAAATAAACTGAAAATGACTGTGCATTTCTAGAGAGTACTGAGAGTGAGAACGGGTCAGAAACTAAGCTCATTAGTCATCAATAAGTGCCGTGTTCCACAGGTGAGCCTCAACCAACTGCACACTGAAGAAAGCTGTAGCTATGATTCCAAGCTAATGGACCACTGCCCTCTGAGCACTGGGGGAACCAGGGAGCATCCTGCCTAATTGCCCTCACCTACTAGCCAAGCAAACTGCAACAAACATGCCTACATGAATACATAAGCTAGTCTGAACTAAAAGGAGGCGAGTTTGGCTGCTTACTCAAACCTGCAGAAGCGGAATGCATTAACAGCCTGCCTTTTACACCAAGAGCAGATGCAGAATGGGACCTCCAGGCATTGGCTGTCGAAGCAATTTGGATTAGCATGCAGTGGACAGCACTGGGTCTGGTAATTAGTGGCAGTGATTAACCGGTCAACAGTGTGGAGGCCTGTGTGGAGGCAGGTTGATCAAGCCACCCCTCTCTGACCCCCCTAGTGGCTTCACTGAATCCTAAGCAGCAGCTTGTGATTGCCACTGGCACAATAAGAGAGGGCTGTCCAGTACATGGAGAGCAGAAACCCCCCTAATGCTCACACGTTACAAAAGGAGCACATGACAAAGCAACTGCCTAATTCAACAGTCTGTTTCTTTCTATCCTATAGACCATGCTTCCCGTCCTATCTAACGGTAAGGTAAAACAATACATACATACACACACACATGCACACACACGTGTATACTTACACATGCTTACATTGTGTGTGTGTGTGTGTGTGTTTGTGAGTGTGTGTGTTTCCTTTCTCCAGAGCACTCCCCTGATGCTTATCGAGATGAGCAGTTCAGTCGGACAGAGAACATAAAGCCCATCAGATCAGCGCGTCTCTCCTAACTCTCCTCCGTCGCAACTAGCCACTCAATCTGGCTCCCAAACACAAAGCATACAAACTGCTTCAGACTTCAAAGGAGGCCCTGAGAGAGATACTAAAGCGCAGTTAGCGCTCAAGTGAATGTAACTGGAAGTCAATTACCTGGACTATAAAGGTAATGGGCATGATTGTGCTGCCAGTGCTCAGTCATTGCCTGTGCGCGCCTAAGCTATGGCTCCATCCCTTTGTCAATTGAAGCAGAGTCGTAATGAGACTGAAATGGAGATAGGGCCAGTGAAGCAGCCAGTTAGCTCACTGAGATGTTTCGTCTGTGTTTGTATCCAGGCGGATGGACATGTTGGGATGATTACAGGGAGGCAAACATGGCCGCTGTCTTCTGAGCACTCGGTGTTCACACGCTGTAGGTTGCATTGACATCCCGCTTCACAAGCATTGATCTATGTGTGCACTGTCCAGAGAATTCCACACCAAGTGGACATAAATGTTTTGGTCAGATACAAGAGTTGTCTAGGTGCTGGCCAACAGGCACAGCAATCTAGTCTGAAACAGCAGGATATTGATAGGACAGGCCAGGGAGAATATAGACACATTTCTTTTGTTACTCAACTCTCAAGTTCACACTCATTATGTTTGACTGGAGTTTCAGTAAACATCGAAGAGGTTCTGGCATCATCTGATCCATCAGGGAGAGTTCCTCAGAGAAATGCTTTAAGGATTTATTGGAAAGTGTTCAGGAATGCAGAACATGACTGAAAAACGGCTATCTAGCTGGGAGACCAATGATGATGCCTTGGCAGCATATCGTTTTTTTGCATCTACCATTTTCCACCATTCTGGTACATTTTCTCTCAAAAGGCACATAAACAGGAACAAATAAAAGCATTCTAAAATGTATGTATTTCAGATGGGTCTTTAAAAAGTTTTTTTAGGTAATGTACAAGGATAAAAAATCATTTAAATTAGTTAGATCCTCAAACACACTCTCACTACACCCGCCACTACGTGTGAACCAGGTGTATTTAAGGAGGGAAATCCCAGAATTGTGCCCTCCAGGACAGGAGTTGGACAACCCTGGATTAGGAACTAGGCCCCAGGAAACCCAGACCAGTAGGTTACTCTGAGGTACCCTTGAGCAAGGTCCCGTCCCTGTTACTGCTCCCCAGGCACTGGATACGGCTGACCCTTCTTGCAACTGTGTGTGTGGGTTAAATGCAGAGAATTTATTTCGTTGTGGTTCACTGTGTGTTGTGCTGTGTTTCACTCAGACTCTGTTAATGTAATTTCTTTTTGTAAGAAAGCTGTGTAGTGGATTACTTAAATAAATCCAACCAATAACATTTGTTAATGACTATAAAAATATAATTCTTGCATTACTCACATCTCTCATGCAACAATATTTACCATACTTGATGCACTTATAAGAATTCCTTTATATAGCTTAATCTGATGTAATTTCAGTCTTGTAGTATAGTCCATAAATTTAGAACCCTTCTATAATCTTTGCCTGCGCACTTATACAGATTGTGTATTCATGTGTTACCTTTAAGAGTTGACCACAGGATGAAATGGATTAGAGCCAAAAACTCCCTGACAAGACAGATATAGTTCATTTGGAAGCAGTTGCCTGAAGGTTACAGACTGGCCCTGTAGTTGGAAGGCTGTGGGTTTGAGTCCCTAATGAGGTTGCCATGAGATACCCTTGATCAAGGTACCACCCCCATCACTGACTATAGATTAACAGCTCTAAAACCTGTTTGGGCAAAAAAGCCCCATAATGATTGAAGACACTTTCACACAAAAAGGGTTTAGTTACTTTAAGGTCTTTGTAAAATTGGACACAATGATTAAACATGGCTTTGTGGCCATTTAGCCTCGTGTCCTTTGTTCCTCCTAAGGTAACATGCATAGCAATATAGCAACATAAGGCTAATTAAGTATAGTTGGCCTCTCTGTGATTAAAGTCATTTTGCAGTAATGTGGTGCAAATGGTCATTAATAATTACTAGTGTGCCATGCCCACCACACTGACAGACAAACAGACAAAGGCTTCCAAGCAGCATATAAGGATATAATGGCCCATCTTAACCCCTGCCCAAAACCACAGTTCACTTATTGTGTCCCTGCCTATTCCCTCTTTCATTCATGGTCTGATAACATCGATTGGCTGGTCTGAGCCAGGAAACTCCAAAGAGACCAAAATAATTACAAGGAGATAAGGCTATCTACTGTAATTAACTACTCTCGTCTGCCGGCACAGGCCAGGCTTCCTTTTTAGGCAGGAAATAAATTATCCTTCAGAACTTGCCACCTCTGAAATATAGGAACAATTAAACCAGAATTAGTTCTAATTCATGGTCCTTCCTATCACTAAGAGGACATATTTCAACCATAGCATTATAGAACAATTATACTTAACTAATTGTCAACATCGTGCACCATAATGAACTGTGTTGTTAGTGAGTGGTGAGAGCAAATGCACCCAGATGATTTACTTTCTTTTGATACTTTTTCTGTTTGCATTAAAAATTACCAAGATGTGGTCACTAGTCAGAGATACTTATTGTCTTCGATTAAATGGTTCTATATATTTTGTTGTTTGTTTTAAGAAGTTGTTAGAAACTGAGCAAGAACAGAATGGTGTAACAATAATTCCTTTTGAATCTACCATTGCATAAATATTAGCTGTATACTTTGCATGCTCTGTTTTCCGCAGTGAATTCTTCATTTGCTGCATCAACATTTTTTAGAAGCAGGTGTTGTTGATTGTTTGCCTATTATATACTGCAAGTTCTAGCAATTTTACACTGAATCATTCCAATGTCAGGCTACCCTTCCCTGGTGGACTTTTCCTAAATTTCTAGAAACTTTCAAGGCACTGTACGGCTTTGAGTTCATCTATTTGTATGCCTTTTCCTTCTCTTCCATGCTGAAAACAACTCAGAACTTTTAGGAGAGAAAGAATTTTAATAAGCATACAGTAACCCCTAAGGTAATTAGCCAGGGGATGAAGAGCAGCTCCAGTGTTTGATTCTTTGCCCATTTGAACCATCGTTACGGTGCATAGCTTGGAAGTTTTGCATTAAAGACAAGCTCAAAGCCAGCCTATGGGGAGAGAGGACGCCTCATGGTCTCTCCCCACTGTACTCTTTAAATGGAGTACTTTCACCTAGCATTTCCAATCCATTTGTCTATCTTGTTACCTTATTTTCCTACAGGGACAACCCCTTTTTACCAGCCTGCCCTCAACATGGTTTTCAATTCCTAAAAATCTGCAATTCCCAAAACACAGTCATGTCTTCAGAGGCAGAGGAAAGTACTTGGCATGCAGAGAATTATACTGTAGTAAACAACAACAGAAATCTCCTTTGAGCTATTCTGACATTTTACCATCAACTGAAATGCAAATTAGATGACCCTAAGGTGATCCTTTATACTCATGGTTTTGATGGTGAACAAGGACAGAGTTACTCTAAAACTTCAATGAGTTGTAAAGAAACAAAATGGACATTAGCACAAACTTCAGTAGATAAATAATTAGAAAAAAACATTAAATTAATAATCCATTAAAGTATATTTCATTAGTGCTTGTAGCTGAAAGTCTTTGAATGTTTTTCTGGCTATAAACACAATTTAAAAAAGCACAAATAAGCTTAATAAACTAAATTAAGCCCTAACAAACCAACAACAATTTGTCTTGCAGCCATGCCCTTATTTACAAAGGCCAGCTGATATACGTGTCTAAATAGAATATATCTAAATAGAATATAGCATGCATATATATTTGCAATGAAACTGTAGCATAATAATTATTAACGTTTAAACAATGCACATAAAGTCTAAGTTAGAGTTTTATCAATCTTTTTTTATCTTTTCCACAAAAGTTTTGTGTCATTTTTTTTAAATGAAAGACAACTAATGAGAGACCCATGACAAAGTAGTAGGTTTAAAACAACTATATTATATATAATATATTATTTCCAGTTTGCTGATACTGTATTGAAATGATCTCATCCTCAATGAGTCTCCATCATGTCTCATTCAAACCAGTTGCCAGCTGCCATGTCCTTGATTAAAAATAAGCTAATCTTCATTAATGTACATGCTTGGAACCTCTTAATAATGCTTGCTAATGTATGTAAAGTAAATGGCAAAGAACTGCCTTCCAAACAAGTTCACTTCATATCTGCAAACTATGCATGATTATATTGATTTAATTCAATTTAAATTAAAATATTGTACCTACTAGCCCAGTAAGAACACATTATGTATGTCATCCTCTCTAGGTCCAGCATGCAAAGCTCAGAGCCGAAAGGTTGTATTGGGAAGGGTTGCATGACCAATCACACTCAAGAGTAGGACAACATATGAATGTACCTGACAGCTGGGCAGCAGTGGACAGACAGGCCCAGCGTGCAGACAGAAGCCTTGCTAAAGGTCACGTTAGGCGAGGTGGGACAGCTCGCTGCTCAGGCTGCTTGGGACTGGGGGGGGGGGGATCAGAGCTAGAGAGGAGCAGAGCCGTCAGCCCGTTCCGCTTGGCCAGCCCTCCAGCAGTGCAGACAGAATATTTTTAGCTGCGGGGGGAGTGTGACAAGCTGTTAATCTCCTCCAGGATGGGCGAATGACAGTAGCTTCAGCGGCACGGGGCCCTGTAAAGGACACACAGCCGTGGGCAGACAGGGTAACAAGTACTGTCAGCTCCGGTCAACATGCTCCGCACAGGTGTGTCACAAACAGAGTCATTCTCCGCTTAGCTGTGGAGCAGCTATTCTATCACTATTAACATGGCAGATCATAGAGAACTCCATTTCATGATGGCACCTTCCAGCAGTTCCGTTTCACCTGCTCTGGGATGGAGAATGATAACTGGTCCAGCAAGACCATCCTTGCACGTTTATAAATGACCTTCCACCAGCACTTCAACCTGTAACGACATGCTATCATGTCCTACCCCACTGAAATGTGCCAGTTAGTAATAGCTGGCCCAGCAAAAGTTAAGTACCCATTGTCTTTTTTTGTTCAGCCTGGCACTACATGTTACAACAAAATACAACAGAAACTGACAGGTTTATTTTTACCAATTACAAGCGAGAGATGTAAAATACTTCAATATATCATGATAAATCATAATCTAAACATGGAATCGATCTTAAAATCCTACTAATAAATAAAGCTAGTCCAAAAAAAGATATACAGTACTGTGCAAAAGTTTTAGGCAGGTGTGAAAAAATGCTATAAACAAAGAATGCTTTCAGAAATATAAATAATGATTGTTTATTTGGGGCAGCGGTGGCCTAGTGGTTAGGGCGTTGGCCCTGTGATTGGAGGATCGGGGGTTCGAACCCCTTCCCAATAGGTTGCCCTGAGGTACCCTTGAGCAAGGTGCCGTTCCCGTCCTGCTCCTCCCTGCGATGGGCTGGCGACCTGTCCAGGGTGCGTCCCCCGTCCTCGCCCTGTGTGCGCTGGGTTGGACACCAGCACTCCCCCGCGACCCCGTTTGGGACAAGCGGCAGATAATGGATGGATTGTTTATTTTTATCAATTTACAAAATGCAAAGTGAGCAAACAAAAGAAAAATCCAATTCAAATCAATATTTGGTGTTACTACCTTTTGCCTTCAAACCAGCATCAGCTCTTCTAGGTACACTTGCACAAAGTCAGGGATTCTGTAGGATTATAGTCGCTGTATGCACATTGTAGGCAAAGGGTGGTCCCACCAAATATTGATTTGATTTAGATTTCTCTTTTGTTCTTTCACTGCATTTTGTTGATTGATGAAAATAAATGATTAACACTTCCATTTCTGAAAGCATTCTTTGTTTACAGCATTTTTTCACACCTGCCTAAAACTTTTGCACAGTACTGTACATCCTAACATTGCTTATTGGTAGCTCCCTTAACTAAAAGTTCTGCTAAGATTTCACCGATTCAGAAGCTGATCCTGATTCCCCAATACAGTTAAAGTTAGGATCTTTTCATTTGAAAACAAATAGCTATATGGTGCTAAAATGAACATTTTTTACCTGTATGAGAAGGATCCAAAACAATTTCACTTAGCTTTATCCCCAGACCAATTTCTCTTTTGGGACACTTTATAATGCCATAATGTGTGTTCACTGGCTTTTGCTCATAAACATCATCCATTTAACACTCCTTGATTACTGTTCAATTTTCCTGCAAAAGAACCTGCTTTATTGCACATAAAAGCATGCTATTGATTTTCTTTTTTCCCCCAGCACTTTGGAATGAGACGTTGACAGAAGACTATGGAACATTACCTGCAGCGGAGCTGGTTTGATCAATGCTTCTAATTGGTAACAGACCTCAATGGTTCCCAGAGATGAAAACAAAATTTGTAAAGCTCCAAAGCGGAGATCTAAACAAGCTTAGACAAGGGTGGATATTCATGTGCCTGCATATGCTAGTAGATGTGGGCAGAACTACAATAAGTGTACAAGTGAAAATTCTAATGTTTTTTTAACTCGTTCTCACACACACACACACTCACACACACCTTTAGAAATTTAGAAAATTAATTAAATAAGTTTTAATTAATATATTTTTGCAGCTGATAAAAAAAATCTGATTTCCACGTATACATTCCATGGGCCATTTTGATAGCCATCTTTCAGTGTATTGATTCATGAAAACATATTTTAAAATATTTTATTTATATATTTTTTTAAATAGTTTTACCCATTTGAAATACAGAATGAGTCAAACATCAACAGAAAGACAATCTTAGCATACCTTTTTGTGAGAAAACAATTAGTAGATACTAAATTGAAACAAAACAAGCTTTTGAATGAATTAGACCTTTGGCTTTTCTCCCCTTTAACAAAAGCAGGCATAAAACAAAAAACTGGTCTATAAATCCATTTCACTCAAACATTTTCTTCTTTAGACTAAACCTGGTGTATAAATATTCCAATCCGTGAAGTCAATGCTCAATCAGATTTTTAGCCTTTGCTTGATCAATAAGGGCAGAGCAACATAACCTGCAACGAATGCACCTTGACAAGGCCACGTTCCCCAAGGTCTAGCCCAGCGGCGCAGTGCAATTATAGCAGCATAACTCACAATGACACACGGCTGCCCAGAATGCAATGCGAACTACCCGGGTCTCGATATGACATCACTCACCCACAGTGGAGATACCCCATGCTGAAGCTCTCCACATACTAGAGCTGCAGATATCTGAACAGTGTGGTGGTCTCTGAACACACAATCTTCCACATAGCATTTATGCATCTCATTTATGTCTTACTAAAGGTCCGCTCCAATCTGTACATTTTACAGATGTTCATTTGCACATGTGTAATATAAAGGTACAGAAGATTGCAATACATCATTTTCACCCTAGCCCTAGAGTATAACTGGGCATAGACATTTAAATCCTGGTAATACCTCCCAAAAATTGCATTTCTAGAAATGCTAGCTGGCAGCCCTGCCGTCCATATGACAAATTATTCATTTGAAAATGATCAAAGAATTTCATTTGACATCTGAAAATTGCTAAGGTCAACTCTGAATAAGTAGAGTTCTTGCAAAGCTACCAATACCTGCCTGCTTAGCTATTGGTCAGATATATTTATATTAAAATGCTGCAGTAGATTTAGATATGAATTAATGTAACTCTGCTGAAGAGTCACTGTGCCTCAGAACATTGTGACATTCACATTTAAATCCAACAATATCTGTACAATTTTTATTCCCAGATGAGAAGCCGCTAGTGTTACCGCCTGGTCAGAGATTTTTATATCCATTTGAAATGACACAAATTTGCCACATATTCATCTTGACATTAGAAAGTAACTAATATCACTTTTGAGGAAAGAGAGCTATAGCGCAGCCAGCAATACCTGCCTCTGATCTTGCTGCTTAGATATTCCCTTTCCCCTGCTAATGACCCTTCTTTCATGACTGATTCTGCTTGTAATGCATTTTTGCCATGGATATGCCTCATTTTTTAGTGGCCAGGCATGAATATCATGAATGGGTATCATGCTGCTTTTACACATTGGGGATGTTTTTGGCGAGGTTTTTTAATTTCACAGTACATTAAATCTTATACAACACAAGCCTAAGTAAATAGTTTTCTGCAATACCCCCTCTGTTGGTTATTTAAAAAGTCAGACCTATCAGTCTGTCAATCCCAGTTAGATTTGTTTATGCAAGGGTGGGTGACATTTCATCTTGACAAAGAGGCTTGCCTCCTATTGATGTGAATTGTAGATGAGATTCTGTCTCTTTCTCTTGCACAGAAGCTGTCTATACTCTCTGCTGAAATGACAAACTTGTAAATAATAATGAGTGTGTAACTTACAATTATCAATACATATCCATCACTTTATAATAATCCAAGCAAGAATCCCATCCAATCCAAGAATTTTATTTCAAATAGTCTAAAGTCTAAAGGATCCAACACTTCACTGAAGCAAAATAGATATGTCACCAAATGGCACCAGTGCTTGTTTTAGAGAGCACCCTGAAACATTGTTAATCAGAAGGCTAACAGAGATGGTGATGATATTGACACACCATGCTAGAGATAAGCCACTTCACATCCTCATTGATCAGTGCTTCTGACAATCATCTGAAGACAAACACTCTCTACTCTGCTCTGACAAAGGCATTGTATGCTTGCACACACACACACACACACACACACACACACACACACACACACACACACACGTGCGCGCGCGCGCATGCATACACACACACATCTACCAGTGACCTCTGAGGATTCCTAACACATTCATAGTCAAACTTTTCTGTCTTTTTTCAAACTTTGCTGTTCTGCTGTGTAACACATATATACTCATTATAAAATATATGTCACACTGCAATGCAGTAGAAGTAAATAGATTCTGCACGTTTCTGCGAAAATGCCTTAGTATAAATATGGGGGGGCGCACAGACTTGTTTTTCGATCATGGTATATGTGACATATATGAACTCGCAGTATAAGTTTTGTGTGCTATATTGAAATTAGCATTTAAACCTTCTAGGGTCTAGTAGCTTTTAGACCAAACCAATCAGCAATAACATTATAAACAATGATAGGTTAAGTGAATACAGATTTTTTGTCAGTAAAATAGCACCCTTGATCAAAGGGTGGTATATTAGGCTGCAAGTGAGCAGTCAGTTCTAGAAGTTGTTGTGTTGGAAGCAGGAAAAATGGGCAGGTGTGTGGATCTTAGAAGCTTTGACAAGAGCAAAAGAGTTATGGCTAGAGGCCGGATTAGATCAAGCCAAACAGCAGGTCCTGTGATGTGTCCCTAGTATACAGTGGATAGTTCTTAAAGAGATGCGAGGAAGGACAACTAGTAATATGGCCACTCAAAACTATTAAAACAAGTGGGGGTAAAGCTTACCTTGTCTGGACCAATGCCATAGAAGAGCTACTGTAGCACAGTAGACAGGTCAGAGTGCCCTTGATAACCCCTGCCCATCACTTACAATTGGCATTTGAGCATTAACACTAGATAAAATGTCAGAGGAAGAAAAGGAAAGAGGTGGCACCTAGATGCACGATGGAAAGAAAACAAGCTGCAGAAACAGTGTGATGTTCTTGGCATTATTCTTGCTTGGGTTCCGGTGTTGAAGGAAATGTGTATATGACACACTTTTCTCAACCACAAAAAGTTTTAACTGATTAAAGCTAAAAATGAATTGATTTAATTGATAATTGAACCGGAAGCGTATCTTTTGTATTTTAGCAAGGCTCACTGCAGAGTTGATTTCAGGTTGATGCAGCATATCCAAGATGATACAATAGCCAAGATTCACGTCCTCAGTAGCACAACGCTGTTCTGGGTGCTTCCATTTTTTTCATTCCTGCTGTTTATATGTTTGCATGAAGCTCAATAAAGGAAATATTTGAAGCTGAAAAAAAGAACATTAAAACATATAGAAAATCCTTGTCAGTTTATGCAGCGCCACTGCCACATTTTCAGCCTGCTTCTACACCTCAGCAAAGAAAACATCACAACCTCCCCCGACCCGCAAGCAGCCACCAGCATATTAGTATTGGGAACCACACCAATCTCTGTCAATTACACTGCCGTTTCTTTCCCCCTCTAACCAGCTCAGAATTG
This sequence comes from Hepsetus odoe, assembly GCA_017165825.1. Lineage (NCBI taxonomy): Eukaryota > Metazoa > Chordata > Actinopteri > Characiformes > Hepsetidae > Hepsetus > Hepsetus odoe. The sequence goes on from CM029378.1 coordinate 11,459,230, forward strand.
AATAAAGGGGTAATCATCAATTTAAAGGGCCCCAAACCAGCCCTTCACTATTCAGACAGTGCCAAAGTTCTACATTTCATAATGGATGTCTCTCAATAATAAACAAGAGAAATAAATTAGATTCTGGGGTGCAAGTACATTTATGCAATTTCATTATGTACCTCCTTTTCTGGGCCACTGTCACCCAGCACTGCAAAAAAAAAAAAAAAAAAAAGCAAGCTCTTAAACACTTTAACAAGGAGAATTAAAGGCCCAGAGCAATGTCATACCCTGACTGTAACAGCACATAAGAACTCCACATATACACGCCAGACATTTTCATACACCTGATGGATTGTGACCATAAACTCACAACAGATTCTGTCATTTACAGGATAGAGTTAATTGACTTTTAATTCAAGCATTTTCACACAAAGTAACAGAGAAAACCTTCAAAAAGGAGTTTTTTTGTACTGTAAATTCAAAAAACATTTGTGATGAAGTTAACCGTGCACAGGAACCTCCTAATATTCATAGACACTTTTTGTTAATATTTGAGTGCTAAAATGTAGAATTCCAGGATGCAAAGCTAAGCTGAAGATATCATGTTCTCTTCTAACTGAGAACAGTCATCAAAAAGGTCAAACATGCTGACAAAAAAAATGTATAAATATGTGCAAGCAGGCAAACAGTCCTGCAACAGTGTGAATGAATCAGTGATGTCCTTGGTTGTAGTCTTTCACCATGCAGTGCCACTCAATTGGATTTAGCCCAAAATTAATTTCGCCCTGCTTAATTTTTCAGCCTTTCTTTGGATCATTTACAACGGAGTCCATTTTCCTCTTGAGCACTGCTGGGCAATTTTTAACTCTAGGCTACATTTGAACTTTTCAAAAGTGTACACTTTAATTACTAAAGAACTTCGTGGCTTCTGAAGAGATGGTCCGTGTAACTCACCAGAATAACATGAAAATGACAAATTGTTCAAAACAAAAATTTATTTTAACTTCTGACACTATAAAAATATTGCTCTAGTGGCCAAAATCAACATCTATATTTTATATCTTAAATATACAAGTGAGAAAATAATCTAGTGTCTTTGATGTTTATAAATTATGTGTATATTATAACCAATATTAAATGCTTTAATCGATCAGTTTTGAATCAGGTCATTGATATTTCTACATTTATGTAAACGACTCTTATGCCTACTGTATGCAAGGAGTCTTTAATGAACAGAAGGATTTTCTTCATGTCTATGTTCAGTTTTTCAGTAAATGTGCAATTACAATAGAGATTATTCATTGTTACTTTTCCAGAATATTTACTGACCTGGATGCATAATTTGAGGTAAATGCAATTAATAAAGATTCTTTATATGATATAAAGGTCTTTTTTTAAAGTTCTTTACCTCATACATCCAAAACTGGGTCATTACTGTTCACCACTGCTCCAAAGAGAATGTAAAAATATAACTATGGGTGTAAATGTTTCGCCTAGGTTGAACCAGTAATGTTTCCGTCATCTCAGCAACACTCAGCAACAGAAACTAGTCTAGTCTGAAGTGACTACTATCCATGACTGCTTTGTCAGATTCTGTAAACAAGCATCTTATGTCATGGCTTTTTGCTCTTTTGTACTGAGAGGCAGGTTGACCTCCACTGAGAGCCAAAAGTGGAATCCTTCAATGTGGTTCCTTCCCTTTTGGTCAGATTCTGCAGCAGAACAATGCCAGGGTGTTCACAGTGCTACAGGACAGCCAGTCTGAATGCCTGTGATAGTGCTGGCTTCATGTAGCACCACTCCACTCCAGCACCAGATGAGCTGTTTGCTCATCTCAACTGGGGAGGAGATTCAACAATGGCCAGACGGCCTGACTGACACATCAAAAAGTTCTCTGCCTCCCTTCTCTCCTAGTCTGCACTGGCTGGCTCCGAAGGGACTTCCCCCATAATCCCTGCCTCTGTGAAAGGATGTTTAATCAAGCCCTGATTAGCGAGACGCTGCTAAACGTCGCTGGAGCATTGTACCATCACCATTCTCTCTAGCAAGATATGTGGGAAAAAAAAAAAAAACAGATGAGAGGGGGAAGACGACCTTCTTTATGATGAGGCTCTCTGCTCCTATTTGACTTTGGCTTGAATTATTTATTTGTTTTCTCTTCCTCGTCCATCCTCCTCATTAAGTCAGCCCCCTTTCTCCATTGCTGTCTTACTTTCCCCTCCATTCCTCTCACACGTAAATGCTAAAGGGAAATAAGCAAGGATAAAATCTTCAGGCTTCTCTTTTTTTGTTCCTTTAACCCCCTTAATTTTTTTCTGGATTTTTTTCCTTGTTATGAGTAGTGTGTTCTGGCTCCGCCAGAATGAATAATACATCACTGGGCTATATATATGCAGTGAGGGATTTAAAGCAAAGACTGCTTCCTGGTGGTGAGGGTTCGAATGAAGGAGGCATCAGACTGGACAAACAATTGGAATGGTGGAAGCGCAACAGCAACTCTGACCTCCACTGCTTATCCTCTGGCTATTCTTCACTTTCTTAGTGTCTGGCTCTGAGGAGCTTTAAAGAAAAACAAACTGCCTTTTCAGGTTTCATCACAGGTGAAAAAACTGGATAAATCTTTAAGCGTTTTTTTGTTTTTTTTTTTCTGTTGAAGTTAAAAAGCCTCAAACCAATGGCTTCTAGCACTCGACCTGGAGTATCTCTTCCAATTATTGTGTTCCTGCTCTAAAACACTAGATCCAGCTTTAATTAACAAGGCCGTCTGGAGTCAAAGTGGACAGATTACAGCAAGGAACAGGTAATATGACCATACGCACCTGTTAACACCACAAGTCCCAATAGGCTCTTCTGATTATTCGTCTGCTTCTGTCAATCGGCCTTATCAATAGCCATCTACCGCTGCTTCTCAAAGGGAGAAACATGGTGGATAATTAAAAGATAGCTATTCTCAGTGTCCTGAAAAATGCATGATCAGAATAAGCCAACATCAAAATAAGCAGATCTTTGCTTGGTTCTTTGGATTTTAGCAGATGTTTTAGAATTTAGGGAGGCAAATAATGTGAAGATGATAAGATCACTCATACTCAGATGACACTGCTACATCTACACTAAAACATTTTAGAGAATTTATCCAAGACTTTTTCAGCAAAATATCCTTTTTTCGTCTCTTAATTTTAAGGAAAACTTAATTGGATTCTATTCTTTAAATGTGTGACAGATTTTGCAGCAAATCTCAGTCCAGCCCGTTATAGAGCAATTCATGTTATTCATCGGGTGACTGTCAAACTGTATGGAAATGTGTTCATTAAGATCAGACATGCTGCTATGTCGCTGGATGGCAAAGAGAGAAGGAAATATGAAAAAGCTGTATGAGAATAGAAAAGTGAATTTATGATGTTATAACACATTTTCTATAAATAATGTATAAATATTGATAAAATGTCTGGACTTGCAGAAGGGTCATGCATAGTTAAAATGTTCATCAGTATGATTTGTTTGCTGGCCTTTACATAGCAAACATTAATATCAGTTGCCAAACACTAAAGTTATTAAGCATTGTTGTATTGGTTAGCTTACATAAGAATACTGAACATTTTTCATTGTGTTTTTTTTCTTCTGTTAGCTTTTGTTGTGTACAGCACATATAAATGTTTGATTTCTTCCAGTCAAGAACATGTCAGCGCAGTCAAACAGTGATGTCACATGAGACAGAATATCAGACTACCATCAGTACTTCAGAAAAATGGTATGTGCCCTACAAGGACATTCCAAAGATGTACTATAGTTAGCCAGTAAAGTAGAGCTTGCAGTTCATAATGCACATGTGGACAAAAACTACACATGTGTAAAATATTGCTGCCTGGATCATCCTGTTTAAAAATGATGCATACTATTTTTCCATTTCTAAAATATTTTTGAAACATGTATTCATTAAAAATATGTATATAATGTTCTGCTTATGATGTATCTATACACACACACACACACACACACACACACACACACACACACACGCACACATATATATATATATGTTTTTGTTTTTTTTATAAAACAAAAATAACATACGTATAGTTATTTTGTAAAACATACTGGATTAATATGTCTGGCTGTTCTGAGGGACTTCTGTAAGCATGTGTGAGCAGGACCTGTGTATCGAACATAGGCCAACTAGTCCCGGCTGTCGCTCAAAGCCAGGCTGTAGATGTGCTCAGACACAGAGCACGATGACAGCTAAGTTTAAAAGCGGAACAGTAACCAGAGGCTGTGTGAAAGAGTGGCCCTTCCGTACAGCACGGATCACCAGGGGAGGGGTAGGGGTAGATGGTGGGGATTCAAATCCTTTCTCCTCACAATTCAATTCTTCAAGGTGTGTCCTTTATCTGCAGCAATTTCCAAAGGCTTAAGAACTCTCCTCCCTGATGAATGAAATGCTTTCGAGAGGTGTCATCGGCACAGCACCAAGGCCACTGCATCCCAGCCTGCTCTCTTGGTTTGTTTTCCCCCCATCTCCTTTCTTTCCCTTTCCGTTTCTTTGCCTTGTCCACCCGCAGACAACAGCACACCAGATACAATGGGAACAAGCACCCTAGAGCAAGGCGAGGCATGGTTGTCGTTGATGGTGTATTCCATTAAAGCTATCAATCAAACCACAACTATGCAGGAAAGAAACTGATGATAAAGGTGTCACTATATTGACCCACGTCTTATAGAATTAAACAAAATCAGCCATTTTTTATATGAAATCAAAATAACAAAACACAGGTAACTCAAAATATTACATGTTCAGCATATTAACGCCTGTCTTCAGGGCAACTAACTACTTTAAACAAAAAAAAACACTGATGCACAACTTGTTTGTTTTCTCTGTATGTCGAACACTATTTCTACTTGTGTGTGGAGAGATATACACCAAATTTCACATTATTGCTTGTTGTTTGTTAACACACACAGTGACCTGCATATGAATCCTTCAAGCATCAAAGCCATATAACTTGAAGCATGAAGCAGTGAAAAAAACAGGTGCAGATGATTCTAGATGATCAGGCTGGTGATTGATATACTGATGATGCTGAATGCTGAGTGGTTGGAACCCCTTTATCCAGAACCTTGTATTTTTAAGCACTTTGCAGCCTGACACAGTAAAGTCTTTGTTCCAATTTCTTTCCTTGAATCTTTTCAATATGATGTATTTAAGATTTGCACAAGATGATTATTCCCTAGCAAAATATACATAAATGAGGGGTGGCTCAAGAGCTCTGCACAGTCTTGTAAGAGACAGGAAGGGAGAGGGAGAATGAGCAAGAGAAAGAGTAAATTAGAGTGAATGAGTGTGATCATACTTAATGAAGGCATTTTTGAGAGAAAGTGAGTGACAATGAGTGAGGATAGAGAGGGAATGAATGAGTGAATAAGACAGTGAGAAAGTGAAAGTATAAGAGTGAAATAGTGAACAGGTTAGTGAGAGAAAGAGTGGTGGAGAGAGTGATAAATGAAAGAAGGTGTAAGAGTGAGGGTGTGAGGAGGACAAGTTAAAAAAAACAGAACATTATTAGAGGGGAACGAAAGTGTGGGTGCATCTGTTGGCACAGAGAAGAAAACCAGCATGTTGGTGTGTGTGTGTGTGTGTGTGTGTGTATTTGTGTGTGACAGAGAGAGACAGTATGAGTGAGAGCATGCAAGAGTGAGAGCATGTTTTGTTTGAGTGTGTGTGTGGCCATTTGTCTCTGCGACTATCCCCTGAGAATCCTCCGGTGTACACCTGCTATCTTGCGAGACCAGGTAGGAGACAGAGAGTGAGTCACAGGCTGACAGGACAACACGCACAAGACAAAGTAGGGTCTACCGCTCTCCTCCACCCCCGGCCAAGCCGCGTGTGAATAACACACCGGTCTCTTCTGAGAACCTATCACGTAAGATAGTGTGCAAGGTACCGCAACCATCCTACAAACCATGTATGACCAAACCCATTTCACAAAGTAATTTGGTCAGTTCTGAAGAACTTACTGAAGGATTACAGTTGAGTGTGTCACAGCACATTTCTCATATAACCACTAAGCTACATCTAAAGGCCAGTAGCCGGAAAGAAACGTTGTCAGGACATTGTACATTACAAAATCAAGAGGCGGAGGAATTCAGCATGCGTGCATGAATGCAATGCTGAACATTGCTTTAGTTGTAATCTTCTTAGCATTTTGAAATCAATGAACAGTTTCCTGAGGTATTATGAATGCAAAGTCATTGTACAATTAAGTGGGGAAAACAAATCTGATGGAAGATTTACCTTTTCATCTGTCAAGAGGCTTCGTAAGCTCACTTGCTCAACCACAAGATTCTCCATTTCAGACTTAAACCGAGTCCCCGATCAACAATAATTCTCCTAAGTATTGCTGACATTAGCCTGAGAAAGATTAACAAATGATTAAGCGGATCTGCTCTATTATCACATGATAAGACTTGGCAGAGCCCAAAAGCTCCATCATGCATACAGTAACTCAGCACAGAAAAACGCTTGTGTGAAAAAGTCTTCAAGAGCATCTCCAAACCCACTGCAGGAATTTTTTATTGGTTTTCACATTACTGCCACTGCTGAAATATGTCCGTTTCATTGGCTGTTGGTCATCAGCAATCAACTTTGGGTCAACTTTCACATCTTTTCAAATTTCAGTTTCAGAAACACTTAACAGACACACAGGCCCAATATTAATTAAAATCTTCCAATCCAAGGACTCTTTTGATTGACCGTAATGGTTTAGTAATCTTGTCACTGCGCCTTGACCTACTCTGTCACTGTTTGCAATTTATGGCACCCAATTACAATTTGTATAAGCCTTGCCAGGCAAGTGAGCCCCAGCTAGAGAGCATAAGGCATTTTGAGGCACCATAATGTGCTTAGAGATACTGCAGGCTCTGCCTTTCAGTTTCTCATTCTTCTGCTCACAAAGATTATCATTGCTGGTTCTCAGAAGTGACCCCTGCATTGGTGTGTTGCTCTCCTGCTTTCCAGAACATTCAGTCAACTTTAAAGGTAACCACTTGGTATGACTGCATGTATGCCAAAAGAAAAAGCTTATTTAATGCATAGCACTTGGCAAAAGATTCTCAGTCTTTTGTAAAAGTGATATTGACAACAAGGAGATTATTCAAAAATATCTATAAAAAGCTACATAAAACAATAAAGATTATTCTCTGAATATGTTTTTTCTGTTCTCTTTGGGATAGTTTTAATAGATAACAAAGATCTGATCAGCTCATGATGTCAAGTTATTCATTATCTTGAATAATTCCAACAAATTCATTTCATTAAAAATTACCAAATTTGTATACCAATTTTTTCTCCTTTGCACCGCAGCAGTTGAACAGCCAAGACATGTTTGGTGTCCAGACTTGATAACAAATGCTCAGACGTCACCCATATCTTTTTCTAGTATTGGTTTGCAATGCAAGACTCATGTTTCCTGAGAGCTGCAGGTACCATTGACTTTATTAATGCAAATATGTATTGATACCATGATATAGTTCCAAAATCCATAAAATCATATCATTACTTCCCAGCAGTACTGATAGTGTACAATTCACTGTACAATAGTCACATGGTTCTCTTATACATTTATTTTTTTTGCTTCATTCCAAATAAAGCCAAGAATCAACACGATGGATGAAACTGCATCTGCAGCTTCATCTCAATTAAAGCAAACCTGAACATTTCTGCCTCGGTTTGTGATGCCTCTGAGCCAATTTAAGCCATTCCAGGCCCAGAGAAGCAGGAGGATGCTGGGTAGTTTGCAAGAAGTCAATCTTTATCAGTGTAACTGCCAGATCCAGGCTGCCAGGGGTGAGGGTGAGCCCTGCACCCAATTCTGACACAGATAGCACTTGTCAGCCAAAAGTAAGTGCATCCTCATCCCACTGTATTTGACTTGCATAATCAGTAACCCCGAAAATACTACAGCATATTGGGATAATGCATTGGAAAGCATACACACAGTTCTCCCCGTAGGCTGGTCAGCCACCAAAAGTCATGCTTAGCAATGCAGCAGTGCAACCACATTTATTTCTATGCACCAAGCATTTAACCAATAAATCACTTTACATCTTATATATCAAACACAACCTCATAGCACAATACTGTTGACTGTTTACTGTTGTTGTCTTCATATCTACCGTTTCTTGTACTCTTGTACTGCCATATGTTGTCACACTTTGCATCATATTGTCACAATATCCTATGTAGCACTTTGTTTTCAATGAACTTTGTTTCAAGTTCAAGGTTTTCTACATTGCTGCTGTTGACATACAAGGAACTTTGACCTTTTCAGGGTAAAGTTTTTTTTTTATATATCAGGCACATGGAAAAAGTAAATAGGAAAAAAAAGATATATATTTAAGATTTAAATATATACAATATATTTAAGAATTTTGGAACCCTCATGGGAACTGGGTCAAGGGTACTCTTAACTGTTTGCTTGAAACTTTAGACCTGCATACATATCCAAGTGTCCATGTTTTCAGTTTAGAGTGTTTTCATACAACGTGGTGTATTAAAGAGACAAGAACCAAAGATAAATCTACATAAAATATTTGAATAGTATTTTGTCTGTACTTATAAGACCAAAATAATATAGCAAAACTACTGAAAAAGACCTTGTAGCCATCAGAAAGAAGAGTCATAATCATTTTGTCCATTAACTTCAACTTTGAAGTATAGGACTTCTGGTTTATATAACTACCATTATGAGCAATTTTTATATATACATATACACATACACATACACACAATAACACACAAACTCACACACCTACACACACATATATATATATATATATATATATATATATATATATATATATATATATATATATATATATATATATATATATATATATATATATAT
>CM029378.1:11468272-11546256 GCA_017165825.1 Hepsetus odoe
CCGGGGGGGTTAGAAATGGTCATTTAGAATATTTCTATTTTCATGTTATATGTTCTATTTCTGTTTTTTGGATTGAAATATGCCAGTGTGTCTATTTCAAGAGTGAAGGCACTATGCTGATTTGTGTAGACTGTCCTTACACTGGGTATCTGCATTGCAATTACCAAGGCAAATATATATATATATATATATATATATATGTACATACAGTACTGTGCAAAAGTTTTAGGCAGGTGTGAAAAAATGCTGTAAAGAATGCTTTCAGAAATGGAAGTGTTAACCATTTAGACCTTAATCATTTATTTATTTATGAACAAAAGAGAAATCTAAATCAAATCAATATTTGGTGTGACCACCCTTTGCCTTCAAAACAGCATCAGTTCTTCTAGGTACACTTGCACACAGTTTTTGAAGGAACTCGGCTGGTAGTTTTGTTCCAAACATGACTGTGTTTCAACCTCTGTGTGACACTGATGACCTGTTTGGTCAAATTGGTTGATCAGACACCGACTATAATCCTACAAAATCCCTGACTTTGTGCAAGTGTACCTAGAAGAACTGATGCTGGTTTGAAGGCAAAAGGTAGTAACACCAAATATTGATTTGATTTAGATTTTTCTTTTGTTTGCTCACTTTGCATTTTGTAAATTGATAATAATAAACAATCATTATTTATATTTCTGAAAGCATTCTTTGTTTACAGCATTTTTTCACACCTACCTAAAACTTTTGCACAGTACTGTATATATAAAGAGAGCCAACTAATAATAGCCAAGTCTATATCACAGATACAATCTATTCAGGATAACTGAAGCCTACTGCTTTTAAGCAGAACAATTAGATACAGGATGTTTTTCCACAGTTCTCATTGTCCGTTAGCGCTCCATGCCACGGAGACTGAACGTAACAATTAAGTGAAAATGAGCTGTGATGTAATATATTAAACATCACGAGTCATTTACCAAAGTGAACATCTTACAGACATTAAAATAATTAATGTGCCCAACAAAGTTGTCAAGTTCTATTAAATGCTTAAGACCCCAGTGTCTCATTGGGCACAGATAGAACATTAGGCTTATAGACTTTGTGGAAGGGGGTGGGTGAGAAAAGGTCTTTATCTGATGCTGCCAGGCCGAACCACACACAATTATATAAATGTCATGTCATAGTATTGTTCCGATAGAGCAGCATCCATCACTGAGCCCGGAGGATCATTGAACAATATGTTACTTAAACTGTGGTAACTTGGGTGTTTGTGATTGGATTTTAGAAATAAAATTTTAAGTTAAGTTTAAAAAATGAATTAATGAAACAATTTGGCCATTTGAAAGTGACAACCCTTGTCATTGCGAGGTCACAGCACAGCACACAGTGAACCACATCAAAATTGGACCTCTGCATTTAACCCATGCACTCAAACACCGTGCAGCAGTGGGCAGCTATTGAAAGCACCTGGGGAGCAGTGATGGGGACGGTACCTTGCTCAAGGGTACCTCAAGGCAACCTATTGGTGAGGGAATTGCGCCCACAATCTTCCGATGGAAGGGCAACTCCCTAACCACTAGACCACTGCTGCCCAACTTTTAAGCCCCTTTCACTGCATTGACATGTGGTGCCAATCATGAAAAATGTAACAGCCTTTATATTTAAAAATAAAAAAAAGGAAAAAAAAGAAAATGTAAAGGGTTACCAAAATTGTCCAGATATTGTTTCAAACAGCATTCAGCCAAAAAAAAGAAAAAGTCAAAAAAAAATTAAACAGATGTGGCATCAGAGGATAAACAGTGAAAATGTCAGCCAAGTGGAACAAGTTCATGGCTCCTACAAGGAAACCCCACTGCTGTCACAGTAGATGGCACTCTGCTCTGACCGAGCTACACCTGGGCTCATCAGGGCCCAGGTGTGCTTCATTGGGGGCCGGCTTTATAAGCCCCAATGAGTCAGAGTAGAGCGTCACTCATTCTTGTTGGTATTATCACCCGTGCGGGTGCTTTTATGTTTGATATGTTCAATAAAGTTAAGTTACAGATCCCTGGCTGCATGTATACATTCGGACCACGCCATCACCCAAGCGTCACAATTGCTAATGTCAAGAATCAAGAGAAGATACAACCAATAACTCCTTCTCTACAGGTTGGTTAAAACATGCAGAATACTGAAAAGCAATACAAGGCAAAAGATTCTCATTAGCGGTCATAATCTGAGCTGCAGATTTGAAGCAATAAAAAAAATTATAAACAACACTGCTGGAAACAATAAACGCATTCTTTCATTATTTCAGCAGCTTATCCTAACAAGGGTTGCTGGGGGTGCAAGAGCTTCTCTCAGTGCTCATAAAGTGAAATACATCAGGTCGATCCATGGCAGGGCATACACACATACACACACAGTCACACCTAGGGGCAATTTATCATCAGTAGTTCACCTGAACCATGTCTTTAGACTGTGTGACTGGAAAGTAGAGCTCCCGGCGGAAACCCCACTGAGTCACAAGGAGCACGGGCAAAATCTTAGTTGCCAAAGCTGGTAATCCAGGACCTTCTAGAATAAATACAAAGTAAAGGAATATTTTTTATTTATTTATTTATTTTCTTTCTTAGCATTCTTTGTTCTCAATAAAATACTGTATCCTGCACACTTCTGATATTTTTGTCAGTAATTTTCTATAATTTATCATGAGCGCTTTTTTTCACGCCATGAATTTTCTAAACCAAAATTTCTGCCTTTTAAATTGAACCAGACATGTGAAAGTGAAAGTGACTATTTTGTCATTGTGAAACACAGCACACAGGGAGACACAATGAAATTTAACCTCTGCTTTGAAATGTAACACCACACCACATGTAACAAGATTAAATACATTACCAAAGACTGTATATGTGTGTAGTTTCACAGAGATGTTCCAGCATCAGCAGACACTGCAATATAAAATTTAAGTGGATGAATCATTATTACCTAAGAAAGTCTCATACTCAATTAAAAGTGTGATTATAATTAGCCGTAAAAATGAATAACCACCTCAAAGAATACAATCTTTTTTCTTCTCTACGGATACCTAGATAGCAATCGCTTCCTGTGGTTAAAAATGGCACACAGAATGGTCTCTAATGTTTTGGTTTTGAGTCTTTGAGGTTTTGTAGTTTTAGTTAGTCATTTTTATTAGATGTGTATGTGCAGTTTTGGCATAGTGCAGGACAGAGATATACTTACCTCACTAGAGCCTATGATTAAAATGTGCACACAGTGTTTTTTTTTTAAATCCAAAGCTTGTCATTACAACATTAAACCAGTGAACAAGAGTGCCTCTGAAGGGAGGGTGAATTTTATTAGTTTGCTTTGTGCTCCATTTCCATAATGTTTCCTAGACCACGTTTGGCCTGCACTTCTTCGGTGATTTTATGGCTTCTCTCTTTCTGCTGTATATTGAACTCCTACTCCATTAAAATGGTACTGCAGCTAACCTTCATCATCACCAGCAGCTGGCCCAGGTTTGCCTCTATAACTTTCTTACTGATATGCTGACCGTGGCATGTGCCGTGATATATAGAGGCACATTTTTCAATATAATCATGCCATGCAGGCTGAGTGCTCCGGTGCACTGACTGTAAACCAAACCATGTGTGCACTCAACCCCAACAAGAAAACATGCACGTACACACCCAAACGAAAATGAGTGCATGCCCCTGTTCTGTTGTTGAACACATATGCAGCTTAATCAGGCCTCTGTCATTGGCTCGATTGGGAGAATAGATGAAGTCCTCAGTGACCTGACCTCCATTAGATCACTTATTCACAACTGATGAGGTGTGATAACATCAGTTATTGATTAGGAGATGGAGAAAAAATGATGAGAGAGAGCGAGCCAAAGAGCGAGAGGGAAAGAGAGAGTGAAAGAGGGTAAGAGGGATGGAACTGGGGGGGTCGGGGAGATCTTGCTGTCTAAGCAGTTCAGAAGATTGATCAGGACTCAGACTCTGGCCCTTGGTCTCAGCTCAAGACCAATTTATTCACCTTTCCAAAATATGCCATATTCACTTCCATTCCAGCCTAGAAGGGCTTCTTCAAATCTAAATGTAAATCAGCTATTTAAGGCAATTAACAACCTGCTCTATATGATCTTAACACAAACTGGGAATGAAGCAAACACTGGTGTAGAGCTCCAGTTCTCATATAAAGTATCTGATTTATTATATTCTATCGTCCGTTTGATCAAAAGGTTTTCTTTGTGTGCGTGTATAAAATGGTCCAAAGGAAATAATACATTTAAAAAATTAATAAATTTCTCAATGTCCAATGTAGTACCCAGCATTTATATGAGCAGGATTAGGGTTTTACATGCCTAGAGTTGTTGTTATTTTTGAAGTGTTTCTGCAGAGTCTGAGGAGTTTCTTTTTAAGTATTTGTTACTTTAAGTAAAGTAACATTCCTCTGTCCATTAGTAACAACAATGCTTAGTAACAACAGACTCCCAAAATGCACAGATAAACATAATGTAGTGACCAGCGGTGATCACTTCAAATTACATGTGAATTATGGGAGACCGTAGTGTCCCAGAATCTCACTTTATTGCATAATTTCTTCCTCCTTTCCTCCTTAAATAATAATCAGTAAACTTTAATTTCATGTGATGTTAAGATTAAAAAATGCTTTCACATAATTTGATGTTTGCTTCACTTTAATTTATTGCTCACATTTAGTTAGAAGTGGTTGCCCAAAAGAAAAAGGGCAATCTAAAGGAATAGCACTGTTAACATAAAAAGCTTGAGTCATCACAACCACATCCTTGATGATAAAAATGACGAAGGGGATATATTATTCATTAAACATTTGCCAGCTGAAATATGCCAAATCAGATAATACTAGTAGTATAACATGCCAAAGATTTTTTTTTGCTGCAGGATGCAAGCGCCTGCTCCCTGCAGCAGAATTCCTTGAGAGTCCTGGCTGCCATTGATCTCATCTTGGGCTCCACGTTGACTTTTTTTTTTTTGGATCAATGTCCTGAGAGGGGAGAGAGAGAGGGAAAAAGTGCCTGTCGATGACTGACATCAATGATGTACAACCACTATGGTCACCCTGACAGCACCTTGTTGTCCTGACCTGCAGTAAGCACATGGCCACTGCTGGCCAAGGACAAAAGGAGGAGTATGGCTCTGGGGTTTGGCGAGACTGAACACTGTAGCAGGTGCAGGCTCTCCTCTCTGACTGCTGGGACTGTGGAGCCGGGCTGGTGGGGTGCTTCCTGCTCCCCACACGATGGGCCCGTCCCAGAACCGGCTACATGCCAGAGCAACACAGAGCCAGAGCACATGAGACTGAGAGAGAGAGAGAGAGAGAGAGCAGTATGAAAGAGAGGGTGAGAGAGAGAGATGAAAGAAGGAGAGAGAGAGAATGAGAGGGAGACATGTACATTACCGTACATCCTTCCCTTGTAAGTCGCTTTGGAAAAAAAGTTAAATAAGTTAATAAATAAATGTTAAAAAAAAAAAGCCCCTCAAACTCGCTTAAATACATATCCCACCCCTTGACAGGTACTATTGTAAGGGAACAATGATTGTCATGTAGCGTCACCCGTCAGTGGTCTTAATATTTGGGCTGATCGGTGTATAAATAATGTAAAGCTCCATTTAATTAAATGTAACTACCAGGCTGAAAGACCTATTACATATGGAAAAAGTGAATATAAATGAGGATCCCAGTTTGAAAATTCTTACTTTTTGTCACTCTCATTTTGAATGATTCATTAACTAATATAAAGTTAACAGTAAGACTTTTCTACACTACAACCAGAATTTTCTACACTTGTGAGAGTGAACGAACAGGCCCTTGTAGTTTCGGGGGTTAAAAATACATCAGTTCTGCAATACTGGACGAATATGGCTTTCAAAAACTGTATTTTCTCTGTAGTGTGTCTATTTCAGAATGGATATATAGTCTGAGTTTCTGCATGAGCGTTCTTATGGAAGACTACATTGAAGCATGTTATTTTGGAAGCCAATCTACTCCAAGAGCCTGAGCAGTGAGAGAGGGTTTTTGTGATGGATCAGGCTGTTCTTACTGACACGCTGATGACAGCCTGCGCGGCTGAACACTGAGAAACACGGCCGCACTCCTCAGACACATCCCAGCACTGATCACCCATAGATAAAACTCTACCAGACAGCAGACTTGTGAATTACTGATCACACAGACGGCTGGTATTGCATTACCTTCTGGTCCGCTCTTAGCACTATGATTAGAAGCAGTATCTGCTGGGAGATTTGATAGTCCTTCAAGCTTTTTTGCAGCAGGAGGTGCTTGGACAGCCTGAGAACTGAACCACTTTTTCACAGTACACACAAAGTATCACAGCTAAATTCAAAGTGCAAACAAGTGCAATCATTACTTGATATAAAATATGAATTATTTTGTTGCAAGAGAAGCAAACTTTAGTTAGTAGTTTGTTACTAACTTCAAGCAAGATCTTATTGGGCAAATTGTACAGAATAACAGCTTGTGAGCTTGTGTTCTTGTAGATGACTTAGACCAATAAGAAGCACCGAAACAGCTAGATAATGTGTGGAGGATTACACAACAAGTAACCTGTGGTATGACACACTACTCTCAGGGTTTAAGCCTTAAGCAGAAGTATTTATATTTTGGATGTCTTGGCCAGAAAATTGGCTTGGATTCAGGCTTTAATGTCTGGAAGGTGGATTGAGAATCAGAAAACTTAGTTGTAGATCACAAAAATGAGTAAAAAACATCATCTTTCATGTCAGCACACTCCAACTGACACACCATCAACAATTTCTTTGATGGCAATTTTTTTTTTTCATTAATGTTACCTTAAAATCTTGTCCTGAGGGGAGTAACTGAAAGAGGTTATGTAAAGGATGAGATGGGTCTGCCACGATGAGCAAAGATTTTCTGTATGCAGACTGAAGATGCAGTACAGAGAGTTTGAGTTACAGTTATTTGTTCCAACTTGAACATTCCTTGCTACCAAAACTAAACCAAGACATAATAAGGAAACAGAATCGATTAACGACTAATATACTGTTAACAAACAATCATTTTGTGACTCTATTTTGTAGTTTGGGTAGATTCAAATATTTAAAACAATACAGCTGCTCACCATTCTCTCTTTTCAGTTTTTATGTGTGTAACTGTAATTGTGTAACTGTAATGGCAAATTTGTTTGAGGTCACCGTATAAAAAAAAAAAATCATTTAAAAAAATATTGTTCGGCCCTGCTTTGCATACCCTGCTTTGAATAATGTGTGCAGGTTATCTCAAGGTAAAAGTCTGCTGGTTTTCCTAAAATAAAGAGAAATCTAAAAGAGAAGCCCCTGCAGAAAGGGTCTCAGCTGAGACTATACTTCAATTTGTATTCAGTCCAGAAGACCACATTCAACAGCTTTATGGAAACGCTGGACTTAATGTGCAGAACAGCCTGATGCATTCGCGGCATAAATCTGCTGCATAAACATTCGTGTTTACACAACTCATCTAAAGGGCTGAAGATGACTGAAATATGACAAAGAGGCAGAGAAGCCTCTGTTTCTCTCTTTCAGTCTGTGTAGGGTGTATTTGATGATTAACCAGCAGGCTAGCTGACACAGTGGAGGTGGCTGGCCTCTAGTGGGAGACACTCTAAAGCAGAGCTTTCCAAATGAGCCGTCCTCAGAGCCGCACTCCTACATGTTTTCTGTTTATATCTCACTGGGATGGAGCTCAGCTGCTAAAAAGTGCTGCTGTGGTTTCTCTCTCGCTCTAACACACACACACATACTTTCTCTCTCTCACACACACACACACACACACACACACACACACACACACACCTATCTTTCTCCAACTGTACTTTCTCCAAGGAGTCAAAACATTTCATGACCTTTTCTACAAACGAGACAGGTTGGTAATAGATTGCTATGGAGGCTCTAAGTGTACGGGAATGAGAAGGAGACCACTTCATTGCTTCGAAGTATGACACTTACGGACACCCGCCTGTATGCACTCACACATATCTACCCACAGCAATCCACTGGTACAGTATTTCACAACTACACTTCTAGCAGTCACTATATACGATGAATAATACTCCTCCTTTCTACCTCTGTCTCCTTCACTTTCTCTCTCTCCGTCATACACTTCCAAAGTCAAAAGACAGCAACTTAAAGCCACATCCTCAAGTTCCATTTGCACTCCTTTTTCATGCGCTGCTAAATAGCACCTTGTGACCTGACTCTTGAGCACAATTGCCATGAAGGGCCCATACTGTACATTTGTTTTTCCCTTTTGTGCAACTTACGATGTTTGTGCAAGTTACCAAAAACAAACTACATTTTAACATGGCCATTTTCCAGCTTTCAGATATAACTTGGGATATTTCTAGCACTGTGCTGTTAATATTGATAGACGTAAATGACCTCTTCTGAGCAGCTGTCATTCACTTACTCAGTAGGTCTGGAAAGGAACAAATCATTCCTGATTGGTTGGTTTTCAGGAACCACTAAGCCACTGGGGCAGTGGTTAGGAAGGTGGCCCCTGGATCAGAAGATTGTGGGTTCAATTCCCTCACCAGTAGGTTGCCCTAAGGTACCCTTGAGCAAGGTACCGTCCCTGTCACTGCTCCCCAGGCACTTTTAATAGCGTGTGTGAGTGGGTGAAAGGCAGAGGTTGAATTTCGTTGTGTTGTGCTGTGCTGCATTTCACAATGACAAGAATAGTCACTTTCACTTGTATGGTAATAGATTTTTTGTCACATCATAAAAGATGCAAGAATTTCTATATGTGGATAGGTGCAGGGGGCAGCCATTTCCAGCACATGGGGCACCTTTCTGAAGGGTACCTCGCGGCAACCTACAGTTCATGTACTAGATTCAATGATTAACAGAGGTTCTAATAGAGGTTCATGTAATAAACTGACTTATTTCATGTTGCCTGATTGAAGTCTTGGGAGAGGTGACAAACTTTCACACTGTAAAAATGGAGCAAACTCAACAAGTTCCAAGTCCTCCATGGATTTGGCATCAATGCACTGATGTAAAACCTGAAACCTGAACTTAGTTCTGTACATATTGTGAGATGATGGAAGATTGCTAATAAAGATAATTTGATAATAATGTTAAATTAATATGTTTATAATTATATATAATTATTTTGTAATTCATATTGTTAACATTTTCAAATAATAATTGTATTACAGTGTTTGCCTAGTTATTAATAAGAGTTAATCATGTGGTCAGACTTGCAATTCCAAACACACACATTAGACATGTGGAATTCTAGCTAATTCTACCGTAATTTAGAAAAAGACTCTCTCAGTCACATGATACAATCGCTTGGGGGTGAAGGCCAGCATGGGCTTTCTCCAAGTCTCATGAAGCACCACTGCATCTTTTCAAACTGACGCTAACTCAACGTCAGTGGCAACCGTAAAACAATTGGAGGAGAATGCAAACGTTGCTAATTCTTTTTCCTCAGATAATAGATGCAGAACTGGCAAACATCACACGGAGTGAGAGGTGGAGAGGGACAACCCACTCAAGAGCTAAGCTAAATATGTTCTGATAACCATTTCATTCAAGACTACTTAAATATACCTCGTAAATAAAATGTGCCAATGACAACTTCGTATTATTAAAGCTAAACCTAGTTTTCAATCTACTTGAAAATGGGTTTAAAGAATGTTCAATATGCAAGAGAAATAATAGATTTTGTATAAAATCAATCAAATAAAGGCATTTGTAACCAGTCAGCCTAGTCAATATGACTCTCTGCTCCAAGGTCAGGTCCAGATAAAATATCCGGTCAGGTCCAGGTAAAATATCTGAAGTATCCTATTCTGCCAAAAAAAAAACAACAGTAGTTAAAGTTGAACAAAATGCTTTATGGTCCTTAGTGCAAGCTGTACCCCAACAGAAGCAAATACACTTTAAATTACAAATACTTTACCAATAATTTCTTGTTCTTCCTTTAATTGCAGAACAGATAAGTTTTTCAGAATGCTGTAAAAATTATTGCTGACTCTTTTTTGCAAGATAACTTGAGTTCTGCCACAGAAGCAGCGGTGACCTAGTAGTAAGGCACTAGGTCCCATAATTGGAAGGTCAGGGGTTTGAGTCCAGTAGGACCAGTAGGCTGTCTTGAGGTGCCCTAGAGCATGGTATTGTCTCCAACACTGCTTGCAGGGCAGTCAGTGGAAGTGTCTCCCCACTGCTACACTGTGTATATTCCGTTGTGGTTCTCTGTGTGTTGTGTATTCAGAATGGTAAAAATAGTCACTTTCACACTGGAGGGATTTAGCAGACAAACTGTCAGTTTAAGATCTCTCCAACTCCAACGGGTTGAATTCAGGACTTTAACTAGGCTACTCTAAAACTTTAATTTTGCTACTTTTGAGTCATTTCAAGTTGGATTTGCCCTTGCTTTGGATCAATGTCTTACTGCATTTCCCAATGGCACATGAGCTTCAGATCACAGACTGCTGATCAGGGAGGATTGGTTCCACCTAAAGTTTTCTTTCTCCAGCTTTAGGGAGTTTTTTAGCTTCTGGGCTTGATTTCTGTAAAACTGCTTTGTGACAACACCATTTGAAAGAACTATGTAAATAATGTTGACTGAGTTCTATAGTTTCTTAGATGTTCATTTGTTTTTTTGTTTTTTGTTTTTTTGTGTGTGATTTTCCAAATACCCCGAAAAGAAAAGGAAAAAAAAATGGGCCTATTTCTTCTGGGAAGATTCACCACTGTGCCCTAGAAATATCCTTGCAACCCTTCCCAAGCTCACATTCTTCAAAAACATTCTTCCTCATGTTTTTCATAACTTTCTATTGTGCTACTTGTTGAGATCTTTTTAGTCAGCTGCACATTAAAGGAAATGTTCTATTTAAGTTATATTTAAATTTAACAGAGCTAGTGTGTGTAGCAAAGCTTTGCTGTGTCCAGTCTAATCAAACCCAGTTATCAATACATTTGGGAAACTGAGTAACTAAAAGGGTCCATTTCTTTTTCAAAGACCAAGCAAAAGATCCAACCAGGGTACGTTTCCACCGCTCTATACCCATGCTGTATTTTAGAAACCAATATCTATGGCCTTTCTATCTTCGGGAACAAATATCTTTTTCATAGTTGGTCATTGGAAACAATAAACACCCTGAAATCAGTTAGCAGCAGTCAGTTTGCAGTATCATTAAACACATTATCTGAAAGAGACATTAGAGAATACAGTGGTAATGAAGGGGTAAACTTGGTCTGCAAGCGTACATGCTTGGTACATGCCAAAGCAACATCTATATGAATGTCAGGAATCAAGATTTCCCAGCAGAACACCTCCCAGAGTATCATATTAAAGATGTCAGCTTGCACATTTCACAGAGTGCAACCTGGTGCCCTCTCTCCCTGGTAAGCTGTGCACAAAACCCTGCCATTTATATGATGTAAAAGAAATTACTGTTAATCAGCTCTGCACACTTTCCTGCATTGCTCCATGGTCCAGTTCTGATGCTCATATGCCCACTGTAGGTGCCTTGTCAGTGGACAGGATGGCATGGGAACCTTTCTTTCATAGGTAGATTAACTTTTCAGCAATTTAGCTGGCCTGTGGGATTAAACGAAATCAGTAAGCCTTTGCTGTTCTTGCACATTAATGAGCTTTGGGCATCCATTGACCTGTGATCGGTTCACCAGTTGTCTTTCCTTAGACCAGATTTGGTAGGTACTAGCAACTGCCACACAATCCATGTCGTCCTCATTAAAATGTACTTGTTTTCCAAGTAAGACGACGGTGTCACACTGGAAATAGTTACAGTATTTGTTTACTATTTATTTTTTTGCCAGGTTTACCCCATAATTGCTTCACAAGTATAACTTTGCAGGAGTCTTTTAGCTTTACATCTCCATCACTACAACAGTATAAATTATTTAATTGATGCCACAGACCTGAAAGACCTGACATGCCCAAAATAAGGCTGTGCAGCTTTCAGGAATTATGGTGTTAAATTAAAAACAGAATGAAAAAACAAAAAAACACAATGATTAAAATTAAAATTTAGTATTACACAGATGCTAACATCTCACTGGAAATATTTACAGTATACATATATTACTTCAATATTAATGTAAATTTTAGTCAGCAAGCAGGGTTGAATTTCATAAGTAATAAAAGCTAACTAAATTTCAGTTTTCTTGACACATGGGTAACATTCTGGTCATTATGTTGGTTGTTTTGCAAAAGTTAGTGGCCAGTAAGAACAATAGCCATCTCTTAAAATGGCCTGTAGTGGGTTTGCTATCCCCCTCAATTCAAACCCTGTATATGCCAGTGTAACAGATAGAGACCCAGTGTCATGAGAGATGGACATTACTCTTAGCCAGCTGATGAGCAGAATAGCCTACAAATTCACAAAAAGCCAAAGCAGCATTAAGAGGTGGCTTGCAAAAAAGGTCAAAATTCCACAGTTCAGGCCTTTGTGCCTGCATAAGTCTCGTCAGTGTCTGGCCCTTAGTGGGGGCATGTAGGGAGAGGGTAGGTAATGTCCAATGCCACCTGGGGAAGAGTTCATCTTGCCCTCCTCTTCTACTCATGCAATCTCTCTCTCTCACTCTCTCTCTCTTGGGGAGAAGACAGAACGGCCAGTCGGACTGGAGCTGTCAGCTCTCTCTCCTGTAACAAGTGCGCCCGTCACAGAGAAGTTGGCAGAGGCGATGGATGTAAGAGCGCCGAGGGTTTATGGGAGATGACAGCTCCTGCTAAATAAAAGCACACACGCACAGACAGTGGACGGGGGAGAGGACACGAGGGCCCTGCTCTGCTAGGCTTAATGTGGGCAAAGGCAACTCAAGCAGAACCTACAGTAACTATCACTACTAATCCTGGTGCTCCTACCAGCTACAGCAGCACACAGCAGAGTCACCAGACTCTCAGCAACACAACACAATGTGTGAGGTGACACAATGCCCACAGAGGTAGCCCTGGAGCCTAGTTCAGGAATTATCAAGCTAAAACAACTTCCCATGTAAAAGGCACTGACAAAAATGAAATGAATGAATGAACAAATGAATGGACGGACAAACACATCAATAAATAGGCAACCAGCTAAATACGTTGGAATAAGTCAGAATGATGATCCAGGTCTTAAAGCTTTATATTAGTACCAGACCTGATTAATCCTCTTGTGGCATAACGCAGTCCAATCCTCACAGCAATGCTTCAACATCTAGTCGTGTAGAGGTACAGGGAAAGGTAGAGACAGGTTTATTTATGCTGATTTATGTGATCAGGGGTTTACTGCTTAATATTAGTATGAACATACAGCTCACACCAGTTATTATGCGTTAGTTCAACAAGACTGTCAACTAATTACATTCTTTTCCTTCTTTATTCATGCTTCAATATGATGGAGCTGTTTTAAAATTATGTTACAATATTTCCACAAATATAACTTTGAAACATGCAGAAATAAGTCTATTGAAGTTACAGTAATTAACTGAAGTTACTTCATTAACTTAAAGTAACATTGTTATCTAACATGTCATCATGCAGAGAGTACTGAAGAGCAAGGTGGAAACAACCCAAGTAAAAAACCTTCCATGTGCACTTTCTTAAACATGCAAAAATGATTCAAAGGTCAAATAAAACTCGACTAAGTTTATTTGAATTTATATTCCATACATAATTAATAAAGTCTAAAATCTAATTTACAGTCTAATTCCTGTTTCTATTATCCAAGTCATTTTTATTAGCCTTTTCTACAGAGGGGCAAGGGTGATTAAATGTTTTTTAGTCAAAAATCTGATTGTCTAAGAAAATCCTTTTTCAGGGACAGCCTGAATAAATATATTCATTATGCTCTTTGGTTAAAATGACAGATGTAATGCAGACTGGGTTTTTACACTCTGTGGTTTACACTTATCCGAGCCTGCGAAATGAAATGCATATTTCAAGAACAGAAGTAAAAATCCTACAGTTACGCTCTGGATGCACTCACTGGTCCACTATCACAGTGCATGAATCACTGCAGCTCTGGACCATACAGATATTAAATGGTTAGAACCTAAAGGCATAGTCATTTGACATTTAGCCTGTTTGTATGTTTTGCTGCCAGAGCAAACAAACATGACTAATAATCATTAGTGGTTGTATGTTCAATGCTGCCGCATGGACAGCATGTGTGTGTAGACACAGCAGATTGCCGAGTGGGTCTCTGTCCTGTTTAGTCAGCAATTGTTGGATCAATGGTTGTACATATACAAGATTTCCCATCTTGCCCTTATGCCTTAAGCTTAAACCTTCTTTCCATTTTTAGGACTTTGCTGTTGCATGCACACTCTGAGTTTGAGTGCATCTTTTCAGTGTTTGCGGCTGGAAGAGCTGTCCAAATGAGTCTGTCTGTGGTCTGCTGTCAATCGACTGTTCTTCGCGCTTGGAAGGGTCACATCAACAACACGACTGTTTGCCCTCCCTGTTCACACTGTCCTCTGGCCAGTTAGTAAGGGTGAACAAATGGGTCAGCTTTCAAAACAGATTTTAAACTACTTTGTCAAGTACAAGTAATCTTGTGAGAACAGACTAATACGTGTTCCCTTGCAAATGTGTCCTTTGGTGACCTTACAGGCTTCCTAATCTAAATAAAATGGCTACCATGACATGACAAAAAACCTACATTCATTACGGATAGGATTATCCTTCACATGTATGCAAAAAAAACATCTGAAAAACACGACCTGTTCTAATCTTCGATATTTCAACAATAACAGGATTGTGTGCATTTCTCATTATTCTGAACTTTTCCCGACATTCTGTAAACCTAGTCAAACATCAAAACAGTTGCTAGGAAAGAATGCATAAAAGAACAATGGGTATAGGATTAATAAGTGGACAGATCAATGGCACTAGGATGGATTTGCTGTGGCACAAACCGCATGTCAATGGCCCACTGGTGGAAAGATTTCTTTTACATAGCAGTAATCTATAAATATGTCAGCAAAATAATTACGCTATATTGTGTAATTCACACACCTACACTTGTCACCACTTGATCATACCTCTGTAAATAAGTACACTGCATGCTTGTTTTGCATATTCAGACTAGCCTGAGTAATGAGTAACCACGGTTACGACTTAATATTACTCTTGTTGCTGTTGCTATTATTAGTAAGAGGGAAAAAAAATGAGTTTGAAGAAAGAGCCTGTCGCGCAAGCACTCAGAAAGAGGATTCTCTCTCCCGGCCGGGCCACGCCAGCTCTTTCACCAGTTAATACCAGTTCACCCATTTTCTACTCTCCTCCCTCTAGACTTTTTTTTTTCTATTCAATCTCCCTATCTTACTGCAGCAGCCCTCTGAAATACCCACCATGGCCGCACAACAGATCAGGCCAGCACGAAAGCTGTAGCCCCCTTCCTTATTACAGCGGCTTGCACCGTGCTCTAATCACCAGCACCAGACCCAGCAGAGAGAGTGTGAGAGAGAGAGAGGAGAGAGAGAGAGAGAGAGAGAGAGAGAGAGAGAGAGAGAGAGAGAGAGAAAGATTGTTAATGGCGAGGGTCTGTGCCTCAGAAACGGTCGCAGTGTTAACCAGCTTTTCCGCTCATTTCAATGGACTGGGGCGACGCAAGAGAGGCCCCTGAGGGGCCACAGTCACTGCACCCCCCAGTGACATACTCTCTGATAGCCAATGCTCTCTCAAGACCAATGGTGCCCAAATAACACAGATACACACACACCGACATACACTGAGACACACACACACACACACAAAATCCAACATCAAACAGACTGTGGATAAAGCCAGTCTTTCCCCCAGTCAGTTCGCTTTTTATTTCACCCCTCTGCGAGAAAAAGGGAGGAAATTGTTGGCTAAGCTGCCTTTTGTCAGTGTGCTTCAGAGACACTGTCTGAACACCAGCCCTCATCTCATCTCCTAGCTCCATCTTAAAGCCTGTTTTTAGGACGCCGTCTGTAAACGATGACCGCAACACATTCTAAGTCGTCATTTTTTTTCCTTTATTGCACATCACACATTTGACCTGTGCTTAACAGACCTTGTTGAGAGACCGAAAGCACAGAAAGAGAGAGAGATTTTCAGAGTCAAGGCTGGTTTACTAATGATGATGAGAAAAAAAAGTCGAGTGTAGTGGCATTATTCTGTCTAGGACCACACAATCTCTCTGTGTCTGACTATCAAAGCTGTCCCTAGGAGGGCACGGATTGAGTCGCCCCAGGCTTGGCACGTGCATATGGAAGTGCCGCCTAACTCAATGTTAGAGTTTATACCAGAGATGTCATCGCCTGCAGCATCAAAAGGTTGTTGCCAACGCAAATGTGTGTGTGTGTTTTTAAAGACACTTTTAGCTTTGTTCTTCTTTCAGAGGATGGGAAATGAAGTACAAAGAACAGCATTTACATGAATCAAATTGTATGAGAACACAATTGTTGTTTTAAAAAGTTTGAAACAAAAATCGGATGTTTGAACGTAAGCACAGTGTTCAAAGCCAAGGGCACATTCACTGCCGCAAGAGGAAAATGAACCCATCTTCATCAGGGTGATCATTAGTATTTTGCAATTTGCAGCATTCAAAGCCTGCAGCCAATAGCTAACTTTATGTCTTATTTAGATCCCACACCAAATGACTAGCTTTGCCACTCAATTTGTACGGAAGGCTTGAGACCGCATGTGCCTGCTCTAGATTCTGTGATATACCGGCGGCTCCGGGTGCATTCTGAAAACTGAGGGTGATCAAAAGGCAGGCCTTAGTACTGCTCCTCTCCAAAAATACACACAGCATGGCAATTTATGACATGTGGATGACTCAGTGTTTCTTCACTTCAAAGACGTAAATCTTGTGCCTTACTTATGTAGCCCGCTGCATGGAGAGGTCAGGAAAGCATCAAAGGATCTAAAAGACAGTGTAAGCCTTTGGTGCATTATGTCTAATAATGAGACATTTAGTGAACATGCAAAGCCAACTTTTTAACATAGTAATCATTAATATACAAATACACTGGCGCAACAGGCAAGATCTGACTATACATATTATAACTGTCCGATGATAAATTTATCCTGCTCTCTAAAAGGTACTTTAGATGCACCTAAGCTTAACCAAGCTTCACCTTGCATTTATTTACAACCTGTAAATAGCCTAGGCTAACAAAGAAACTGAGCTTTGAGGTGTGGTGTATTTGAGGATGGAAAGAGAACACAGTGTGTGTCGGTGTGTGTGGTGGTGGTGCTGGTGGGGGGTAGTAGATCTGAGTGTGACAGATTTATTCCTCTTTGCTCTAGCAGGATGAGAGGGGGCCATAAATAAGGTGGGAGAGGAGAAAGCTCTCCACTGAACATAATCAAGTAGATCCTTTAGACTCACATCAATCACTCTCATCGGTACAGTGACAACGAGGGGGGGAGGTCCAAGGTGAGGTCAGGGTACCTCCCTTTAACCCTGACCTACCCTAGTTCACTGTTGACAACTCTTAAAGCTCTTGTGGTTGTAATTACTTTAATTAAATGCATCAATAAAGGGCATCAGATCTGCATCACATAACATTCAACAAGCAAATAAAGGATACTTGACCAAACTGCTCAATAATAAACGTTAGCGGTAATTCAACAATGCTTCTCGGTGCATGTAAGCAACACGTGTAAGAGGCAAACTGAGCGCGCTGCTGGATTTATAACGGAAGGTGAATACTCTCAGTACTGAATCTTAGCTGCTGAATTAGTAGGTCGCAGGTTCATATCCCACCTCCAGCAGCACCACCATTGGGTTCCTGAGCAAAATCCTTAACCCCAGGTTGCTCTAATGTTAGAGTGTTAGAGTTAAAGTGACAACGTGTAGTTCAACAATGTGTTGTCCCTGCTCTGAAAAAAAGGATCATTTAGAACTATCCTGCTCTAGAATCAAATTAGCAGGCTGCTCTCTGTTCTGCTAAGCCCTACCTGATTACTTGCTGTCATTGAGCAGTCAACAACAATTAAAATCATGAATATATCCTGACAAAACAAATCACTGTGGCAACACTGTAACTGCTACATAAGAATAAACACTGCACACTGCATGCAATTAAGAAGGGAGAAACGTTTAAAATATTGACGTTTCACTAAACAAAGCGATGCTAAAAGTATTCAAAAATCTCACCAAGAAGCGCATGTCTTAGGAAGGATATTCACCAGTGAAAAAAGCCAAAAAAAAGGGTTTTACTGGTTTATTAATGAGGCTCAACAGCAGCGGTCATCAGCTCAAATTCAGTTACGTTCTGGCAGTGCATATTCTTATTATTACTCTTATGTAATACTTAACAAGCATGATCATACTTACTGATCATAAGTTACTTTCACAGAGGCACACACGCAAACTATCACTGTCTGTTACAATAATGTTCATCTTAGACTCTCAGAAGATGCTGTCGAAGGATCACAAAGTGAGCAATGAGAATGATTGCAATGTCTTGTTTGGGAGATTAGTCCGTTTTTAACTTTTAATGTGCTGACTCACTTCTACGTTTTTTTTTTCTTTCCTCTTTTCTGTATCACTACACACGCAGTCAAATTATTTTCCCTTCTGCAAATTAGGATGCTGTCTTGCACGGCTTGTGCAGTGCATTATTTAAAAATATATATATTTAGTGAATTATTTTAAAAATATATATATTTATGTCATTACTTTGAACTTTTATTTGGCAAACACCAGCTGCTGTACATATGTTATGCATGACATTTTGTCAATTAAAAAAGAAGTTTATAAAGTCTCTTTAAATCACCAATACTGCTGTATTCCTAACAAATAAGTACCAAGGCAAAGTCTTTTGCTTTGTATGATCTCAGCTCTGTACAGACCAATCCTAAACGACATGTCCCAATTCACTGTCCTGCATGTAAGCGTTCTGATGAAACCACAAACATTTCCACATGGCAAGCTGTGTGCACGTATTGAAATCTCCAGTCTCTCTTAATCACAATAACAATGCCATTCAATTACAATTAAGACCTCGATTAATCACAATCATAATTTCCAACTTCCCACTGCTACATACTTTACATACAGAGTTCGTCCATCATTATTCGTGCTTTCGCTAGAGGCAGCACGGGAAAAATACTTTTATTTTTTGTGCAGAATACTTTTTTTTCCCCTTTTGAAATGTTTCTCCATTTGCTCAATAATAACATATGGGTCCATGAAGCAGAATTAATGTTCTCTGACCATGTATCTCAATCATCTCGTGCTTTCATTTATTTGCCATGTGCATCACAGCAGGATATGATCATCAAAACGAGAAACAGCAACACACTCGCTCAAAAAAACAAACCAGGGTGCCATCGCTAGGGCAAAATAAGTGTCTCGGTCTGCTATAGCTTGTCAGTTCACAGTTTATACAACAATCTGCTTTATCTTCACATTCACATCATGTCATGTAGGTCTTTTATGCAATTTTGAATATATAACACAATACACCTGCAATGCTATTATTTTCTTTTTACTGACTTTTCTGATTTAGCTGTGGATGATTTTAGATTACATTGTCACTGGGAATGCTAAATGGTAAAAGACTCCAATTACTCAGTACTATAACTTTGATTTATTGTCTAGTAAAAAAGTATTTTTTAACTAAATTCTTCATGCTGCCCCATTTCAGTGGTTTACATATTTCATCAGCGGCCACAGACAGAGAGACACTAAGAGGTTCCATATTGTCCAGATGTACTTTAGGTCACATTTTCAAAAATGTTCAGCTTGCTGGATGACTTTTGACAGGCTGAGGATAGCACTGTGTTCCTGTTTTAGTTGTCATGCATGCTTCACTGCTGGAGCAAACAGGCACAAGCAAGCTGGAAGTGAGATGCCAATCTATGTGTTTTGCTGTATCTCTTTGTTTTTGTTTACACAGAGAGAACACCTATTAGGATTTTTAGGGTCTGCATTTAGGCTCTATACATGCATGCATGTATATAATCTATGAAGGTCTATATATACATACACACACACACACACACACACACACACACACACAAAATAGGCCAAACAGTTCCACTATGAGGGGAGATTAGCATTTCGGAAAGAATTAAGGGAAAAAATGTAAACAAAAACTCTAGAAACTGGGCAGAAAGCAAAAACATCTATTCATCTATTTGGTGAGATAAAGCACTTCTAAAGTACCATGCATGCGTACAGCCACGTTCCTTTTACCTTCAGTAGCCCAAATGAAGAACCCATGGTTAATAACCCTTAAAATGGAAATGTTATTCTCTTGTATTTCAGTTTTCCCCCTCCTCGCTGCCCTCCCTGTTAAAGTACAAGAGGAAAGCTCGGCTACAGCAGTGACAACCTGACAGGCAAATGTGTTGTTTCAAAGAAGTGAAGAGAGTGAGGTGCACTTTTGAATATCATGTAAGAGAAGCGATGACGCCAAGCCTCTGTAGGCACTTCAGGAACAGCCGACTGCAACTTACAATCAGTGTATCTTTTTCAAAATCGAGAAGCAACTCATAGCCGGCGGATATTTGTTTCACTTTAAAACAAACACCTCTCTGCTGGCATGCCACTACAGAGTGATTCCTAGGCATGGATTTTACACTCTCGATAGTAAAGACATATAATGAACTTATCCAGGGAGCGAAAACACAAGAACACAATGTGAACACTAATGACAAAACAGTTATTGTCTTCATTATCATACAACTATGTGTGTTTGTATTTAGGTCCATCTAAGCATGTCTATGTGAGCATGTGTGCGTGCGTGTGTGTGTGTGTGTGTTTCTGTGTGTGTTTATATGTGTGAGAAGGAGGTGACAGAGAGGAACTTGTATACTCACAGTTTGAGCTGTCAGGTCATTCAGGTCCAGTGCTGTATCAGGGGCTCATCCTCTCAGCGCTTATCCCACCGCAGGACACAGGGAGAGAGAGAGAGGGGGTGAGATAGAGAGAGAAAGAAAGATTGGGAGAAAGAGAGAGAGAGAGAGAGAGAGAGGGAGAGAGAGAGAGAGAGAGAGAGAGAGGGGGTCTTCCCTCTTCTCTGGCTCTTTAGGCTTGTACAAGTAAGTGAGGGAGACAGAGAGTGAGAGCAGGAGTGAGAGGAAGACAGAGAGAGAAGTGAGAGAAGGGTGTTTTTTCGATGCAATTTGTGAGCCGTTCCTGGAAGAAAAAGCGAGCGTCACAATGAGTGCGGCTGCTTCTTTGGCGTGCTGTGCGTGTCTTCACACATAGCTGGGAGCCCAGTGCGGTCAACCACACACGTCTGCAGTGTGTGTGTATACACACGAGCACACACACACACACACACAAGAGGGGGAGGTGGGGGTAGTGCCTAGGCATTCACTCACTGGCTGTAGCTTAAAGAGAGAGAGAGCAAGAGAGAGAGAGAGAGTGGGGGAAGGAGGAGGAGGAGAAAGCGGAGGAGGAGAGGATGCGCTGACAGTTTCATGCATGCTCCTCGCCTGTGCTGACCACTAACACAGTTTCACACGAGCTTTCCACCAGCTCTGATCTCTAACACAGGCTGACAGGTACTGAACGACAGCAGCAAGAAAGGCATCGCATCCTCTTCCTCCCTTTCTCTCAAAGCACATATAAACATACACAGTCTTTCCTTTAATGTGCAGCAAAGACAATTAGCAGTCTTCTGTGCTGTTTAGAAGAAAGCTGGTATAATGATCTCTGGTGCAGTGCTCATTCTCAGAAATAAGCAATTCCTTCTTGCAGCAAGATATGCAATAATATACAAATGAGCAACCAGCACACCAAGAATTAGTCTTGCTTATTGCTGTGTAAGAGTCCAAATATGCAGTGCAGGGCAGTTTTCCTCACCCTCTAAAGCTTAAACGCCAGTATGTGAGCCATACATCAGTTCCTCATCTTCAAAAAAATATAACTTACATAACTGTAGTTACTGAAAATGTATAGTAGAGACTGAATAATAAATCTTTAGATTATCAAATAAATAATATGATAATATGATGATAACAAATTGTGGGGCAAAGGATCTAATCAGTAATTTATATTTAGATTGCTCTAAAGGCATCCATTCTGATTACATCTGGATTATTCTTAAACTATTCATGTTTTCACTGTTGAAGGACACAGTCCTGCTTTCTTCACAATGATGCATAATGATATGATACTACCAACCAAAGTGATGCAGCAATTATGCAGTCTAATTAAGGACTGACATCTATTGATGTCGAATCAAAAATGCAATCCTTGAAAATCTGCACCCAATAAAAAGTACCAAAAATCTGATTACGTTTTTAAAAGGTATCCTCAGTAAGTATGGTCGGTCCTTGAATGACAAGAAAGATTTCCAATAAAATGTGCTGCACCTCCCCGGTCCCCTGTGGGCCTCAAACTATTCAGGGTACAACACACTCCACTGATTTCAATTAAAACACAAATTGGCCATTTGAACCCTGATCTTAACACTGGGATTCAATTTGTGCCACACTCTACAGAAGTTTGTGTCTTAAGCTTCACCTGATTAAATATCCCCTTTACATTAGCATCATCATCATCACAGCCCTCATTCTTAATTGTCATCATTATTACTTTGTTAAGCAGGGCTGCACAAGAAGGACAAAGTACTAGTATTCCAATGATATTGTTTTAGGATTGTTTAATACATTTTACACGGTATATTCAAACCCCGGTGAAAATAAATAAATATATAATGTGATTGCTCTGCCCTACCACAATAATAATAATGTGATCTCAATAATTGACTGATTTATGTGAACGTTTTGATCCATCAAAACATCATCAGCCAGCAAATGAAAACTCACTGGGATGCTGAACCCTGTATATGTTAAAGGGATCCGTGGTGATGCCGCAGCCATTGGTGGCCTTATTCTTCCACTGAGATGATAGACGTTTGTTAGCCTTTTTTTTTCTTCTTGACAGAGCAATATCTGGCATTGCATGATAAAGTATGTAATAGACTTCATCTTTGCAGTATTGGGGGAGTCTGAGCTCATCAGCAACTATGATTGGCCAACAGAATGCATATATATATATATATTTTTACAGTGAATGAAAGGTGTCTGTATAAAGAGTTTACCTGACTTTAGCAAGAGATTCAGAGCCTGCCAAATTATTTTCATCATCTACATCTTTACCCAGGTCCAGCTCTGAGAGGGAGTATTCCGCTCAGACTGTGGACAGGCAGTGAAATCCCACAGGACTCGTCTCACTCCCTCCCTAATTAAATTCTACCTCGTTAGTCTACACAAGAGGCAGGGATAGACACTGCACATCTAAATCTAATCACATCAAATCAGATCTTTTTTGAATTCCTTTTTCTTTTGGTCTTGGTGGGCTTATTTTTTTAAGCAATACCTGGAACATCAACTACTTGCAATCAAAATAAGAAGACTTAAAGGCTCTTGAGTGCACTGTCTAGCCAAACGTAAGTACAGTCTACATTAGTAAGCCATCAGTCCATTCTCCACTTACATTAACATGAAAATGTACTCTAACAGTATGCTGTTTAAGCACTTGCATTTGCAGACAAGCACACACACACACACACACACACACACACACACACACACACACACAGCTCAGACAGTCATTTAGCACATCTGCCGTGTAGATCCCTTGCGGTGAGCCATCATATCCAGTTAGCACTGTGGGCCTGAAGTGAGACCCAGAGCAGCAGCTTGTCTAGTCTGCCTGGAGCTTGGTACTGTGTGCTGAGCACTGCCCTTCTCTCAGCCCCACCAGCACCACTCAGCACCCCTATTAACAGGTCCACACAGGTGCCCTCAGCCTCTGCTGCTCTGCTCCACAAAGAATAGCAATAGCCACCATAATAGAGCGAATAATGGCAATAATAGCAGGCTGCAACTCCTCTGTTTGCTAATTAGCTTGTCTGCTCACAGTCTCCACTCTAAGGGTCATGGGATTTTGTGGGTGGCATCTGTAAATAGCTAATCAGCTCCCCAGGCGCTCGCTTCACTTCAGAAACTATTTCTCTTGAATCCGTAAATAATGGGTGGGGGGTTGGTGGGAAGAGGGATAACGGCGGATGGCTACGATAACTGCCAGAGACAACAGAGGCAGAAATAAATAATGAAGCAGTGATTGTTATTCTTGCGCAGCCAACAGAAGCCGTTTGAAGTGCAGACTTGCCTTCATCTTGTCGTGCCTAAAAAAAAAAAAAAGCATTGCTAGGCCACACGCAATAAAGATGTCTTTGACGCTTTTGGAGAATGACTAACAAGACGTTGTGTAGGGGGTTTGGGGCTGGGATGGCTGCTGAGGCTGGGGTGGAAGGGCTGCTGGAGGTGAGCATGGGTGGGAGGGGAAGGCCAGCGACCACTGAAGAACTGTCTGATTGTGATCGAGCATAAATTCACTCACAGCAACGGACTGGTGTGTTCCCTCAACTAGAGGACTGGTCAGTTTGCTGCAGCAGAGAATAGTCAGCAATAAAAGACTGGAAAATATCCAGAACAATAACTGTGTGGGAACTAATTCAATTTTTATCAGTGTCTGTGCACAAACAGGTTTAAGTATCTGAATATTTTGACTGACAAAATATTCTGAAAGCTACCATCAGACACCAAATTGCACTCAAATTATGTAGGACTAATTATGCACTCTATGTACCAAATTATCTAGCAGATCAGTGTTCAAGTACTGATTATGTGCAGAGCTCAGAAAACACAGCTTTTGATGAAACGCATCATGATCAAATGCATCATGATATCACAATGCAAAAACTTTAAAGAACACATGAATGTGAGACATAATGGAACCTACTACTACATTTGGTGTATTTATATATACTTTATTCACAGTACTGTGCAACAGTTTTAGGCAGGTGTGGAAAAAATGCTGTAAACAAAGAATGCTTTCAAAAATGGAAGTGTTAATCATTTATTTTCATCAATCAACAAAATGCAGTGAATGAACAAAAGAGAAATCTAAATCAAATCAATATTTGGTGTGACCAGCCTTTGCCTTCAAAACAGCACCAATTCTTCTAGATACTCTTGCACACAGTTTTTGAAGGAACTTGGCTTGTAGGTTGTTCCAAACATCTTGGAGAACTAAGCACAGATCTTCTGTGGATGTAGACTTCCTCACATCCTTCTGTCTCTTCAGGTAATCCCAGACACACTGGATGATGTTGAGATCAGGGCTCTGTGGGGGCCAGAAGAACTGATGCTGGTTTGAAGGTAAAAGGTAGCAACACCAGATATTGATTTGATTTAGATTTTTCTTTTGTTCGCTCACTTTGCATTTTGTAAATTGATAAAAATAAACAATCATTATTTATATTTCTGAAAGCATTCTTTGTTTACAGCATTTTTCACACCTACCTAAAACTTTTGCACAGTACTGTATGTGTATATAAATATGTATAGATATATGTCATAGCCTTAAATCCAGGGGCAAATGTTTTACAAGGGAAGTGGGCTGGTGTGCACACCTCTGGCAGCACATCTCTTGTCATTGCTCCATGGTCCTCACCACACTATGCGTCACACTGCTCCGTCAGCCTCACAATCAGAGCAATTCAGGCTGAGCAGATCACCCCATGCCACTGGAAGTGACGGAGCCTGACCAGGAAAAGCACACTCTGTAGGTTCTTCAGTAGCATATCAGCAGACATTACATCAACTTATTTAAGCCACGGCACACACTGTGCAATTTTAGCACATTATTAAGTGCAATTAGGTCATTAACAACTAAACTTCAGGCTCAGGCAGAATTTCAGCTTCATCAGCAATCATTTATGTGCCACAAGAGAGGAAAGGCAATGTTTAATGAATTGGCAAAATGAGGCAAGACTTAGCAGTCAGAGTATCAAATCGATTTTTGATGTGCAGGAAATTTTGCAAACCACAGTCTCTCTCACACACAAATGCACAAACAAACTGCCTCTACATAGGTAAACACATATATCATGTGAAAAAATTAGGATGTAAATATTCCGTTCTTTATTAGGAAATGTTCACATATCGATGTCTAATCTTGTTTATATTGATCTCTGGTTTAATTGTGGGTGTGATTTAATTGCAGGTAAACAACAAAAATGTGCCTTTTATTCATTAAACAAAATATATCAACAAAATGTGTATTTTAACTGAGGATAAAGTTAGGACACCCTACCCCCTAACCTACGTCCAGACCTGGGCATGTTGGCAGATGTTTAGGAAGTCCTCCACTGTTTTCCGGACAGTGGAATGGTTGGCTGCAAATTCTTTTGAGATCTTTTTAAATCCCTTACCAGATTTATAAGATGCTACAATCTTCTTTCTGAAGGCCTCAGACAGCTCTTTTGATCTCACCATGGTGTTCAATCTCACTTCAACAGTCAGGAGCACCAAATGTCGGAAGTTTATAAGGGTAAACCTCCTTCATAATGCTGAGTAAGAATGTTCTAATTACATGCACCCATGTGCTACACCAGTGTGTGATTTGAGCCATTTTAAATGGGAATAAAAGTGGGAGTGTCCTAATTTATTCCTCACCAATCACATTTTTAAAGGATTACACATTTTCACATGACTGTAAGTGGGAAAAAGTCCCATTTCACCATAAATATTTAAAACATTCTCTATCTTTGTCAACATTTTTTTTTTAACTAGGGCTGAAAAAGTTTGGATTTGCAACCTATTAATGAGTATTTTATTTGCAATTTAAATGTAATTGTTTTCTTTAAATTACATCATTCATTCATTCGTTATCACAGCCACTTATCCTGAGAAGGATCACAGGTGGTGCTGGAGGCTATCTTCCCACACAAAGGGCAAATAGCTTAGAAACAGAGGTTACCAGTCCGGACTGACATGCAGACACACATCCCAGGCCAGTTTTTTCCAAAAAGTAATTTTTTGGATTTGAGGCTTGAGTTCCTAATGTAATGAGTAAGACTGCCAGTTCAAAAGCTTTGCAATATTTGCATAATTTTATTATTTAATTCTCTTTAGTTCTCCAGTTAGAACTAAGCTCTGTTTTTAACTTAATGAAATTGTGAGGTATCTCTTTGCAAAAAGAGACTACAAAGAGATCACATATGGACAGCATCTACTGCTGCTGCTGTTGTTGTTTTTTCAGAAACTAAAGCATGCTTTACTGTTAACTGTTTGCTTGTTTCTGGGGTGTAAAATTGTAAGACCTATATGTAAGGGTTGTAAATAAAAATAAATAAATAGGACTTCAAAAAACCTGTGTGGGGCAAATCAGCAAATGCGTAAACCTGAATAGTTGATACAGTCTATTATAGCATAGGCTTAAATTTTACCTGGTATCAAGCACAATACATTGTTTCCCTAGATGTGTTCAGGTCAGCATTAGGCCCTGTGAAGCTAACTGTGTTTTACTAATGTGGTGTGAACATTATTTTTACAAGTACAGTAAATACACTACACATGTATACACAGTTTTCCTTTCTCTGCACATTTATTTTCAATCATTTCAGTAATAATCTGCTTTTAGTCATGTCTGCAGACATCTAGAAATAGCTCTCTTTAACCTTTTCATAATAAAAGAAAAAAGTGGAATTACCTTGTAAGCTTTACTTATTTGACAACCCATTGATCAGGGCTGCAACAACACTTTATTTTGGCCAAGTCGTATTACTTTCAAATTTCAGTACTAGAAAGGAAATGTTACCCTGGCAATTACAACCAAACGTCACTTTCTCATCCAAGTCAAAGTTAACCCTGACAGGCCCCTAGCCAATTAAACATTAGCAAAAAGACTATTAGATCAGGGCACAGTAAAGCAAAGCTTCTGTTTAGTGTTGGAACACTATTCAACAAGTGTGAATGAAAGAAAACTAGTTGAATGAAAATGGAAAATCAGCATATACATACTAGGCAAATTAAAATCTGAGTTTTGTGGATCAACACACCCATACCCTTAATAGATGGGTAGACAGGTATGGACAAACAGACAAACACACAGAAACACAGTCAATATGTATTCACTGTGACTCAAACACTATCTGAAATCAAAAATCATTTCCATATAGAGTAAAAAGGGTTGGGGAAACCCTGCCACATCATTTACCAAATCAGACAGCTTGAATAAAGACAATTACATGTCATGGCAATGCTGTGTTTCAGGATTGGTGACTGTATTTTGGAGCAACAAGTTTTCGGTCCGTACACACATTTATGTATGTGTGTTTATGCCTGTTCCCATTGTGCTGTGTTTAGCGAGAGGTCCTCTTGTCCTGATTCAAAGAATGATTCTGCAGTGAGGAGGCCCTGATAATATCAGGATAACAAGAGCTAATTAAATTTAGTGTGATCACTGGAGAGTGAATTATTTAGAGAGAGAGGCTGAACCGCAGTTAGATTGCAGCCACTGTTTCATTTCTCCTTTTGTTCAACCTCAAGCCTCGCTGTCTGCCTCCTAACAAAGGGCGGGCTAACATCTCAGTCTTCTGTTTCCTAATAAATAATTCATCAACCTCTGTGTTACTCCTCACAGACTTTGTTAATGTGTTAATTGTCTTCTACAGAGTTTGATGAGTAAAATTTTTTTTATAAATGTACACCTTCATTTATGTGGTCCAATGTTTGTGCCTGGAGGCAGGGGGTAGGCACTGGTATCAAATCAATTTACAATGTGTAACAATTTATGTATCAAATCAATACAGTGATTAGCATAGCTGAAACTACAAGTGGCTCAATCATGCATTGTTGCTATTAGATGGAATCACTACACAAACAGCTTTCTAAAAATCAGGTTTTCCATTTTCCATTAAAAAAAATCACTATTGTTTAAAAATACCAAAAGTGTATCCTTAAAATCTGTTTATACGCAGCTGAACACTGGACAATTTTTGAAGTGTGCTAAGATGCATTACCCTGCTAAGAGAGTGTACTTGGTCTGCAACAGTGTTTATATAGATAGCATGAGTCAAGGTATCAGATGATTGCCACGACATCCACATGATCCACATGATATAAAAAATAAAGTGACTTATCAGACTAAACACTTTCATTGTGTCTCACTGTGTGCTGTGCTGTGCACTCACAATAACAAGAATAGTCACTTTCACTTTCAAATTCTGATCTACGTATGTGCTTATTGTAAGTATAATCTGCAGTGAACAAGGGTTATAACAGTGTTCACTCTAACCCCTCTGTAGCTACACAACCCTCTACATATTAAGCTGTGATGCCCTGTGTGTTCCAGCACCTTTCTATCACAGCTGTTCTTTTTCAGCAGTTTAAGCTACAGTGGCCCTGATGCCAGTGCACTGGGTGTCCATCCTTGGATCATTTCTGGTAGGCAAAAACAACTGGTTACCAGGACCACCCCTCAAGACCTGCCTTTTTGAAGATGGCCAGTGGTCTCCTCATCACAATTATGTTGTTGTCAAAGTGACTCAGATCCTTACACTTGCCAACACACCAGCTGACTCATTTGCTGCCAAATATATCAAATCCCTTTACTGGTGTTATTGTATCGAGATTACTGTTACTAATGTTACTGATCTTGCCTGTTAAAAAAAAATTCTATTTCTATTATGATGAACTACATGTTGATGTAATTTATCATGATAAAATACTCATATTGCAACCCACCACCTGCATAGTAGCCACACTGTGCAATGCGAACTCTCTCTCTCTCACACGCACACACACACACACACACGCACAACTTTTAAATACCTCAAATGCAGAAAACAACTTTGGCAACCTTTATTATGAACCACATGAGAGTATACAGTGTAAACAAAGCAATCACTGCTTAAAACCATCTTTCGTCAGGCTAATGACTATTGATTACTGCATCTAGAAGCGAGTCTAGGAATTTGAGAGAGAAAACATACCTTCATTCTCTTCCTTCAGCTTTACAAGAAATCAATTGGCGAAGCAAGCGTTTAGTGCAAAACCAATGTGTATAATTAGACAAATATGCAGCTTTCTGTATGTTTAATGCTTTAAACAGAATCTGTTTGTGGTGTAAAAGATCAAGATTAACTGACTATGAATCTGACTCCCATCACTAATACATCTCTACATGCAGACTGGGAGGATTAAGTCTATATGACTGATTATTGATAAATCAATCTTCAATTTCATCCTTTTAGGGCTGTCACTACTGATTAGATTGGTCAACGATTACTCACTGAGTAATCTTTTTTTGTTTTACGTATCTTTTTAAACCTCAACAGGACTACAGGACAATCTTTGGGACGTCCACATACTTTGTGGGGATCTCATGACCACCAGTTTAAACAAAAACCTTTGTTTGTTTGTTTATATAGTGAAAAATTGACCAGACAAATTCATTTAAAAGGGAATTATCAACTCTTTAATGAGAAAGAGCTCAGAGCTGTGAACATAGGCCTCAGGACTAAAGAGAAAATGAGAAACTGTAATAGGAATTGAGTTATAATGCTGAAAAACACTATAAAAATAAGAAATTAAAAAACAAGAGCAGGAATTTGAAATAAACTTACTATGTCTACATGGTGTTCAACACTGAATCGGAAGCCACAGGATCGGAAAATTGTGGGTTCAAACCCCTTACCAGTAGGTTGCCCTGAGGTACTTGATCAAGGTACCGTCCCCGTCACTGCTCCCCGAGCGCTTTCAATAGCTGCTCCCTGCTGCACGGTGTTTGAGTGCATGGGTTTGCAGAGGTCCAATTTCGATGTGCTTCACTGTGTGCTGTGCTGTGACCTTGCAATGACGAGGGTTGTCACTTTCACTTCCACAACATGAGAGATATTTTGACAGAAAAAAAAGCACAATTCACAAAGGATGTGAAATTTCCCTAAAATCCATACTCTGTGCTACCAAACACTTGAAGCACTCCCAGAGTCATTAATATTCAAAGACACTTATGTTCCGCTGCCTCAGTTTACATCCGAGTTTACACAAACGAAAAACAAATGGCAACAATGACCATGTGGTTAGAGAGTTGGCACCAGGATCGGAAGGTCATGTGTTTGAATCCCAGACCAGTAGGTTGCCCTGAGGAACCCTTGAGCAAGGTACTGTCCCCTTCACTGCTCCCCGGGCACTTTATATAGCTGCACGGTGTGCATGGGTAAAAAGCAGAGGTTGAATTCTGTTGTGGCTCACTGTGTGCTGTGCTGTGTTTCACAATGACAAGAATAGTCACTTTAAAACAAACATCAGACTCACATTTTGCAGCTGAGCAGAAGGTTTAGCAGAAGATTAAAACACTGCTTCAAGTGCTCCATGTCAAAAGTGACTACAGTGCTCCATTGTGGAGAATTTTCACATTGTAGAGTCTGCCTTTATAGTAACCTGTGGATGCCCTGCCTATTTTACTGATTATTCCAACCAAGTTACAAAGTAATCTCCCTCATTCAACTGACATTTTAAAGCCCCAACAGAACTATCTGTCTGTATACTTTATGGAGACATATTGCTCATTGACTTAAACAAAAAGTTTTCTTCTATTAATTAATTGAGTTTTTTTATTGACATGGATTTGTCTGTCTGTCTGTCTGTTTGTTTGTTTGCTTGTTTGATTGTTTATCTGTTTCCTTGCTTGTAAGTTTATTATAATGGGTAAATTATCAGTACAAGGCCACTTGTACAAGGTGTGTGTATTATTCAAACTGTGAAGTAATCCCTAACATACATTTATTGATCATTTA
Organism: Hepsetus odoe; assembly: GCA_017165825.1. Taxonomy (NCBI): domain Eukaryota; kingdom Metazoa; phylum Chordata; class Actinopteri; order Characiformes; family Hepsetidae; genus Hepsetus; species Hepsetus odoe. The sequence goes on from CM029378.1 coordinate 11,499,850, forward strand.
TTATAAACTCTTTAATCAAGGACAAGGACTTTATAAAAGAATGATCAGGACAGGCCTAATAACTTGAATTAATCAGTAATAAATACCCCTTACTTCAGCTTTACAAGAAATCATTTAGCAAAGTAAGTGTTTCATGCAGAACCAATGTGTATAATTTGACAAATGTACAGCATTTAATGCTTTAAACTGAATCTGTTTATGGCATACAAGATCAGGATTAACTGACTGTTAATCTGACTCACATCACTAATGCGCCTCGACATGCAGAAGGGAAGGGTAAAGTAATCTCTAATGCAAATTTATTGATAACTTATTATCAATTGTCTTTCACATAATTCATTATAACTGATTAATTGTGACAGCCATAATACCCTGAATCAACATCTTGTGCATATCGCTGCAGCAATACTTCAGAACTATTTTTTGGGAAAACATATACACTTTATTTTATCTCACTATACTGGCTTTTCCCTCATGTTATTAGTTGTTGTGGGTAATATCCTTGTCCTAAACAGTTAGAAAATCATTCTGTCGAGGACAATGAAAGTCTTTATTAACTCCATAATTGCATTCAATGGATAATTTCCTTGCTGACCTACGCAGGGTATTGATGAATCAAGGTAATCTAAATCCCAACAAGCACATTCCCAACATATTGATGAAAATGTTGGCCTTGCTTATAGTTCAGGAATACCTCCCCATTTGCTATAATCTCACAGTATGCAGCTCTAATGAATACAAAGTGAATAGCACATGAGTTGGGCTAAGTGCTGCACTGTCGAGATGAATGAAGTCTATTTTACTCAAAGGGCCTCTGAAATTTTGTGAGGAGGAGGAGTACTTATTTTAAGGGGTATAAGATGAACACTATTAAACACTAAGTGAATGGGGTTATTATCTTTTCCTCATTCAGACTGCTGCAAGACAAGGTCACAACTCTCGCCTTACTTATTCATATCCTGTGCAGCATATAGAAGGTTTTAAACAAGGGCAATATGCATACAGGATATCTGTCCATTAAAAGTATTCAATTGTTTTAGATACTGCTTATGCTTGATAAAATTTACAACATAATTTTACTCTTGAAAGATTTAGATCTTCATTGAAAGTAAACGATTCATACAATAAAAACAAACATTTTATTGATAAAAATCTTTGGAATTTTCCAAAGTTGTGATTCAACAAAGCTGTCATGACCCAGTCCAGCCACAGGAGGGGAACCCATCACATGCAACTCAAAGCTCAAAGCCCTGCATGCTGCTCACAATAGAGAGATCATCTCACTCATCTCACTAGGCTGTGAAGCTCCAGAGTGATGAAACTGTCACACTGTAAGTAGTTCTGTGTTAAATAACTTGTACTCAGTCCTCACTTATTTTTAAGTAAATCTTAAATAAAACATAATATGTTTAATTGATTTTCATATTTATTCTTTATTTATTATCGTATGTATGATGTTTTATCTCTGTAAAACACAAGAGCGTGATAACCATCCATGACAGGCAGAAACATGACATGAAAAGAATGCAAAAATGCTCTTTTTAATTTGAGAAGATTCATTTTTTCCAATTTGCATGCAAATCTCCATCCCTGTCAGTGCATTACCTTAATGGCTTTTTAGATACTCTTACACATAGTGCTTCTCTTGGACAGCTATTGCAAAGAGGCTCGTTCTAGTAAACCAATTAGCAAAGGCCCTGCCCGATGCAGAATTCAGTAATGATTCTTTTAAGAACGTTTGCTTGTGAGATGTGGTTAAGTTTCCCCATTATTGTCATTCAAATTAAGAGATGTGAACAGGGGCGGTTTTTGACATGGGCAAGTATGGGCTTATTGCATGTTGATACGGTTGTAGTGCTCATTTATGCTAAACTCCATAAAGTTGTCACATAAAAATAATTTTTTTTGTTTATAAAACATCAGCAAAAACAGAGACTATGGTGATTCTTGACTCTTGAAAGTTTGTCTATCACATTCTCAGTCTCTGTTTCTATTGTATCCTTTTATTCTGCCCTAATCCAAATAAGTCTTTTTTTTTAAATATTTAATTCAGATTTAAAAATAAACAGAGTTCTAGGGTTCTGGGCCCTTGCACTGGAGGAACCTCCCATTGTGGAAAGTCTGGATGCAGAGCAGATTCTTACCAGAGGATCTGAGTGAAGGATTGTGTGGTAAAAATGTCAGGAGCCCAGGTAGGTACAAAACAGCAAGATTATGCAGGGCTTATAGGTAAGAAACAAAACTTTGAACTCGATAAAGATCTTATCCAGAAACCAACAGTGTTAAAAAAGTGTGGGAATTAAGATAACTGACAAAAGGGATGTATTTAGTTTTCTTTTAGGAACAGCATCTTATGGTTTTCTAATCGTAATAAAGTATTAAAATCAGTCAGTCAGTCAGTCATTTTCTGCCGCTTGTCCCAAGTGGGGTCGCGGAGGGGTGCTGGAGTCCATCCCAGCTCACACAGGGCGAAGGACGGGGGACACACCCTGGACAGGAAGTATTAAAATATTTGAGATAATATTCAGTGGGAATATTTTAAATATAAAAAATATTCATATTTAGTAACAGAATATGCCATTGCTGCAGCTCAAGTTTGGACTAATTTGCTTGCATAGCCTGAAAATGTTCAAAACACTGTCTGTCTTCCTCATGATTGTCTTTATTGTCAAGCTGCAAGACAAAACAAAGCAGTAGACTGAAAAGGAGAAAAACTGATAAGAAGCATGACCTGTAATTAACTGTAGCAACTCTTTCTCATTTTGATGTGTTCACACAATATGTTAAAACTTATTTTAACTTGCTCTGAAGTATACAGCATCAGTAATTACTATTTAAGCCATTTCCTTTGTATGGAGTCAAAAAGAAAGCATATTGTTGGGTTGTTTTTACAAACATTGGCAGCAGATTGGGTAGTACCAAAGTCACCTGCACCTTTGCTGTGCTCCTGTCATTGAATACCGCCTGTCCAGCAATAGCTCAGCTTAAAAATGAGAGGCACACAAGCTCTTAAAACCACGTCACTGAATGCTGAACTACATACTGCAGAATTGGGTTTTCGTGGGAACCAGAGTGCACATAGAGCCATGCACAGTCATCCTGCACAAATCTTAGAGGTAGCTGTAGTGGTATGAGAAACATAGCAACTGGACACCAACTGCAACTTTATCTCTGCTAAAATTTGGATGATTAGGATGATTATGATGATAACATTGCATGCATCAGTAAAATCTTACTAATGAGCAAAATTAATAAAATGAAAGCGTTCCAATGTCATCTTAACATTTTGCATTTCCAGAGTGCATTAATGCATCATCAAACATCTGTTTGAAATCTAGGCCAAACATAGTTCAAAACCTGTTTTATGTCAATATTACAAGTTAAGATGAGCTACTACACTGTCAGCTGTCTAAGTATTAGTCAAGCAGAATGTTCTTACAAAATATTTGACTAAATATACAAAATGAAAAGCATATTTTCAAGCAATTATCTGCTGATATTGATGTCTGGTGTCAAATCATCATGCAGCCCTATTTAATGCACCAGTTTACAATGACAATCTCGAGAACAGTTTGGGGTACTTGTTCTGTTTCAGCATGCCAGTGCCTATCTTATTTGAAAGGCTGACAGTGTAATGAAAACTGGAGGTCTGAACCTGTGTCTCAAAAGAAAGGTGTAACATTGAACGCTGTTCATTGTTCATTATTAATGCAGGAGATCTGGACACCAGCGTCTTCATTGGCCTGGCTCTGAAAAGAACTAAATGATGGGGGGGGTATAAATATTCATTAATACATAAACCCCAAGCCCCACACTGGCTCCGAATTGCTTTGAAGATGAGGTTGAGTGTGAAGGATAACTTTAGCAAGGTTAGGTCTCTAATTGACAAAAGATCCTTCATGAGTAAAAAGTCTATAGGCAATCATCAGAGGCAGTTTCTCTTGTGAAAGACATTAAGATTCACTCCCATTTGCATAATGCCTTTAGGTCCAGTATAGACATTAATTACATTGATAATGCATTAATTTTTCACTTTGCATACTACTCCAGTCGTTAAGCATTCCCCCGTTTTACTCAAAGGTCAGTTTTAATCACTGACTATGCTAAAACAGATGTTTTATTACAACCCCTCATTACGCTCTGTTCAAATTAAAGGAAATGATCACTAAGAACTCATCAAACTCTGCCATGCCCATCATATAACTAGGACTTCATAATTCTCTTACCTGTCAACACTTGGGCATTTTGGCTAGCAGGGCCTTAGCTCAACAGCTGTCACATGGGATTCAGACTTGAATGGTATCAGTACCCTTTCAAATTTTGTGAATATTTAAATGATTTTTCTAATCTCAATTTTAACAATATCAAAACTATGTTCCCCGCAGTCTCAGCTTTCACACTTGCCACACAATAACTCTGAACGCTGCTCAGTGCAAAGCAGTACGGGAACACTGTGGAAAGTTGTATGAGAACAGGTTTGTCCAAAAAAGTTAGTCAGCTCTCTTGAATGTGACTGGAGAAAGTGATACACATGATTTTACACATTATTTTATGAGCTACACATCATCTTATGAAAATCACTGTAATGCCAGAGAAAACTGGGGCCTAGTTTACAAAGTTTTATTAACTCTGCAGGTGAAACTTTATGAACTAATCAAAAGAAAGAAGTGTCATTTAGTCAGTCTAACAACTTCAAAAGTATGTTGTTCAGTGTGTGACTTTCCTATAATGGCCATTTCACATGAGAATGTTGTGACAGAAAGAGTCGGCCCCAAATTGCACCACCAGTCATTTTCATTAACAACCACGTTTTAATTAAACATTGATTACCTGCTAATTAGTCTAATGATTGTCCCCAGATGAGGGGGACCAGGTACAGAAAGTGACAGAGGAGAAAAATGAAGGATCTGAGGCAAATGGAAATTGTGTTTGAGATCCCTGAGGGCGGACTGTTTTGTGATTATTTTTGCCTTTATAAATGAGGCCTTCACCATGCATTTCTCTAATTTATGTTTGTCTGATGGCTCCCATATGACTGATGCATAAAAGATTGAGTGTGTGCACATTTTCATCAAATTTGGGCAATTTTCTGCCACTGGAAAGCAATAAATAAATTTAAAAAAGACTGCGACTGGCACACATTCAAATTAATCTCCATTGTGATGATAAAGGAATGTAGCTGTTGGTGGAAAGCTACTTCAGTCACTAACAGTGCTGCTAGCAACATCCTTCAGCAGAAAGAAGTAGGCTTCTGCAGCTCGCTATCGCAACATCTCCCATTCTACATTGAGTATTCATCAGAATTTCTATAATATATACATCAGGAAAAAAATGAGACCGACAGAAAGAGCCAAACTAAGTAATTCCAACTCCTTATAATTAACAGAGCTTTTTTTAAATGCTCACATCTAGATCCCTGCACCCATCAGTGCACACAGTTTAAACTGTGGTGCAACCCCTCTAGATCCATAGACAAATAAAAAATAAATTAGTAAATGGAAAAAATAAATGTATCACAAAACCCCTTTCATGAATAATGAATGTGTCATTCCCCGCTCCATTATTCTTGTTTGCTTTGATTCAGGCATTCTTGTTTCTCAGTCAGAGGAATATTTCATCCACATCAAACACCCCTCCAGCACTGACTGTCAGCATCAATACACAAGTGTGTGTTTTAATTTTTCCAACCCTGCCTTTGTTCTCTGATTCATTAGAAAGCCCCTTATTGATACAGTATGAAAAAGAGCACCAATGGCATTCATAATAATGAATCAGGCCCCACTAAGTGGTGGACATAACACATTTAATTCTGTTGGTCACTATTTTACTTATTTTAATCAATATGCGGAATACACCGGGAATTTCTAGTGCCAACGTTTGAACAGAGAATTATAAGTAAAGAAAAATCTGTAAGATCTAATATCTAATGTTCATGTATCTATGACTCTTGCTGAGAAAAAGTGCTTTCTGGACCAATGCTTCCCTGGATCAGGAATGATTATGAGTTCAGTGGTGTGAAAAGCTGTATCAAGATGGGTAACGGAAAGATCGATTTCTGTTTTTATGGAGTTAATTCAGAATGGACTATTTAAACTGGCGGGCGGAGAGAGAAATGAGATTGTATTAGCTGGGTATGGATTTTTGCCATGTGAAAGCTTTGGGTGTAGAAGGAGGACAGGTTTACAAGTCTTGACACTGTTTAAAAGATCTTTACCAGGCTAATCACTGTAAATTATGTTACAATGACAGTCAGTGCCTCAAAAGATTACGCTGTTTTCACTCCAGTTGAAAGACTTAACCTGTTAGTAAGCTTTTTTTATGACCATGCATCTCATAATATGTGTAACTGAGATCTATAATCATTACAAAAATCATTTTAAAAGCATGTGTAACACTGTTTACATGTATTTGGTCATTTTAGCAGGATTTGCAGGCTGAACCAGCAGAGACTTTTTGGACATTATTGGCACAACGTTGACATAATTATCTCCTTTACTGGACAACATTTTACCCTAAATAGAACCTTAGCAGGGATCCCATGCGTAAAACATTTTAAAGCCATTATTATTTCATCATCAAACATCATCATGCTGTAAACGTGAAATGTGTTTATTCGCAGTCTTTATTTAAAACCTACCTCCAGTTGTAAAGATGGATTCTTTCATTATATAAAGATGGATACAGCTTTCCTTGCTTTGGTACTGTTCTGGCAATTTATTTTTAAAGAAGAATAGAAATCTTTAAAAAGGAATTGTATCTGCAGCTTAATTAAAGTTTAAGTTTAAGTTAAGAGCTTCAATTTTCCTTATAAAGCACAGACAGAGCTGAGGAGTTCCAGCAGCCAACTTAATAATATGATGCAAAGCCAGGGACATTTTTATTCATATTATGCAGATTAGTGTTCTGTAGTCCTTCAAGTAGTGCTAAGGAGAAGAAACCCTTACAAAAGATTTTTAACCTTACATGCTACTCTCTGACCCAAACAATTCAATTGACTATGTATTACAAATATGAAGAATCACTTAACCAAGTAGCGAACCCTCGGTCACTCTATGAAGGTGCTTTTGATTTGCAACCATTTATCTTATTGAGTGCTGGTGCTTGTCAGAGGGAACTCTGTGAAGGCTTGTAGCCAGAGACATAGAGTACATCTGTCACTGTCAAAGGGACAGGGATCCTCACAGCAGATGGGTCAAGATACACAGTTGGACAGAGGGCATATGGGTCCGGATCCACCAGAAGAGGAATATACAAACTGTTTGATTGGTGAAAGTTTAAACATGCAGTGCTTTCTGACGTAATTAATTTATCTCTCCTTCTCAAGTCATCATGTTCTGTCATGAGGTTCCATTACCTAATAGCCTTGTTCTAAATTCAAAGTGGCAGCACCAGGTGCCAAGCATGAGTAGGTCACTTCTGGCACTTTGCCACAGTCATGCAAACTTAGCAAAGACGTACAATGGGGCTGTGAATCGTTGAGCTGACTGTGAATTGATTCTGTTCATGATAAATTCATTTTCAAAAAACCTTTTGTAAATTCATCCAACCTCTTCTAGGTGTCCTTTCCATTTCTGAGTGCAGTCCTGCACATCTATGGAATCTGCAGAATTTTAACTAGACTGGGATCATTTAAATATCTCAGGAATGCAATATCACACATTTTCTAATGATGTGGGACCTGAAACTTTGTGAACCCTGAGGAATTTTCTATCTTTCTGCAAAAATATAATCTAAAACTTAATCAGATTTTCACCTTTAGTCCTAAAAGTAGATTCTTGTACTAGTGTACAAGAATAGATAGATAAATAAATACATTTACTTTCAAATAAACTGAGAACACTCAAATATATGTCTGTAAATATTTTTGTATGTTTATATTTTTTTCCTTTTTTAAACTAAAAAAAACAATAAGCCACAGTTTGAAGATGGGCTTCTCTAGATCTGTACATTTTAGCATGACAATCAGTTATCAAACCACATATCTGCAAACTGCTTTGGTTAACGCACAGCCAATATGCATGACGTTTTTTTGTCCAAAACAAGAGTGTTATGAGCATGGTGTTATGATGTGTTTCCTTTAGTTTTTATCTTCCAATAAGCTGCTTTTAAGCACTTTTTAATACATTAAACACATTATTAAGCAGAATTGTGACTGATCAGCAATCAGAAGCAAAGTTTTTAACTTACTGGATAGCCAATGTTGAATTGTGCTGAGGCACTTCCTACATCATCCTGATAAGCTCGGTGCTTATCAGGATGATGTAACCTGAGGCATCATAACAGAAAAACAAAATGTTTCTGAAGTTAGTGGTCACAAACAAAGCACAAATGTTATGTGCTCTGTTCTCTGTTATAATTTCAAAGCAGCATGAGCTGCCTAGAGTGACGGGGCTTTATAACATTTTGAGAAAATGTAGGAAATGCATAATAACTGGTAACATCATTCATTAGTTTTTTTATTCAAGTGTTCAAATCTGACTTGTTTACTACACTGTGTATGATTACTCTTGTTGTGCCAATGCAATGTTTAAATACCCTCATCACTATTAAGCTTCAGTTCACACAGTTGAGCTGCTACACAAGTGACAAAATAAAAATGAAACCCAGGTACTACTGATTAAGTAACTGATGACAGTTCAGCAATTTAGGTACAATAATGCTTCCCAGTCTTTCATCATACCAAGAGCATTAAACGTGCTACAGTGAGGAATACTCTTTTCTCATTGTTGAATATAGAAGCTGAAATGCATCCTGCAATTTCTGACTGCTCAAAGCCTTGAAGAAAGCTCAAGGCGATATTCAACAGGACACAAAGATCACTGCTGTCTCACGAATGTGGTTCTTGCATTTGGTCAGGAGAAAAAGCCATCAGCTTTGCTTCAAAGCTATTCAAAAGAAAATCAATCACAGGTGCCATGAGCGCTTCAGCCTGAGCAGCAGTTCCACTGAACAAATGTCTCTTGAGCGTATACATGAAGGATGCATAATGCCCCAAACTGAAGCTCATTTATTTGAAGGCCAGGCATTCAGAAAACAGAAACAGCATGAAAGCTGTCAGTTTGTATTGACTGAATCATTCTATTTGGAGTAAAAAAGGAATGACCATGAATAAGTATATCCAAAAAAAAAAAAAAACATGAAGCAATTGCAAAAAAGCCTATTACAAACAGAAGCTGATTTAAAGGTAGCCTCTTTCCTTCTATGGGTCTAATCAATCAGAAGTTAGATTAAAAACTGTTACAATAGCTAAACAAATGTCTTTTCAGACAGAAAAAGGAGTGACCCTGGAAGGTCACTGGACAAACGTAGCCGAAACAGAGCAGGGACTCCCACTGGAGGTTCTGAATGCTTTTCAAATTGGAGACCGGCACTACTTTGACATGCTGCTTCATCCCAATGACGCCCAGAGTGTCCATTATTGGTGGCCTGGCAGCTAAATGAGCAGGGGGTGGATGACCTCTGTGATCTAATGAGCTGGTGTCACAGTTAAAAAGTCTAGTGTGGCCCTGTTCATGGCCAGATACCTCCCTGAAGGACAGTTACACAGTAATGTGATGCATCGTCTGCCTCTGTGCCTGGTCAATAAGACAAAGACTGGGGCTACAGCCTGTAGAAACCTTGTGGAGGATTGAAACTTAAAGAGAAAAAAATCTAAACAAAAGGATTTCTTGCAACCTGAAAAAGTAAGCTGTAGAGGAGTTTTCTTTAGTCAAGCAGGTAAACTGATGCTTGCAAAGAAATTGTTCAGCGAAAAGTGACACCTTAATGATCGGTGACCCTAATTTGTACATCAGTGGTAAATAACTACAGCAACAGGAACATGTTATAATAACAAAAAATACTGTTAATACTTAGTGCTAACATGAAGAAATATTACCATGGCCATATTTGGACTACAGGGTCCACAGACCAACACATTATAAATTGTACCATTTTTATTACTGGTGAAGCTTGCAATTGTTAGTTTCCCTACAAAACTACTAGTTTCAGATGACCTATTTACCAAACTGCAATCAGCATTAGTGGGTGGTATGGCCAGAGCAATGCAGTTTAACTGAAGCTTCTGAATCGGTGTGTATTTGTAGCTTTAATATTTACTGAAAAATCCTGTCTTAACAATTTCCAAGATTTTGTCATAATGTCAAAACTGAGAAGTATATAGAAAAATTGGCACTTACATGTGAGCATATGGTGGCTTTTTATGCCCAAAATCATTCTTACAATGCTGTTTCATACAAATGGACCAGATCCCAAAATCACACTGTTATCTGATTGTATGAGCAAATGGTATGAGCAATAATAAGCATCAGAAAAACAGAAGCATTGCAAGAGAAAGAAAATTCTTAAGTATTTTGATTATTCTTAACTTTCATCTATACATTTTAATACAATCTATGAAAAAATGAATTATTCAAATTATTAGTCAAAACATTCTGAAATGCATACAATGCCATATTTTGAGGTGTTTTCATAATTATTAATAAAACATTTTAAAATGTCATTGTAATACACAGCTCAGCACACAGTGTGACACAATGAAATTCAACCTCTGCATTTAACCCATACATACACATGCAGCAGGGGACAGCTATTGAAACCGCCCGGGGGGCAGTGATGGGAACGGTACCTTTTTTCAAGGGTACCTCAGGGCAACTGGTCTAGGAATCAAACCCATGACCCTAACCACTAGGCCATCATTGCACCTCAATATATGTTAAGAAGCTAAAGTTAAAGTTAAAGATTAAAGCAATGACAAAATGCAAAAACACATCTAAGTGTATTAAACTACACAGAACATATTACCTGATCTTACCACTCAGTTTTCAAGTGAGCAAAACTATTAGAGGATTCAGGGCTGACGGTTGTCATAACACAGGTGTGTCCTGTAAGATTATTTAAACTATAAATAAATCTTCATATCCATTTTCAGTTGAAGCTTTAGTATTTGTAAACTGAGGATAGAGGAAAATTTACAGTAGAAGCATTTCGCAACCACTGGGCATACCAAGTACAACCATTAAGGATGTCCTGAAAGAAAACTACTGGTGAAATATTAAAGGGGTCAGTCATGGAAAACAACAAAGCTGATGACATACCATTTATGAGAGCAGTAAAGAAAATCCGCATAATGACATTCACTCACATCATGAACAACCTCCACAGGGGAGGGGTGAAGGCTTCGTAATCTAGTGTTTGAAGAAGACCTGGAGAGCAGAAATATAAGGGGCCATACCAACAAACCATTCATCAGTGGTATGTTGGTAAGACCTCTATTTGTATGGCCTCTAAGAATCAGAGATCTAACATAAAAAAGTACAGAAATGAATAACAACATTTATGGAATAAGGTTTTATGGATTGATAAGATAAAGACTGAGAGCAATCTTCGGAGAAAACAACTGAAAAATGCCCAAAGATAACCAAAGAAGAAAAAGATAATTTGTTCAACTCGGAGTGTTATAGGCCTGACATTTAAATTAGCAATTTTAATGGTCTAAATATTGACCTTTGGCATCCACCAAGAATTCACTCTTTAGTGCATATTTTAATTCACGATTGCAAATAGCACATAAAAACGTTTTTGTGTGCACCAACCATGTCATTGTCACTGTTGTGCTGAGAATAATTTACCACTTAAATAACATCTGTTCACTTGTGGTCCGATGGGGGTTCTGACCGTTGATAAATGGGGCAAACAAGTGATGCAGAGATAATTTATTGATAAAATGACCAATCCATTTCAGGGGGAAATACATTTAAAAGTGACAATACATCCTCCCAAAACAGCCTCGTTCTACTACTGTACATAACTGTGTCATTAGCCATATAGTTTTGCACGGTCGACTGTCCTTGGCTACACTGTAGCTCATGGTGCACAGTAGGGTTTTCAAAATTAAATTCATATTTGAATATGCAGTGCATCAAATGAAAACAATTCAAACTTGAATTTACATTTAATAGATTCTTTTCTAGCATTAATGAGGTATTTAAGTATATGAATGTAGAAAAGGTGCTCTGCTTCTAGTCTCCTCTAGATGATAGACTTTTCTTACAAGACTAATACTTGCATGTTTTAGTCAAAGTTGCTAGTTCAGCTTCTTCAGAGGTTAATTTATCTGGTCCAATCCCACATAAGATTATGAGCTACTGTAGCCCAGATTGCTGCAAAGTTTTGCTGGCTGGGACAGAAAGGTGTCAGAACACAAAGTGGATCGTATCTGTATATGAGCCTGCTGACCCCTTTCCTCCACCAAGCAAATTCTTTATTGTTTTGCTCTGTTTTTGTAACTACCCATGTCTTTAGTCCTGCTTGCCTTGCCTGTTGCCTCTTTTAGTTTCAGCTTCATAGTTTCCTTTGTGTATTTACGATCCTGTTTTCTTGTTTGCTTCCTGTTCATTTTCTTGAAATAAAGTTCATTTTGGCTTTACCATTACAAATCCAACCATTTTAAATGGACAGCATTTGAACTGGATCATGGAGCATGAGGAAGAGATGACACTAGAATGCACTATGGGAAACCAAGTCGGTCACGGCAGTGCAAAGCTTTGGTTTTGGCCTCATGATCTGTCACGGTAGGCGGGCCTCTGCTCTGACTGTGCACACCTGTGTGAACTTGGGCAACAGGTGTGCCTCTTTGGGGCTGGCTTTATAAGCCCAAATGAATCAGAGCAGAGTGTCAGTCATTTTTTGGTTTTTGGGTTTTTTGAATTTCTTTGGGATTCTGGGTTTTGTGCTTTTATGTTAGTCTGTGGACTTGTGGAATGTAGACAGCAGACCGTAAAAGTTTCTAAAAGAGATCAGTTCTATTTGTTCCTTTTTGCGCTAAAAAAGTTTTTTCATTAAATTTTAGTACATTGCGTCATGGAAATTTAAAGAAAATTGTCTCACTGAGGGTCTAAAGGTTTTCACCTCCTCTGCTCGCAAAGCAATGCTCAGTGTGTCTTCAGTTCCTAGATATATATACAAGCAAAGAACACAGTCAAATGCCAAGGACGTCCTTCAGCAGAAAACTTTCCAAAAACTTTCTTTTAATGAAAAACACAATGACAAGCTCAAGGAGAAGCCAGTCACTGAAAAACAATTTACAGCTCACAAGTACAAAAGAGCGTGCTGCAGAATCAAAGAAAGAAAGCATGAGGAAAAGTTGCATGAGATGTTGACAGAACCTAAAAATCTGTTGAAACTGTTGGTGATGGACGTGTTTGCAGCAGCCATAACCTTGAGGAGGCCTCATATAGATTGTGCAGAGATGTAAGTCTCAGAGACACATATTTTACTCAACCACCATGACCACAGTCACTCAGGGAGGTTTTAACCCTGAGATTTTGTTTCAGTTTAGCCAAGTCACCATTAATACTGGCCGCTTTAACACTATAACGTTTGCGATGCCCATCTCAGGGGTGTTTTTAGAGGGAAAGAAAGCTTTGGAACAATAGCTAGGGGCAATTTCAAAGTGACCTCCAGTCCAAGTCCAGGTTATTATTATTATTTTTAATATTTTGCTTTTTCTCAGAGTCTCTGGCTTTTACTATTGCTTTTCGTTAATCCAGTACTTTTTTCCTATGTTAGAAAAGACAAAATAAAGCATGAAATTTGTATAAAATGTATGAATTCATAATAATATAAGCATTTCTGCTTCATTTCATCATTCTAGGTTATTGAGTTAATTCTAACTGAGTCAAAAGGGCAGCAGATAATGCTAGCAAATGCCAGGATAGTAGTAAATAACTGACATAAAATGTTCATCACTCAAAGCACCAGTTCGAAATTAGTTCAAACATTTCCACAGATAGATTGAAATGCAGCAAAGTGGGACATTAATTTCTACCATCACCTCACAGCAAGAAGGACCTGGGTTCCATTCCCAGCTTTGGCAGCCTGTGTCATTTCTGTGTGTCATTTAGGTTTTCCCTTTGTCTGTGCTGTTTTCTGCCCACAAGCCAAAGACATCTATGTCAATTAGATCAGAGATGCTATACATACTGATGCATTGCAGGCCCACAGATGGCAGGGTTGGACAGAAAGGTGTCAGGGGTACTATCATGGCTTCACCTGAGATCCAATCCTTACCACATTCCCAGTCCTGGATTCTGCTCCCAACGTTTCATTAATCATTCCCTTCACCTGTTGCCCCTCATTTCCTTCACATGCTGCAACACCCCTCTTAGACGTGCCAGCCCAACCCATATTTGTCAATTCTTTGTTTGTTTCAACGTATGTGTTGGTTGATGAACAGTTAAATTCACGTAAAAGTCTTATTTCTTTTCATTGTGCACATGAAATAAGAATGAACAAATTCATTTTTATTTTATAGTTAGCACATTTTATTTGTAGTGTGCTTCATGATACATTCAATCCTGAAAATTAGTAGTCATGAAGAGGAATATTTCAAGAAAAGACTTTCAGTGAGGGTCTTGAAATATAGATTAGCACCTATGGCTATGTCCTTTCAATTCATTATAGTGAAAGGCAAGTGATATCAATTATGTTACACTTGTCAGTTTGTCAAGGTCAGAGAATCATATATTCAGCTGCTCAAGCCTCTCCTCACAGATGCCAATCAATAGCATTCATATACAGAGTGCATCAGAAGTGTACCAGTGCTCTGAGCAAGACGAATTACAGAGATTTGCTAATGTTGTTAAAGAAGTCTTCAAATAGATCTGTGGGTTTCTTCAAGAACAAAAACTCTTATCATGTGGGACTAATGGTGGAATTTAAGATAAAACTCTAAGCTTAGCCCTATGGCCTTCCTAGCCTTAATGCAAAGCTTTTGAGAGCCAATCTTGAGAAGAGGAACGTGCTATTGGCAGTTATGTGGGCCATCAGCTGTCACTGGGAATCAGGAAAGAGCCACATGCAAGACCTCACTGTCCATGTTAATATTCTGGACGGAGTGAGAAACAGACAGAAAATCAATACTTTCATTTTTTTTTTCAATATTACAGAATGGGGGGAAAGGGGCAAAGCTCCAACCTCTCATAAAATTTGAGATTGGATTCAAAGCCATTTGCCATTTCATCTCAGATGGAGCTGAAGAAACATCTCTAGGGCAGATTTATATAATTAAATGTTATTTGTTTTCCTTATAAAAGCACAAAAAACAGCAAAATCCCTACATTTTGCTAGTTTTATCCTGAATGATCATAAAGTTCAAAATGTTCTTTGCTAGACAGACTCAACACAGCATGGTGTCATACAATAACTAGTTTATGTACTGTCTATGTCAGCTCCTATGCTTATATTTTGCTGTTGGCATTGACAGCTCAATAAGAAAGAATTTTACTGCATGCCCATCCACTGATGGATTAATTTAGTACTTTTTATTCAAAAGCATGGCTAATGAGGCTTACTTTGACATCCAACACTTTGGCATGAAGGTCTTCTAATAACTTTTACTTCTAAAACCAGTAGATGTTTGGTTCAACGAAACTAACAGTTCTTTTCGCTTTCACTTATGAACATGTCAGTTTATGAATTACGTTTTTGCTTTTTGGGGTCATAACTTTAAAACACATTTATTTTTAGTGCATTTAGTGCAACCCAGATACAAGGATGCATAAGTAAAATTTCCATAACTAGCTCTTTTAAAACTGTGTGGTGTTGCAAATGATATTAAGATACTTGTCTTCACCTGTTTAATCCTAAACAAATGTTTATTTGAATAGAAAATGTTAGCAATTATATAAACTGATTATGGTCAAATACAGTTTGTCTGTAGTCTCCTAAATTGTTTGACTCTGTTAAAAGGGAGTTTTGAGATTCCAAATATGAACCTGACATATTTTTAAGAACAAGGCACAAATACCAGATAAGCATCACAGAGATAATTGATCAGATCCCAATCTGGGGAATTTGGAGGCCAAAATATACAACTCAAACCATTCCTGAACAATTTTTAGATATTGGTGCATTATTCTGCTAAAAGAAAAGACTGTCATTGCTGTGGAATGCCATTGCCATGAAGGGGTGTACTTGGTTTGAAACATTGTTTAGGTAGATGATACAGCTACATGTATGACATAATACAATGATTCTAACCATGACTTTCCCAATGTCACATTTCATGTTTTATTTTTCCTCAGTATGTTATTGCTGTATGCTATTAAATGGCAGTTGTGCATTGAAATGGTCAGAAATGCGCTTTCTGTAACTTTTTACAGTTAAAAATCAACAAAATGTAATTTGCCCGGAGTGGCAAAACTTTTACATAAGACTGTATACTCCATTCCAAAGTGCTTACAAACTTTCTCAAAACAGAATGCCTTTCACTGTGGTTCAGAGAATTCTGTTATTAGTATTTCAAGAGGTTGGAATAGGAAGACAGCTCTGGGTCAGGTCCATAACTGTTCAGACAGCCCTGAAGACAACCTGGAGAGAAGACAATATATGTGAGGATAACTGTTTACTCCAACTTCTAAGATGTCCCTGAAGCCTCCCTGAACTCCAAAAATAGACTTGCACTCAATGGGGTGGTTGCTCTCATTCCTATTCTTGATCCATGAAATTTTTATCATGGGCAACTTTTATGCTTCTGCCATGAAAGTCAAAGTGTAGAGCCAAAGCAGAGGATAAACATAACCCAAGCTCCACCTGTCCGTGCCTGGCATCACTATTGCAAATCTCAGAGAGACGGCATGTTTGTATTTCAGACATCACATACAGAAAGCACTTGAAGAAAAAAACTGCAGAACTGAAAAGCAAACCTCTGCAGAACGAGTAGAGGTCAGTTTTAAGGTGGTATGATCATTGGCAGTTTTCATAACTATAGGAGGATTACATCTCAGGTAAAGATGTTTCTTGATCCTTCAGCAACAATCTGATGTGGACGTCAAGCATTTTAAAAACTGTAATAGTTGTTAATATAAAAAAATAAGTGTGATATATCACAATTCCATGAACTTCAAGCATAGACAAAACTTTACCAAGCATAGAAAGTTTAGATACTACTTGATAAAGATCTCCAATACAAACAATGCTTGCGGTCATAATAGAGCAATTCGACTACATCTGCTCCCCCTTACCTGACAATTCACTAGCCTTCATTGGTCCATATTGGTTCTATTCTATCCAATATGATCAGATAACAGCTTCTCTTTCGTTCTCCCTATCAATTTCTATCTATTTCCCATTGCAGATTTCCTTCATTTGATTTAACATGTTCATTTGTCACAGCTGCTTTGCTTTGAATCCTGCAATCATTTACCATTAAGGCTGCACCATTGTGGTGATCTGATAATCCTGTATTGTGTGAATATATCTGATATATTCACACAATACAGACAATTAAAAATGAGATTAATATAACTGTTTGACTTGAAACAACATGCTGGTATCATATACAATACACAGATTAAAAGTCTGAATTTATGCCTGCACCTTGAGCAAGGTGCCGTCCCCATCACTGCTCCCCGGGCACTTTCAAAAGCTGCCCACTGCTGCACGGTGTTTGAGTGTGCATGGGTTAAATGCAGAGGTCCAATTTCGTTGTGGTTCATTAATCTGCTGTGCTTTGACCTCGCAATGACAAGGGTTGTCACTTTCACTTTTTTTTTTTTCACTTTCAATACTTCCACCCTCCATCCACCACCCCCTAACAACAACACCCCCAAAAATCACTACACCAAGAAAATAAAAGCTTTTCAGAAAAAGAACCAATTGAGTTTTGATGTATATTTAAATTCCCCCACCTCCCATTTTCTTTTAATCTAATTGGTTGCATGAATATCTGGTGGTAAGAGGTGGTGTAGAGCGGAACACTTATTTCTACATACTGTCATTAACTGTATCCCTAATCACACATAAGGTACTGTGTGCAACCATGGCCAAAAATTTTGAGAATGATGCAAATATTCATTTCCACTGAGTTTGCAGCCTCAGTTTTTATGTAAGCAGTTTTCATAAACTCCTATGAAGAGTGATCAGATGAATTGCAATTATTAGCAAAGTCCCTCTTTGCCATGATAATGAACATAATCCCAAAAATCCATTTCAGCCCTGCCACAAAAGGACCTGCTGACATAATTTCAGTGATCCTCTTGTTAACACAGGTAAGAGTGTTCAGGAGGACAAGGCTGGAGATCACTCTGTCATGCTGATTGAGTTAGAATAGCAGACTGAACGCTTTAAAATGAAGGTGGTGCTTGAAATTATTGTTCTTCCTCTGTTAACCATGGATACCTGCAAGGAAACACATGCAGTCATCATTTCTTTGCACAAAAAGGCTTCACAGGCAAGGATACTGCTGCTGGTAAGATTGCACCCAAATTAACCATTTATAAGATCATCAAGAATTTCAAGGAGATTCAATTGTGAAGAAGGTCCGTTTAAAGAAGACACTGCAAAAACTCTTTGCATAAATGTAATGCAATTGGCAATAAAACTTTTGAAACTTATGAAATGCCTAATACTAATACTTGTGTCATTCCCAAAACTTTTGGCCACGGCTGTACGGACTATTTTAATAACAGTATCAATTCAGAGTGGACAAAACCCTTTAAATATAAAGATTTAAATGAAACTACCAAAGAACTCAGTATTTATCATTACTTTTACATGTTACAATTAAAAAAAGGACACCAATCTTCAGAAATAAATGTATAAAACCAATGGTATTTATGTTAAACCAATGGTAACTGTAAGTGCAAATATTATTTAAATGCATGATTCACAAAAAGATTAAACTGACTGTTTCACCATCTGAAAAAATCTTCAATTTCCTGTTAAACAAAATACAGCTGGACTGCCTTGCACACATAGCTACACTTTGGAAGCAGTAGAGCACTGCATCACACTGACACTCCAGTCTGGCTACAGATCAGCCCATAAACCTTGCCAGTCTACAGAGTGTAAAATAATAATGGCAGTGTTGCAAAAACCAAGCTGTGATAATAACAAGCTCTAATGGGGCACTCTTATCGACATCGATTTCCAATAATGGAGATCATATAAAAAGTAGGTAATTACACTGTGCAAGCAGAGGGCGTCCTGAGCAAATATCATTATTATCAAATTAGAGTGGAAGGCTGAAGCAGATCATGCACACATTAGGATGGAGGGCCCTGGGGACGTGAAGGGGGAAGGAAACACAAAGCATAAAAACCAACTATAACCCCCAGTGGCTGTCTCCTCTAGAGCCATTTATACTAGGCCCAGGGTCAAAGCCATATCATTGGCTTCAGCTTTAACAGTGGCCCGATAACACTTTCAAAAGCATTTTATTACTTCAAGCTGAAAATTAAAGAAGTTGGCCCGATGACAATAGCAAATGAAAGTAACACTGCGGATCAAAAAATACACCTGAACTGAGTGTATAATATAAGCTGGACTGTCCCAGTTCCTGTACAACCTGTCCAATCAAAGACCAAATGCATTATTTTTGTTGATACTGAATGACCCTCTATTAATCATTCTAACTGCACTAAAAACACTGTTTACTTAAAGAAAACCCACCCTTCAGGTGCTGTTGAGCAACCAAGACAAGACAAGCCCAAATTTAGTTTTTTAACTCTAGAGTTCCAGCTACAGCTCAGGTGATGCTGCTAACAATCTGTAAAAGGGGAAAGCCAAACTGTTAACATAATAATTACCAAAAATTAACATTTAACACTTTTTATCACCAAAATATTATCACAACTTGCTCAAACCAAAACCAGTTTTCACTAAAATCCTGAGGTTATCTGCAATGTATTTTCATTTCACATTAGTTCATTTTAATAGCTCACAGTCTGCGCAACCTCTTTTAAGGAAACAGTATTGGTTATTTGGACAACTGATTCTATTGATTTCTAGTGTTTGGTAGTAATTTGTTTTCAAAACTGACACCAAACATGTCTGTGTAATATAATGTTATATAATTGTGTAATATAATTTTCCCTATACCCTCCTTTTAGGGCCACTCACCCCTTTGCTACTGGTATCAGTACTGATGTTTTCATGAACAAAGAAACAAAACACAATTATAGGACTAAATCCAGAAACACAGCTTTTTCAATCTAAAATGTAGTAATCAGTTTCCTTTCAGAGAAAACGAATTATTGTTATTTTTGTTTGTTTTTTTTTCTTTTTTGTAATAGTGCAATTTCAGTGACATTATTATGTATCAACATCAGAGAGAATCATATTTGTCCCAAAATTCAACAAAAATTTGATAATGCAAATCTGATCAACCTTTAGAGCTTTTGTCTTGCAAATCCAAATTGCCAGTCATCAGTGCAGCAACCACAACTGTTGTTGTGCACTTGAATCTAAATAAAAAATCCTTTGTGCCTGCAAAGGAGCAAAACTTAAGATCAAAAATGGGGATTTTTAGCAGTGTGTGAGCATGATTTTCTATAATAAAGCCAATTATACATATATAACAAAGTGCATGCAATAATTCAGGAAATGAAGTGGATTTATATATATATATATATATATATAGTTCAGACAGTTTCTGTAGTCTCAAAACAATGCTAACCACAGCTGAAATGCTTCACTGCAGAACTGCATTTTTTTTTTCTCTGTAATTTTTCTGCTCAACCTTTAAGATAATGGCTATTTCATGACAAAACACAAACTAGTGTGTGTAAAGTGTGTCTGCGGTTCAACTGCATATCTTATGAATGTCACATGAAATTTCAATGCTGACCTGTGCAGATATAGTATGAGCTGAAGATCTAAGCAATGGCCTGCAATAATTATTTAAAATCCTTTTCCTCTGACCTTCCCATGATTGCATTTGCATTTTGTTTGGCACATGGCATGTTCCTGTCCTTTTTTCAATGCATTAAAACAAGAGAAAAATAAAAATTTATATGATAACCAATTCATGTCATGTATCACGGTGGGCCATAAAACCGCACTAAAAAGGACATGACCCTGGATGTAGGTGCACAACTAGGCTGTCCAGCTTCTTTGCATTGCTGATCAATGCTGTCTTTGCCAGCGTTCAATCAAAGCCATCATGTCATTATTCATTACAAGTATTTGTTTTATGAAATCTTGGCCCAGGGGTGTGTTGTTTGTCCCTTTGGCACATACATGCACATACACACGTACCCACCTCCAGCAAAATTGTGCTTGTAAATGAAATCAGACTTAACCATGCGTTGGCTTTTCATCAATCTCTGTGTGATGGCTGCTCGCCCTTGATTCATGGCTCCCACCTTCTTCAGCTCCTCCCTGTGTGTGCAGATATGAGTAATGACCCTCTATACCCAGCTCCCTGCTGAGCTGTCGACCTGAGGGACAACCACAGGAACCAAAGATCACCCCCATCCATTATCAGCACCCAAAACACATTCATAATCACACATAGAGACAAATATAAATACTATATATGAATGTGTATACATACAAATGCAATAGAAATGCATATCAGTGAAGGTTCTATACTCCTGCTTGAAGTTCAGTACCAACACCAGTTGTGGCACCTTAGTACCTATAGCAAAACCTTAAGCAACAAATGAATAGCCAGAAGTTAATGATTAAAATGAGATAACCAATGAGCAGTTTTAAGCAGAAACTCATGAAATTGCTTAAATTGACAGAACAGACTTAGTTTTCACTACTGTGCAAATGTCTCAAAGCATAAAAAACATATTTTGTTTGTTTGAATGTATGAATGCATTTATTTATTTGTTTATTTTGCTTTGTTTGTTTGTTGATGCATGTTGAGTAGTAGTTCCCCAGACTGCAAAGTTTTTTGCTCTCATTTTCAATCGTTTCTTGTATCCAATCAAAGGACAGTTTTTTGTTTTGTTTGTTTGTTTGTTTTTTTAAGTTACACAATGATCAACAAATGAAGCACTGAACTGAATTATAAGACTACTTTAAAAAATGTCAAGAAAGCTTGTGTAACAAAATTCCAGCTGTGCTGAAGAATTACTTTTTGTTATATATGTTACATGTGTTACATATGTATTTTCATGCATGTTTGAACATGTACATTGTTTCATTTTTCTTCCAAAATCTTCCTTCTGTCCAGATGTTACACCAAACACCTTTCTAGATGTCACCTTCACCACTTAATTCCTACCTGAATTCCACAGCAACTTCCACCGTTTGATCCTTGACTCCATCACTTTTCTCTTCTTCTTTCCAAGGTCATCCTACAGACCACCATCCCATGCTGCTTAGCTATCCTCTCTCCTGTCACTACTTTGCAGTCTCTGCAAACCTCCTGCAAAGGATATAATCCACCTGTGAGCATCTTCCTCCACTCATACATGTCACCCTGTGCTCCTCCCTCTTCTTAAAATATCCATCCACTACAGTCATTTCCATCCTTTTTGCAAAATCTACAATCATCTCAACATCTCCGTTCCTTTCACAGATATGCTTATCAAAGTCCACACCAATCACCACTCTCTCTCCCCAGGGTACACTCTTTATCACTTTATCTGATTAATTCTAGAATTCTTCTTTTTCATCCATCTCACAATCTAATTGCAGGGCAACATTCATTATCACACCTTTGTTTTCTAGCTTCATACTCATCACTCTATCTGAAACTCTTTTCACCTCCAAAACATTATTGACATACTCTTCCTTTAGGATTACAGGGCATTTATCTTCCCTTCTACACCTTGGTAAAACAATTTGAACCTGTCTGCTATACACCTGGACTCCTTACCTTTCTACCTAGCACACATAGAATATCAGCCTTTTTTCTCTCCATCATATCATAAAGCTCCAACCCTCACTTCCACTTTCCCATGCTTCCTTCTGTCTTCCTGCCTCCAGAAATGTTTTCCTCATCTTTTTCTTATTCTTCTTCAGCCATCAATAGCCCAATTTCAATCTCATACCTTGTTGGTTAACAGTACTGGTGGTAGTCATTGTTAATCTGGGCGTTGATCTGGGAATTTGTATTGGTCTCTGTATTTGATCTGGCAAAAGTTTTACTCTAGGTGCCTTCCTGTAATCCTCCACATTTATCGGGGCTTGGGATCTGCACAAAGAAATTCACTGGCTTGTGCATCCCTAGTGGCTTGTTTAAATACTGAAAATAAATATTTAATTATATTCTATCATCTGAAGAAGCAATGAGTCAGTGTCAACCTACCTGCCATTCTACAGCTACAATATTTTTAAACATAGATTTAGCAAAACAGTATTGATATGTATTGTCTTTGGTACTAAAAGTACCATGGTATGCTAAAGAAAATACTGTAATGGATTATGCATTGCAAAGTTGTATGGTAAGGTATGGTGACAGTCAGTGAAAGTTTAGAGGAAAAGTTTCCTAGCAGAAACTCTCGTTACCAAGGCTACATTGTAAGGTATGTGACAGAGAAAGCAGAGGCAGCACAATAGAGTGTAGGTAGTGGGCAATTCATGATGTTGTCTCCTGTGTCCATCTTTGTGAATAAGAATCTGTACAAAAATAGGCTTTTAGTAGAGAGTGGGGCATTTGGCTAAATGACTGTGAGACAGTTGTTAAGAGGAAGTCGCTCTGGATAAGAATGTCTGCTAAATGCCGTGAATGTATAATGTATAAAAGATTTTAAGGTTAGGACTGTCAGACCAAACAGGCTCAGTTATTTTACATTTAATACTGATTGTTCATTTTTATCTATCTGCTTTAGTTGTGAACAGTAGGTTGAACAATAGCAATGTATAGTCAGAAGGGCAAGAGGTTCATCAAATGTAATTTACAACAAAGAAGATATGATGTAATATTATACAAAGTAAAGGCTAAATGTTATTTTTAGATTTTCTTAAGTGTATGAAGTGTATGAAAGTAAAACGTGTTTAAATGTTGATTAAAACAGGCTTAATATTTTCATGTAAAATGTAATCTGTAATCTGAATGATGGTGGATGATAAATTGAGTCTTGCATTCACCCAAAGACACTGGAAGTTGGACAACTAAATACTGGATTGTATGAATTCAGTTCAGTAATTGCTTTTCTCTCTTTGTCTGCCCCTGTGAGGGTCACCACAGCAGATCATATTTCTCCCTTTCTTCCTTTGCTCTGATTCTTCCTTATTAAATCAACCACCTGCATATCCTCCCTCACAACATACATAAACCTCCTCTTTGGCCTTCCTCTTCTCCTCTTGCCTGGAAGCTGCATGCCCAACATCCTTCTCCCAATTTACTCCTCATCTCTCCGCTGTACATGTCCAATCCAATGCAATCTCAACTCTCTGACTTTGTCTCCAAATTGTCCAACCTAATCTGTCCATCTAGTAAACTGATTCCTAATTGTGTCCATCCTCATCACTCCCAATGCAAATCTAAGCATCTTTAACCGCCCTTCAGCTCCACCACCGGTCTTTTCATAAGCACCACTGTGTCTAACCCATGTAACATAGCTGGTCTCATTACTGTCCTGTAAACCTTCCCCCTCACTCCCTGCTTTCCATCTGTCACACTCCTGTCACTCTTCTCCATCCATTCCAACCTGCCTGCACTCTCTTTTTACCTCTCTTCTATACTCCCTATTACTCTGAACTGCTGACCCCAAGTATTTCAACTACTCCACCTTTGCCACCCCTTCTCCCTGCATCCCAATTATTCCGCTGTCCTCATTTTCACTCACACTCATGTATTCTGTCTTAGTTCTACCGACTTTCATTCCTTTCCCCTTCACTTCTCCAGGGTCTCCTCAAGCAGGTCCTTACACTTGTTACAGATCACAATGTCATCTGCAAACATCATAGTCCATGGGGAATACTTTCTAACCTCATCTGTCAACCTGTCCATCACCACTGCAAAGAAGATAACCTAGCTTTAACTACTCTTTCCCATAACTGCATGCTGTGGCTGATCAACTTAATCCCTCTATAATTACTACAGCTCTGTGCATCACCCTTATTCTTGACAATCGGTACCAGTACACTTCGTCTCCACTCTTCAGGCATCCTCTCGCTTTCCCAAGATTGTGTTAAACAATCTGATTAGAAACTCCACTGCCATTTCCCCTAAACAGCTCCATGCTTCTACAGGTCTTTCGTATGGAAAAACCAACTTTCCATTCTTTATCCTCTGCAAATCTACCATTACTTCCACCTTGCTAATCCTCTGCACTTCCTCTGATATGATGTGGAAAAAAAGGCTAACATAAAATATCATCTAGCTCCTATCCTCACTTCAATTTTCCTAACCTTCTTTCTCTCCTCCTGCCTCCAGACGCCTTCCTCCTTTTTTCTTTTTCTTTTTCAGCCAACAGTGCTGCTGGTGGTCATTTTTACCCAGCCCTCAACCAGACCGGTATGGAAATCTGTATCAATGTTTAATGGCAAAGTTTTACACTGGATGTCCTTCAGGAGGTAACCCTCTCTATTTATCAAGGCTCAAAGAATTAAACTGGCCTGTGCATCACTAGTGGCTGGGTTTCATTAAGTTCAGCAACTATTTCTCTCAAAAAGCTCCACCTTCATCAGCGATCAGGATCCCTAGGACTAAAAGTGAGCAGGTAGTGTACAAGTTTTGAAACAATGCATTCAGGTACTGTCTACTCTATTAGACACACCTGTTTACTCTATTAGACACACCTGTTTGCCCACCTTTAATATGTAAATTTCTGACCTTGCATTGCCTGCAAACCTTCAGCATAGTAGTGGCTACTCACTGGTTGAGACTATGCAAGATCTGTAGCATGTGTATATGTGTGTAGCATGTGTGTAGCTCCTGGACACTCACGACATCTCTATCTGCCCAGTCGCGACATGCTATTAGCATAAACAAGCTGCTGTGGCCATGTCTACCTGTCAAGGACCTGTCAGTTTGTGGCTGCAGAAGGGAGCATGGTGCATTAACCCGGCCAACTTATCTCCCACGCTGTCCACAGAGGGGGGGATTACTGCGTAAGAATTGCTTTCAGGGGCCCTGTCACTCCTGCCTGATTAGAAGGCCGTCTGATCTTCCATCACCCAGCAGACAACAGGGAATCCCGCCTGTTTGCATGTCCTCCACCGCCAGCACCCAGACCCAGTGCATCGCGCCCAGAACACTAATTGGCCACTGTCATTATCCCAAATCCAGATAACTGGACGTGACTTGTTAGGAACTGGCACCTCTACCTCTTCATTAATAAACGCCAGCTCCCCCGCCTCAGACTCAATAGGCAGGTGATCCACGCTCGGTGGGGCTTGGATGCTCTGCAGCTGTGCTATTAGCACCATGAGGCTAATCTATGGTGAGAAGCTTGAGGTCAAATTGAACAGGCTTCAAAGAAGCATTTCTACACCACTTGCTTAATTAAGCCAGTAAAATACCACTAATACATATACTTTTTCCCCCTTCAATCTGAAATCACACTTTACAGTCCACAGAAAACTGACATAAAGCAAGCCAGACTTTAAATTGGGCCTTAATTAGCCTGGTGTGACATAGGAGTGTTATACCTGAAGCCAGTCGGTAACTATTAATGTGCCACAATCCACCAACATAAATGAGTAATTAAGCTAAATCCAGGAACTGTTTTAGAGTCAGTCATTTTAAAAAAGCATATTTGCTGAAGTGAAAAAAAAAATGTAGGTAGGAAAACATTATATTTCAAGGTTATCTACACTGAATTTGAAACTTCTCTCTATACTAATGTGTTATGACTGCTGAACACAAAAGAGCGCACACATTCTCTCAACGGACTATGTACACTTGCTAATCAACACTTTCCATATCGTTGAGAGATCACGCTTAAAGCTTTTGTTAAGTTGGCACATCTAATGCTTCTTGCTTTATGGACCAATCTGGGAGGCTCCCACCAGACTGCAGGGTGACATACTCTTCGCCTCACCTTGTTTTCCATCCCCTCAACCCAGCATGAGATCCAGAAAACATGCCATTTTATAATTGCCTGATGTCTAGTAAATGCCAAACAGCCTGCCCCTGTTGTTTATCTAGTTATGATAGAAACCTGTACCATCCCAGATGGCCCTTAAAGAGAAGAGGTGTTCCCTGATGAAAACCCTGCCCTTTGACCTGGAGACAGAAGCAGCCCAGTAAACATCCCCCACAAAAGCCCAGTATTACAGAGAGTGGCCTTCTACTGCCAGTAAAACATGGAAGTACATTCCTGTGGAAGAAAAAAAGGATAAGGCTGAAACAAAAAACACATGTATTATAACTGAAATTAATTCTGAGACTAGCCTACAAAACGTATTCAGTGGCAGCGCTTATGAAAACTTGGGCATAATGGTCATAGATGATGGAAAAGGTGACCCGTTCAGTTTGTTCATTGACAGCAAGCTAACTCTAGATTGTCATATTGGTCTGTGCAAACTATTCTGCTAAATAAATTGATATTGTCTCATTTTTAACCAGGCTGATGCTGATTGGACTATTTTATTCAGAGGAAGAGCAAAGTCTCTAGAATGGTAACAGCTGGCATAGCACTGGCAGAAAATAAAAAAAATAAAAAAGCCTTTCCCATTCCTGGTGTAGTGCCCAATGGCCATAAGGAGCATACCGCCCCTGGTATTGCATATGTGAAGCTATGCTTTCATACAATTCTTATACATTTTTTTTTTCCCGTTTTTTATGCTTTCATCATTGTATTCTGTCTTTTAACTTATTGGCACATTCATTACACAGTATACAGAACTTCACATTTGTTGTTGCGGGGCAGGTGGGCTGGTGGGTGGGTTGTTTGTGAAGGTCCATGGATAGAATATCCGGAGGATGCAGCCAATTTAATGCAGACCTGATTTGCCTTGATCTGTAAAGTAAATTTAAATTAGTTTTTTTTTTTTTTTTTTTTTTTAACTGTGGGGGAATGGGCTGCAGATGGATGCCCTCTCAGCAGCCGGCTGCTTTGAAAAGAACGACTTTTTAAATTACCCATAAATCACTGTCAGCACACAAGGGGCCGCTGTTCCAGTGGCCAGCCAGCAGTCAGAGGAGGGCGCTAAAGGTGGCACAGCAATCTCAGACCCTCTGCCATGCCTCACTGCACCGCTTCAGGTACACAGACATAAACACACACCTGCCTATACACAGAAACACAAAATGCACACTAAGCATTCAGACTACACTAAAGGCTTCCCAAATATACTACCAAATTACACAGGCAAGCACAATCTAACATGCAAGGTTTAGATGTACTGGACAAAGAAATATTATTATCAAGTATTAAGCAATCAATGGTCAATGATTTGATCAGTCCATTGGTAAAGATGCTAAAACAAGTAAGCCATCTCTGACCCTGAGGCAGTCTCAGAGCCTGAATAAGTCCATTTTACCATTTGGTATAGGGTTGAAAAATGGGATTATATTTGGCCATATTGGATAAATTACAAGAAATTAAGTTTTTCTGATGGATGTCATCAAAACTAAAGCACAACAATCAACAGTATGCTTCATTATAAACAGCATTTTTTTAATGTGCTCAAATATAATGAAATGTATGCTCTTGCAAATAACAAAAAAGAAAAGAAACACAAAGAAAAACTTACAAATGTTGTGCAGCTAATTTTGCAACCAAAGTAGCATATTGTATAATGGATGTTGCTGGAGACCCACAAATCAGTAAGACAAATTCTAAATGGAGTTTTTTTTTCACTGAAAGCAAGTTGAAATGGTCTTCACACAAACAGATGGTGGTTTGCTTTATGGTTGTCTGGTAGACACTAGCCTTGTCACCATGGAAATATGCCTTGAACGACAGCATTTACTACTTAACATTCAAAAGCAGCAATCTTTGAAATACCAGCATCAATTGCCATGGTACAACTGTCTGCATCCTTTCTACTCAGCCTAACTCTCCTAATATGATGATGACATGTCCAATGCAACCAGTACATCTTCACCGTTGTACATCAGATGTTTAAGGGAAACAAACCAACCAGCAAACATGGCCAGACATGCACACACATTTCTAGCTAAGCCTGCATAAGTGGAATATCTTCAGAGACAGTTCAACCTTAATGACAGGTAATTAGTCAGCTGCAGCTTTGGTGGAGTTTGAAAAGCTGATGACAGCATATGTCCCAGTGATAAACAGCGCAGTGTGAGAGAGAGGCGGTGAAGGAAGCCAGCCATGCTGCATTCATCTGTTACACTCACAATTAACGCACTTAATTAATGGGAGAGATATCAGTATTAGATCCGTATGTGACTGCCGTTGTGTAACAACATTTGCCGTTAAAAAAAATTAAGCAATAACCGTTGATTACAAAGTGGTACAGCACAGAATTTAATTCTTACAAATGACTACACGGCAAAACCAGGATATTACTGCACTGCTGAGCTATAGAAACTAAATTCTTCATAGTCAAAGTTAAATAAATCAGTACATTTATGCTTTGCATACAGTCTTGTAGTCCTGCTCATTAATTTAATTGAATAAAATAAACCATAGAGACAGCACAACATTTACTTTATGTGTATCCACTGCTTAAAGTCTACTGTTCTTCAAGTTCTAGGAGGCTGTGATGGCATTTCTAGAGGGTCACTGGCCATTAGTTTCAGCCCCAAAACAAAAAGACTTTCAACCAAAAAATAATAATCATGACAAAATGTTGTGATAAATATTAATCAAAAATAAAACATTTTGTTTGAGCGTGTTGATAGGTCAAGAAAGATATATGATTTTGCTAGTTATTTTTGTTAATGATTTAATATAATATTAAAATAAAACATTTTTTCTTTACATTTGTAAATTTGTAATTTATTGACAAATAACTAGGACTGAACATTTTTGTTTTTTATGCTGTATGACCTCAGTGGAGGGGACTTTGTCTGGCTACATTTTCCCCATGTTATAATTGTTCACGTTTTATATAATTGGATTGAGTGAATTTACTTGTGGGCTGCGGAAGCTTTTGTGGTAGGAAGTGTAGCAAGTAAAGGATTAGGGACCTCTGTTCTAATCCAATGAAAGTCTGAATGCTCACGAGTAGGCGGTATCCACCTTCTTCATACATTTATACTGTCAAGAATTATCCCAGTGCTTAGTATTTCAGGCTGATATCTAAATTTTGTATTTTTTTTTTAAATGAGAAACAAACAAAAGGTCCCTGCGATGGGCTGGCGGCCTGTCCAGGGTGCGTCCCCCGTCCTCGCCCTGTGTGCGCTGGGTTGGACACCAGCACTCCCCGTTTGGGACAAGCGGCAGAAAATGAATGATGACAAACAAAAGGTTCAATTAACTTACAAGGTCACCAAAGAAGTGAACTTGTGGGTTATTTTTAATGTGCACGATCATTAAATGTCAAACAACCTGACAACAATTGCTACAAATACCACAAACTAGTAGAGATCAAAGAGATCAAACATTACAATACAGGGTAAGTTTTGACTAGCTAAAAAGAAACAGATTATTACATAACCTATACTGGTCTATTCATCTTACAGTGGATAGATTACAATGAAGTTATAAGGAATGTTTCAGTCTGCTTTTTAAATGTAGTAAAATATGGAGTGTCCACTCAGAATAGAGGTAATTTAGATGTAATAGGCTTAAAGACACAGTCACAAAAACAGGCTTTTGTTACTGTGTCCTGAGGCCTATTATATCTAAATTACCTCTATTCTGACATATATATATATATATATATATATATATATATATTATATATATATATATATATAGTTAGTCAGTTTCTGCCGCTTGTCCCAAGTGGGGGAGTGCTGGAGTCCATCCCAGCTCACAGATGCAGGACAGGGAACACCATGGACAGGTCAGCTGTGCCCATCGTGAGGGAGGAGCGAAACGGGACGGCACTTGCCCAAGGGTATCCTTAGGGCAACCTATTGGGAAGGTTTTACGTCTGTTAACGCTCTAACTACTCAGGCCACCGCTATGGCCTAGTGGTTAGGGCGTTAGCCGGAGGATCGGTGGTAATTTAGATGTTACATGGGGCTTAACATTAGTTTATGTAGCAGGGTAGACACAGTGACCAATGTTTGATGCTGGAGTGACAGAAAGCCCAGACTGATCTTGTTCTGTGGTGTTGGACACATTAGTATGTTTGCTAAGCTAACAGCAGTTCAGCTAAAAAGTTAAATGCGCCACACACCCCAACGCAGGCTCAGTTTGGCTGACTGAAATGACATTCATTTAGATGCTGACACAAGTGCTGAAATAGCAAAACTCATGTCTAAGAGGAGCAAAGTCAATTGCCTGCTGTTGGAGCAGAAAGCTAAAATCAATCCAGTCTTTTGCTTACTTGTTTGTAAGAAAATCATATGTGACTAAGCATATTCTGCAGTGGGTGTAAGTCTTAGTCATCACAAAGCCACTGTCCTGCATAGTTGTTCAGAGGTATTTCTTGGTCATTATTATTGCAGTCTATCATTGAAGACCTATTAGTAAAATTTTAGATCACATTTTAATGAGCTCTTCTTAAATGTACAAAACATTTGAAATTTTTTGCTTTTGCACACACATTGTGAAATGGTACAGTGAAAGGTCTTCTGCATTTAACTCCATCCTACACACACACAACGTCTTCTCAGGTAGCCAGAAACTGGTGTGTACAACCCAGAGCAACTTCCAAAATGGCATACAGTGCTTAAAGGTTGAATAAGATTAAATTGTCATACACATTACTTACATCACACTTATCTATTTCATCCACCCATTTATTTGTATAGTAGAAGTAACTAAATTATATTAATTATATAAAATATTAATACTAATATAAGTATTTATTTGATAAATGTCTACAAAATGCAAAATGCAATTGCTTAGGATGGTCTAAAGCTATTAAGATTTAAAGAAAATGGTTGTAAAATGTATTAGAATAAACTTCACAACCATGTAGGTGAAATAGCTGGTACACAACATATTTTAAACACTAACAATTTAACACTGGCTATTCATTCTGATTCACCAGTCAGTAACCCTTAACCAGGCACCCTTGGATCTTTAACCAGGTTAACGTATAGCACTGGAACCATCAGAGGCTTACAATTGTGTGTTATGAAGTACCTTTCAGACCTGTGACATGATAAAGAGGAATAGTGAGTGTTTCCAGTTGAGTATTGGAGGGCTTTTATCTAACTTCTTTTGAAGTGTCCAGCACAGGCTTAAGTGTAGTCTTGAGCAGAGCTTTATTCTGGCTTAAATCTAACCCCACTTGCACAGCACTACAGAGAGGCAGCCTTCTGTCCAGTTTTCATTTACACCATCCATACAAACTCCCAGTATACCATTGCTTGACAAGGAGAATCTAACTACAGCGCACTTGGTGCAATGCTAAAACCTCATGGTGATGCTGCCATTGTGTGTGTGTGTGTTTGTGTGTGTGTGTGTGTGTGTATGTTTGTATGTGTGTGTGGAGACAACTATCCTGAAAAACCAAGAGCACTTGTTTAACTTTTATAAGCAGCAGTCTTATTAAACCAAAACATGTTTAACAAGACAATCCTTTTTATATCCATCTCGCTCTCTCCTCTCTCTCTCTCTCTCTCTCTCTCTCTCTCTCTCTCTCTTTCTCTTAGACACACACACACACACACACACACACACACACACACACACACACAAACACACTCTTTACTTGCCCTTACCTATATGGGTGAATGTGAAGGAGCCAAATGAGTACTCATTATGATAATATCTTATCCTCACAAAGATTAAGTGTTCACCTTGAACCTTTCTCAAGGCCAAAAACAAAGCCTGTCAGGAGGATTTGATTGACTCAATTAAAGCCACACCATAAAACACTGCTGACCAGACAAGAAAACCAATATGTTTGTCTTACTCCATACTCTATAAAGTAAAAGTTCTTTTAAAGAGCACTTAATGCTTTCTTTTACAGTCCTTCGAGTTCTGTGCATTACCCAGGTGAGTATCATAATGTTAAGTTTCAGGAAAGTCTAAATAAATTACAGTAAAATGTCCAAAAGGTTCAGCTATAAGGACAAGGAAAAACAAAGTAAAATAAAAGAGGAGAATTCTTTTCAGAGGTTGGAAATAACAAAGTTCAAATACTTTATTTATATTGTTTGTTTCACTTTAAATGTTTTTGCAAAAGTCTCTGTACTTTCTAGTCTTTTTTTTTTTTTAATACAGGCTCAATACTTTTAATGCATCTGAGGGGAATTATTCAATATTTTTACTTTGCATCTTATCATGCCTTCCCAACATTTCAACCTAATGCTTTTAGTTTTTCAACCTAAACGGAAAAACACTCACAGAAAAGATGTTCCATTACTGCATCCCTCAGTGCATATCAACCACAACAGCCATAACAAGAAATAAGCAACATATAAGATGGAATAAGATCTATGATGGAGAAGCAGCAAACTCAATCATGGAGAAATGGCATGTACTGAATGGAAGGGCTAGTAGCCACATGAATGGATGTGAGTCAGTGTTATTCAGGAGATTGTTTTTAATTATAAATTTAATATATAAATAAATGTTATTTACATTTTGCTTAATTAATTAATTATCTGAAACTACACAGGTTTCATAGAGCCTGTACCTAAACCACATAAAGAACTTAAATAATGACTTTTCCTTTAAAAATGGCTCATAGTTACACAAATATCTGTACTTAAATAGCTCATTTGTGCAGTAAAATAAATCAGAAGAAAACATGCCGCTAAACTACATTAAGAATTTTTCATTCAGAGCACAGATTTAGCTGTGTTTCTGAATAACACATATTAAATACTACCATATTATATTATACCATATCTTTCATTTTCAAATCTATTTTTACTCCATATAACTATCCAACTTCTAGAGATAATTGCTGATTTACTTTGCTGCTTTAAAATGTTTCATTATTACAATGAACGCTCACTTGCATTGTTATCTTAAATAATATTTTACCATGCTCATCATTTGCTTGATATCCGAAACCAGGTATTTATATGCAGTTTAATTTGCCAGGTTGGACTGTTTAAGCAAACACAGAACGTAGGGCAATGTAGAAGAAAGCATTGCCAAAGCACGAACATAATGGGATACATCAGTTAAATCTTTATAAACAATTTATGTCAAAGACAAACATCTCTTTCACATATGAGAATAGTCGATGTAAATTATCTCAGTCATTTCTTGGTTCACCTTATCTGGCCCGAGCCTGAATATGAAGGCTACCTTAAAATCGCTCCATAATTTGGAAACTTGAGGAAAGTTTTCTACATTTGCTTTAGAATGTGTAACAGATATGGGGCTCAAAAAGTTCTTAGCTGTTGCCTCCCCCCCAACCCTGCCTCCACTTGTTGATTAGCTTGCAATTTCATCACAAATCTTGATGTTTTTTTTCTTTAGCATCACAATCATTCACTGCCCTTTAACTGCAGCTTAGAGGACTTGTTTCTGACATGAGCCAACCTGAGTGTTCACTTTGGATCCCAGATAGTAGCCCACATCACGTCTGAGCCCCCACACAACACCCTACTGTACTGCACAATGCCCTTTCCGCCACTTCCACTGACCGTTTTAATCTTTATAATAGACGTTTTTCATTGTTGATTGGGAAAGGGGGATTCCTGTAACTAATAAAGAGCTATTTGAATTGCAAAATGTAATTAATGACCTTGCAAGCAAAACAACCATTACTCATCAACATAATTTTGAAAAGTTAATATTTCCCTGTGTTGAGCTTATGTTTACTACATGCTCATATTTGCATTGCAGATTATGAATAAACTTTTGTTTTTGCTTTTTGTTTTATGTTACTGTTGCACAGGGATCATTTGAGTGAGTGTTGAGCAAAGAGAATATGTGAGATGGGCAAGGAAACATAATCCGTGTGCGAAAGGCAAAAGTTATTTTCTTCCAGTATCTTACATCTCTTGAGGGGGTTCTGTAATTAATCCACTAAAACCTCTGTTTCATAACACCTGTTTTGCAATGCATATTTTATAGCCTATTGAGATATAACAAGACAGGTACTGCCAGCAATTTTAGATATAAACTACAGCATAACAGCTGGAAACTGCTTGCTTAAGAAAAGCTGTAGAAAATGTATGGACTTGTAGGAAGTGTTCTTGGTCTGGAAAAAGTTAGGAAATTCATTCATGAATGTTATATTA
This sequence comes from Hepsetus odoe, assembly GCA_017165825.1. NCBI lineage: Eukaryota > Metazoa > Chordata > Actinopteri > Characiformes > Hepsetidae > Hepsetus > Hepsetus odoe. The sequence goes on from CM029378.1 coordinate 11,534,780, forward strand.
ATGAATGTTGTTGTGTTACACAAAATACACAAAATGAATTTTACATCATATGGTATATCACGGGGGCAGCGGTGGCCTAGTGGTTAGGGCGTTGGCCGGAGGATCGGGGGTTCAAACCCCTTCCCAATAGGTTGCCCTGAGGTACCCTTGAGCAAGGTGCCGTCCCCGTCTCGCTCTTCCCTGTGATGGGCTGGCGACCTGTCCAGGGTGCGTCCCCCGTCCTCGCCCTGTGTGCGCTGGGTTGGACACCAGCACTCCCCCGCGACCCCGTTTGGGACAAGCGGCAGATAATGGATGGATGGATGGTATATCGCATAATATAAATATTATTCCTCTGCCTTGGACAGGAGGGGGGCTTTGAGCAGAACATTTTACATAAAATGCTTGGCTGATTTAAATGTCTGATCTGATCTCTAATCATGAGGATCCTAAGAAACAGCAAAAGCATGTAAGCAGGAGTTATTTAAAGCACAGGTCAACAGACTTCAATGGGCAGAACTTAATAATAATAATACTTCATTAGTCCTGTATGGTCAAGTGCAGTGAGCAATAACAGTAGAACCTCCTGCCTAATATTGGTTTGGTCCTCCTTCTGCCTCCAATATACAGTACTGTATATTGGAAAATGCTGTAAACAAAGAATGCTTTCAGAAATGGAAGTGTTAATCATTTATTTTCAGCAATCAACAAAATGCAGTGAATGAACAAAAGAGAAATCTAAATCAAATCAATATTTGGTGGGACCACCCTTTGCCTTCAAAACAGCATCACTTCTTCTAGGTACACTTGCACACAGTTTTTGAAGGAGCTCGGCTGGTAGGTTGTTCCAAACATGACTGTGTTTCAACCTCCGTGTGACATTGATGATCATCAGCACCTGTTTGGTAAAATTGGTTGATCAGACACCGACTATAATCCTACAGAATCCCTGACTTTGTGCAAGTGTACCTAGAAGAGCTGATGCTGTTTTGAAGGCAAAGGGTGGTCCCACCAAATATTGATTTGATTTAGATTTTTCTTTTGTTCGCTCACTTTGCATTTTGTAAATTGATAATAATAAACAATCATTATTTCTATTTCTGAAAGCATTCTTTGTTTACAGCATTTTTTCACACCTGCCTAAAGCTTTTGCACAGTACTGTACTTCCGACTCCACAAAACCTCTGAAGGTGAGCTGCGGTTTCTGGCAACGAGAAGTTAACAGCAGATCCTTTAAGGCCTGTAAGCTGTGAGGTGAGGCCTCCATGAATCGAACTAGTTTGTTCAGCACATCCCACAGATGCTCAATCAGATTGGGACCTGGGGAATTCAGAGACCAATTCAACTCCTTGAACTCTTAGTCATCTTCCTCAAACCATTCCTGGACAACGGCACGTTGTATCATCCTGCTGACAGAGGCGACTGAAAGTAAAGAACACTGTTGCAAAGAAGGAGTGTACTTTGTCTGCAACCGTTGTAAGGTAAATGTTACATGTTACAAGTAATTACCAAATGAAGTATGTTCTTTTTTCTTTCTTTCTTTCTTTCTTTCTTTCTTTCTTTCTTTCTTTCTTTCTTTCTTTCTTTCTTTCATCTGCCAGTTCTGCACATTTTCTTACACAAGAACAATTGGGCATATATAACCTATTGCATGAAAGAGCTGTGATAAGAACGTGCGGTTTTCTTATCTAAACCTTTTCAAGACTTAAAAAAAAGGTCCCATTAAAGATCTGATATTAAGTGCGAGTCTTCTTTATTTCGCTCTAACCAAGGCGAACAGCGCCCTCTGTTGGAACTTTGGCTCAACATGTAAATGAAATGAAATTAAATCTGTCTCAAACTGAACTAAAGAAGGAATCTTGGTCTTGTTTGTGTATACAATATAGAAATCCAGTTAGAAAATTAGTGTTTCTTATTCCTATCCTAACAACCAAATTCAAATGATTTACAGATATAATCATTGCCGATGTTTTTGCAAAGTTTTGCCCCACTGTACCTATGCTATCAAATACAGCATGTAATATTCCTTCTTATGATAGAAAGTTTCATAAGACTCTCTTCCCTGGGTATGGTAAATCATCCACCCTTTATTACTGTGCAAAAGTCAAAGATATATTGAAATGTCTTCATAACCTTCACGGCACAGCAGTGCAATGTTGCTGGGAGGTCAGTCATTTCAGAATTCAGAATGGCCCTCCACAGGGCCACATACACTGGATGAGCTCTATAATAATAATAACATTCTGTGTTTCCTCTTAGACAGCCTCCTTTGTCTTGGCTCCCTCATTGCTCTGATATTCAACCCTGTACTGCAATAAATGCCACTGAGTTTCTATTGGAAAGTACAGATTGTGAGAAATGTTTTAAAGCAATAGTTATCAGTACATAAATATTTCACACCTGATCTTTACAGCAGGACTTCCTCACAAATACAGGGCTGCAATGTTTTACCAATTCATAGGTCAAATTTCCCACACAAACAGCATTAGCTTACTCTTGTCAGACTCAGCAAGCACACAACTCCTCTGAAAGCTCCTTGGTTGTGGATAAGAGAGTTGGTGAATTTCCTGTTCTGAATGTGTAAATCTGTGTGTGTGTGTGTGTGTGTGTGTGTGTGTGTGTGTGTGTGTGTGGTGCTGATGTAAATCTATCAAACAGTGTTGCTGGAGCTTGTGCCAACATGTTCCCCACAACATTCCTGAACAATTTTTACAATTTTGTAAGGCACAATACTCTGCGGAAAGAGGTCAGTGCCAGGGCACTTTTCACAATCCCCTAATGATTTAATGAAACATACATAACTCAAACGCTGTCATTTCATTTCAAACATCTCCTGAAACAAGCTATGTACTGAGCTACCTCAGTTGTGTCTGCTTGTGTCACAAACAATTCCCTTAAGATCACACAGTCAGGTGATTTTTAAAAGTTTAAAAATCATGTTGTTTAAAAGTTCGCTTTGTTAGCAAGGGGATATATTTCTTTTTCACAAAGCAATCATTGTAAGTACATATTCCGACCTAATGTGTAATGCCGATGATAAACTTATCCACATTAGCTGAATTGGCGGAATGTCCAGAAGACATGGCAAAGGTAAAGAAGGCTTAAACCCAACCACCACTGAACGAGGTACATAAGTTGAAACATCAAGACTGGGGCAAGAAATATCTCAAGATGAAGAAGATTTTTCAAAGGTTTTATGGACTGCTGTGATGAGAATGACTCTTGATGGATCAGATGGATGGGCACATGACTGTATCAGTACTGGGCACAGAGCTCCACTTCCACTCTAAGACGCCAGCAAGGTGGAGGTGAGGTACTGGTATGGGCTGGTAATATTAATGATGAGCTAGTTGGTCCTTTTCTGTTGAAGATGGACTCATAATCACCTCCCAGACCTACTGCCAGTTTTTAGAAAACATGTCCTAGTTACAGGGACAGTCCCCCTGGAGCAACTCAGGGTTAAAGGTCTTGCTCAGGGACCCAGTGGTGGTAGGGCCAGAGATGGGATTCGAACCTGTTACCTCTTGAGCCATAGGTCCATAGGCAAGTATCCAACCACTAGACCACCAGTCTGCATCTTTCAAGATGATCATAATTTTTTATGCAAAACAATGCTCCAACGCCCCTTAAAGATAAAAGAATAATGACATGCCTTGTGAGCCCTTCTTAAACAGATGATTTAAGGGGGGTCCACCTCTCTGAACAGTGTCTGGGAGGCTGTGGTTGCTGCTGCACAAAAAGTTTACAACAGATCAAGAAACTGACTCCATGAATTGGAAAGATTATGACTATCATTGAAAAGAATGGTGACAATTGTGGTGACAACTGAACACTGATTTATTTATTTATTTATTTTTAATGGCAGAAATGTTTTTTGTAAATTTTGAGTTGTTTGTTAATTATTCTCACTTTAACTGATGAAAATAAGCAAGTGAGATGGGATAATTTTTCATTTAGTTTTGTAATTTTGTAATAATTCTGTACACTAATAGTTGCCTAATAATTGTGCACACATATGAATTCCCCTGAGCATGTTCACACTCACACTTCCTTTGTAAAACATTCAGGTTTCAGGATTGCCTGATAGCACTGTATTTGTGGCACATTAAATTTAATCTTCAAAATAATCACTTACCTAATAATTGTGCACAGAGTGTATTCATGTTACAGTAGCTCTTCTGTGGGTTTGGACCTGGTGGACTAGCCTTTACTCCCCATGCATATGATAAAGTATTCCATACTATGATATACATTATCACTTTTAAACAATTTAAATAACTCACTTCAGAATTACTTTATATGAATTGCATTATAAATCTGATCAGATAAGGATTTTGTGATAAGGCGTGATAATCTGCTCATAAAACCAAACATGAACTCAAATAGCATGGAGTGTATAAAAGTAAGTGAGATCATGAGATATTCTCAGAGCTGTAAGTGTGGTAGATTTTCTCTGATCATGGTACTAATACTGATCCTTTCATTGCTTGCGATGTCTCCAGCTCTTTCTGCCCCGGTCAGAGGGCCGTGTACCAGGAACAAGTTGCTACTTGTCTCTTTTGATGGCTTCAGGTGGGACTATGACCGGGATGTAGACACCCCAAATCTGGACAAGATGGCTGAAGATGGAGTGAAAGCTGCTTATGTCACCCCACCGTATCTCACCATCACCAGCCCTACACACTTCACCCTGCTAACAGGTGGGTGGAAACCGACAGACTAGTATTAATCTATTAGTCTAATGAAATGTTTTTTCAACATTCAGCATTTCCTGTCGGAAATAATCTGATAATACATAACCACACTAGATTTATTGATGTCAGTTACAGATTTTAATTTGTAAATTCTGCAGTGCTAATCTGAAACTTTACAAATATCACAGAAAACCAATGACAGTGCTAAAGTAATAAGAACCCATATTTATCTACCCAGGACGTTACATTGAGAATCATGGAGTGATCCACAACATGTGGTTTAATACAACCACTCAAGAAAAGAAGCAATACTACATGACACAATTTGTTGATGACTACTGGGACAATGGCAGTCTCCCTATATGGATAACTGCTCAAGGACAGGTAAGCAGAATATTTTTTCAATAATATAGTTTTCAGTCCTGTGAAAAGCATAGAGCATCGGAAGAGAAAACCTGCAGAACTATAGCCTGGGCTTGTGCATTTTACCCCTTTTTCAATCAAACAAACATTTAGAAAACCGATCAACAGAAGAAAAACAAAGACGAGAGAATAAACCGTTGGTCTGGGACACTTTCGGTCCCTAAACAGCACCTACAGCAATATTTCAATCAGTAAAAATAGCGGAGCCCCTGCCAGAGCTCTACTTTGCCAATGTCTGCCTCTGTTTCTGTGGAGAATCTCTCCTTTTACACTGCCATAAGGATGAAAGTTTACAGAAGTACAGACAGCTGTGTGTAGCTTCTCTGTGAACAGGTCAATAACAGAAGGTGAATAATAACTACCTAATGAAGCCAGCTACAATCTTCTTTCCAAAAATCTGCTGTCAAGCTTTCAGACACTAGGACAGACAAGGACACTTATTATTTAGTTATCGCTGCTTCACTAAATAGTGTGTACCAACTAGTACACAATCATTGGACATGCAAGCCGATTTCCATCTGTTCCCCAAACATAATCAAAACTGTGTGTCAAAACTACTGTGTCAGTCCACAAAAACAAACCATGCCTGACCGATGTTATAAAGATGCAACTAAAAATAGAATTATTAAAATATTTGAGTTTATCTTTGAGATGTTTGCTGCAAAGACTTGCGTACGACTGGTTCTCATTCTTTCATTCCCTCCTCAGAGTGGCAGCTTTAATAACATAAATCAATGTTTAGAAATGTAACCATCATAATCTATACATATATCATAAGGTATAAGATAACTGTTCCCTGTACTGGGCTATGAATAGGGGTATAAGGCTACAGAGGGCCTGTGGCCACCAAGAAATAAATTTGCTACACACTAAAGATTCTTTCAGCTTTGAACAAACATTATAATACTTAATTAATTCAAAACTCAGCAATTGTTTAGGGTTGGTTAGCCAATCGCTGCCCCGAGACAGACTGTCTTTCATTTATTTATTTTTTTTGTGCATTTTTGTAAAATGGTTCTGATGGCTTCCCAAAGGTTTTCCACAAAGTTTTTGGCTCTCATTTTCAGACACGTCTCTGTATTGGTTTCTCCAGTTTCACAGGATTTTTTCTCTTGTTTGTTATTCCATACAGTGACCTAAGAAAAAATCTAAATGGTATGGACAAAAATCATACCCTTAAATTAACACCAATCACTGCTTACAAGCGATCTATGTAGCTCTCAGTGAGACTTCTGCATCTGCCAACAGGTATTTTGGCCCACTCTTCTTGAGCAAACTGCTCGAGCTCTCTCGTGGTTGAAGGATGCCTTCTTCACACTGCATTTTTCAGATAATTCTATAGATATTCAATAATATCAGGGCCGTTTAAATGTAGTCAAATGTTTTATCAGCCATTCTTGGGGGCTTATAGCTGTACATTTTGGGTCATTGTCCTGTTGGAGGACCCATGACTTGTGACTGAGCAAAGTGTCCTGGCACTGAGCAGTATGTTTCACTTGAGGATGCCCTGATTGTGTTGACACTTCATAATGCCCCACACACCCTACCTGTAGTGGACCACACCCCTGCATGCTGTATTCTCTGCTAAAGGATACAGAATACTTTAATCTAAAACATATGGCATTTCTGAACGACTGGGTTCATACGAGAATGTGCCATCTGTTTATTTCACAGGCTACATTATTGTTTAGTATCTCATACAACTTTTTTCACCTAACACTATAGCCTGTTTGTTTACATTTTGGGGATAGAAGAGGTAAAACATAACGGTTATGTTATTATAAATGAGTGTATGATTTATGTATAATATGTACATGTATGCATGCTAGGTAATCAGAAATTGTCATGCACCCTGATCCCAAAATGTGAGGCTAAATCAGCACTACATTCACAATTAATTCATTATTTGGAACTTTCTCAGGGTCTGAAAACAGGCTCCCTACATTTTCCGGGCACTGCCGCCACCTATCAGAATGAGAGAATTCAAGTGAGCAAGGTGGAACCTCGATTCTATGATCATACCAATGAGACTGAATGGAGAAAGAATGTGGATAAAGTCATTGGGGACTGGTTTAAAAAACAAGACCTGAACTTTGTCTCACTATATTTTGGCGACCCAGATGAAACTGGACACAAGTTTGGCCCTGACTCACCAGAGCGCCGCAATGCAGTCAAGAAGGTGGACCGCACAGTTGGCTATATACGTGAAATGGCTAAGCAACATGGTCTTACTAACCATCTGAACATTATCATCACTGCTGATCATGGTATGACTACTGTGTTTAGAGGTGAAGGAGTAAATGAGATCATCCTGTCCAGAATTCCAGGCTTTTCCTTTAAGGATATTAAATTCCATTTGCTTGATTATGGTCCTACTGGGATGCTTTTGCCCAAAGAAGGCATGCTGGAGAAGGTGTACCTCGCCCTGAAAGATGCCCATCCTCACTTGCATGTTTATAAGAAGGAAGATATGCCTGCACGACTTCGTTATTCAAAACACCCACGCATTTTACCCCTCATTCTCTATGCTGACCCAGGATATGTAATCAGTGGAGTAAGTATATAAACTATTGCACAATAAAAGTCCAACATAAATAAAATGCAACACATTTTACTCTAAAGTTTTGGGGCCCCTGTAAATCCTATGGATGAGTACCTTTTTTTTTTATAAATAAAAAAAACTGGGGGTTGTAAATTCAGCAATGCATTTAGTACATTTAGCTGAAATGTGGATAGAAAACTATCTTGTTTTTATGATTTGTTAACAGTTTATGAACTGTTAATGTATTACAGGTAATCAGTCCTTTCAAGAAAACACTGCAAGTCACTAATTACCCATGGTTATCACTATTACCTTATACACTAGTACAGTAACTAAATTTCATGTATGTATGTTACTTTCAATAGATTTTATTCTTAAATTTCATATTTAGATTCCTTCTCCATCAATTATTTCCACAGTGTATAGGGCACCTTAAATAGTACCAAAAAATAGTACCAAAAAATACCATACCCATACCAATACCAATAAAAATAACTAACTTTGATTTCATTGCAGACCCAAGATATTTAATCTTTTGTCTTTTCAGCTTCATTTCATTTATTAATATACATCTATTCCTACATTTCATACCTGCAACACATTCCATGCATCTATGACTTTTTAATAGAAAGTAATAAAGTGTTACAGGTTTTATTTTGTCCTATTATAGGATATCGGGTCATCATTGTAGCATTTTTCATTTTAGTTCTGCTCACATTGCAGAACAATACTGGGGACAGGTCACGATTGCAGGAAGACTGGTCCAGTATTCATACCCTCTTAAAGAGGCATGTGCTTATAAAGTGTGTAGAATATGGATTTGCATTGTCTTGTTGAAAATAATCATAGATCACTGGAAACTGGTCAGTGGAAAAAGGTTTTGTCTTGATGGACCATATATTTCTTTAAAATCACAGTGTACCTTTCTGCCTTAATTCTGCCAGCACATAAGTATAAAATCATTTTTGTAAAATGCCATGACACAACCCCATACCGTGACAAACCCTGGCTTTTGGATTTGTTGCTGATAACGGTCTGGATGGCCTTTTTTGTCTTTAGTCCAGAGCAAATGGCCCTCATTTCCCCAAAAGAAATCTGTAATACTGATTTAACCAAAACATTAGTTTTTTTTTTTCTTTTTGCACATGAAGGTTTTAAGGTTTCAAGTAGCATTTGTGACTGTTACTCCATATTGTAGTGGCTTCCAAAAAACTTTACTGGTTCTAAAACTTTAACAGCTATTGATGAAGTGTTCAGCTTAGGCTTGCATCTTTGCCCTTCACATGATTTCTTCCAGAATCCATTAATTCTTTAATGATATTATGCAACATAGAGACAGAAATATGCAAATTCCAATGTTGCTTCCTGAGGAACATTGTCTTTAAACAATAATCAGTTTTGAAATCAATTAATAGTTTTCTCACAAATTTGCTGACAAAGTTGAGATCTCTGCCTATTTTTCCACCGCAAGGATTTAGCCTCTGCTTTTCTAGCTGGTCACCTGTTGACATCACCTGTTTGAAATCACATCATTATTACATGGTTAACCTTATTACTAGCCCTAAACTACACATGTCCCATGTTTGCAATGTGTTGCAGAACTAACAATCATGAAGTAATGTATATTAGCAAATGAAATGGACTGAACCAGATAAAACATTAAATATATTGTGTTTGTACTGTCTGCAATGAAATTAAAGTAAATGTAAATGTAAGAATAACATTGGGGGATGTAGTTTTGACATTACAGTTACATGAAATGACTCACTGCTTTATTTTATTACATAGCTGTTTCCAGTTCAAATCAACAAAGGAGAGCATGGCTTTGATAATAATCACTTGGACATGAAGCCTTTCTTCAGGGCAGTCGGGCCTGATTTCCACCAAAATCTGGTGGTGGGACCTTTTGAGACAGTTAATATTTACCCCTTAATGTGCCACCTGCTCCGAATAGAGCCTGAGATCAACGATGGCTCCCTGGACAATACCAAACACCTTCTACTCTCTGGTGGGGAATCATGTGAACCTAAAGGTGAGCTATAATTGATTTAATATCTCTTTCACTTCCATCATAATCATCAAAGGAAACCAAGGTTCAGATTTGATCCTAACTCCACAGACGATGAAAGAATAACAGGCCATTATTGCCAGGTTAAGGGGTTCTTCTGTTGCATCGACCATTGAACCTTTGCTATATTAGATAAAGTTAATCTCTTGATAAGATTCAGATGTGCTATCTTGATACTGATCTTGGTCAATGCTTAATTTGATGATTGCCTAAGAACACAGAAAGCAACATCAAATAAAGATCCCTTGGCTGTAGGGAAGAATGTGGATTTTTTCATTGCACTTGGTGCTGTGTATTGAAGAAATGATGAAATTCTTTGTATTTGCTCATGATCTTCACTTCATTGCTTTGCGTTTCCCAGTCAGACCAAAACAAATACTGGTAGATCCTACAAGTGGTTAAATATAACGTGTTTTGTGTCTCGTTCCACTGTGTCTTGTTTTATCTGAAGCAGAGCCGATGAGCCTCTTCATTGGCCTGGCTGCAGTGGCTGGGTTTCTGGTAGTTGTGTTCATCACTGTTACATCCTACCATATCTACAGACGCCACAGAGCAAACATCAGGTCTGGTCGATCACTCATGTACATTCTTCGCACATCCATAAAACAGACAGTGAAAATGACTTGTCTCTCCTTTTATTTCTTTAGATCTGTTGACCCAGCCGAGACCGACACCAGTGCTGACGTAAAGCAAGCAGCATTGTGATTAGCAATTAATGATATATTTTGTCATAAATCATTTTCACAGGATTTTTTATTTTCATGGTAACACAGCAAAATGAGTCGACCAAATGTGTGCAATCTGCTTGATGGATTGTGCTATTACTGTTATTGTTTACAAATGATGAACTGAGTAGATTGCCCTGTTCACTCAGCATGTCAGACCATTCTTTTTGTAAGTAGTTTAATGCAGCTTTGAGGTATTGCATTGTAACTGATAATTATGTCTGAGTTCTGTATTAATTTAAACCTTTGGAAAGTGAAAAATGCACCATGTCAGTGCCACATGTTGCTCATTTGATATTTAATATTTGTAATCAAAGTTTAAAAAGACAGAACAAAGTAAAATCCTACACCCTCTCTGTTAATGTATATCTGTTGATTAATATCTGGTGGTTGTCTTTATCCCTAGAATTCATTTGAAACGGAGTGGGCTTGAGTTGTGGTTTTCTAGCGCCATCTAGTGGAGATACTAGAAATAACAGCCTCTGACAGCAAGAAGAGGTGCATTTGTGTGAGAATGCAAGTAAAGGAATGTGCTCTTGTCTTGAATGAGTAAGTGTTCAATTCAGAAACAGCAGACTCAGATCCACACACTCTTACACACAGTCCACTGAAACTTGGCCAGATATGAAAAAGAGCTGCTAAAAGAAAGACAGTTCTGGAGGACCAAATGACTGACAGAAGTTATCATTACACAAAGCTGTAGATTCAATGATTTATGGTGAAATCCTGTTCAGTCGTGTGGAATTTTCCCAAAATAAGTTTGTGTAAACAGCTCGTGACAAAGAGGCACTCAGAGCAGCCTGGTATGCATAAACAGTTTGAACAGTGTGCTGCAGTGTAACCCTCCTTACACACACACACACACACACACACACACACACACACACACACTAACCCGCCAGAACAGAGCCAGTCTGGAAATGTGGAGTCTCCCCCCTGGCACACACGCCAGACTCCAATCCATCTTCCAGGGTAATAACATCTCTCTCTCTCTCTCTCTCTCTCTCTCTCTCTCTCTCTCTCTCTCTCTCTCTCTCTCTCTCTCT